>JASSRZ010000086.1:5132538-5155139 GCA_032164315.1 Malacoctenus gilli | reverse complement strand
GTCTTCCAAAGTGCTGGAAGCCTGCAGGGACTGCTGAGTGTGTCCATGTCTCCACATCCATCAAGTTCATGACTTACGGTCAGCCGAGCTGTTGATCACATGAAAAAGAGGGAACCACAGAGCACGGTGGGTGAACCCTGGACCACAGCAGCTCACATCCAAAACAGCATTATTCTGATGACACGACAATGGGGGACAGCTGGCTTTTTGCCCCATCTATTGAACCCTCCGGCCTCATATTCTCGCTCTGTCGTAAGTTTGCATTTTTTCCTACTGATACAAGGAGTTGGTCAGGTGAAGCCTTCCTGTGAGTTGCCTGTGAAAACAACTGAACTCATGTACAAGAGACTTTCACAAGCTTCTGGTGGGTTTTTTGACATTTATTTCAAACTCTGATTTTCAGAAAGGAAAACAATAACATCAAACATTATCTTCTGGTACACACAGATGCAGAACAACAGAAAGGTGAATGTGAAAAAAGTCAAAAAGCCAAAATCACGACTTGCAAATTGGTAAGGTGAAACAACTCAGTAGACCAAAATTGTACAGGATCACCAAAGGCAGTGCAGCAGATCCCACAGTGTGAGCGGTATTAATTGAAATATCAATGGTACACATATAGGTTTTGCGGTCAGTGATTAAAAGTTTTCCCATGATAAAAAGCAGCACTGGAGGGAGATAAGCTATGATGACCATGAGCAGGCTGTAGATGAGGGTCTGAATGGCTCTTTGCTTCTGAGGGTGAATGTTTCTCCTGCCAGGGTCAGACTTCCACAGAGAGTGGATAATTAAACAGTCACAGGTCACAATCAATGAGACCGCGATGAGAAATATGACAGCAGAAACCACAGTCATATTCGTCACATGAACTGCATTGTATATGATTCCAGTGACGACTGTCAGAGTCCAAACAACGGCAATCATCACCACCCTGGGAACCAGACTTCTCCTCTGATGGTAGATGACCGGATGGACCACGGCCACGTAACAGTCCAGACAGATGCACGCCATCACGAAGGGGCTCCCGCATGTGGCCAGAGCGTAACTGTAGTGTGCCACGGAATCAAACGCCGCACTTTTCCAAAGGTAGTTATTTAAAACACCAGGAAGAATAAATAATAGGTTCACGGAGTCCATGAGGGAGAGGTGCAGTATGAAAAACTCATGCGGTGTGAGGAGACCTCTTCTCCTGTGTGTCTTAAACATCATCCAGAGGATGTACACAGATGCAGGAAAGCCGATGGTGAAGCTCAGCAATGAAAGGGAGGTCCAAACATATTCGCCTGCCTCCTTGCCTGAACATGAATAAATATAGTCTTCCTGAGCATCCGAGACGTTGGGCAGAATCTTGTCCAAACCGCTCATCCCAAGCAACATGAAGCAAAGTGCTGACAGGTGGCTGAGGGACCTGGGAGACAAGTTTCAAGTGTTCAACAGGGAGCAGGCTCTGTACTGCAATCTTGTTACATTTGGCAAAGACTCTTTACTTACACGTAGCGCGCAGTCCTCTTCTCTCTCAGTGGTTAAAGGTCTTCTCTTGTGTTGCCTTCGCAGAAGTGTCAAACATTTGGGGTAACAGGAGTTTATGCTCATGCTCATGAGGGCATGAAATTCATGATGGTCGTTAGTGACACTTTGACAAATGATATGTAAATCTCACTGTTCAAGGAAAGAGCAGACCAACAATGCACTGGGCGATATGACAAATATCCAAACTCGTCTTTATGCTGTTCTGCCTGGAGAGCTCACCAGTAAAATTCAGCTTTCGTTTTATCTTCGGGCAGAGAGAGATCTTTGTAAGAGCGAGGAAAAGACAGAGGGAAAGTTGTAGATCCACCACTGGTCCTTCACCAATGCCTGCTTTGAACTTAGTAAACACTGAAATGCTGTTTGTTTTGAAAAATGATGCAAATATGATCTGAATAGCAAATTACTGCTTGTGGAAATTCTCCTCTTAACACGCTGCAATCACTAAACTCTCACTGTTGTTTTAGGTCTGACAGCTGAGAGAGAAAAACACAAATGTTCTGTCACTGCTAACAAATAACACATCAACCATAATGTGGTGCATTAAAGGCAGCACGACTGATGTGCTCACGGAGAGTGCAAATGTCTTTGTGTGTATTTTAGCATAAATGGAGGGACAGACCATGAATACAATCCAGGAGTCAGGGTGGAGTTCGGCGTTTGCAAATAAACCTCTTCACAGGTGTGTTTTCAATCTGACACGACAATATGAAATTGTCATGACATGATCTGAACATTTTCTTTTTAATGAATTGATGGAAAAAAATACAAAACGAGAGTTTGTTGACATTTTCAGAAATCAGCAAACCACTTTACAATTTCTATAGTTTTTCAAAAACAAGACATCAGACGTGGTAATTTTCTTGCAACTATTCTGTGTTGGACACAAAATGATTCATTCAGTATTGTGCTCATCATAATATGTTAAAAACAAACGTGTTTTCCCAATTTCACAAAACACATAGAAAACTAGAGATTCCTTATGTTTGACTGAAAAATATGAAGATCCAACTGGTGTCTAAGGAATTTTATGCTCATAGAGGTCCAACGTTTACAGGAGAAAAGCAGCAGGTCCATCAGCTGACTTCTACTGTGACCTGCAGCAAGAAAACACCCAGCAGAGTCTCCCCAAGTTGTATAGAGCAAGCAGTGGCATTACACAGGAACCGAGGGTGGACACAATAGAGAGAATATAGCTGAAATAGCACAAGAATGTTTGGAAACTAAACAGGTCTTTAGTGATGGCAAAAAAAAGCACTGGAGGGACGTATGACAGGCCCGCCATGATCAGGCTGTTGCTGAGGGTCTGGATGGCTCTTCGTTTTTGGGCGTGAATGTTTCTTCCGCTGGGGTCGGACTTCAACAGTGTCCGAATGATGAAAAAATCACAGACTGCAATCATGACAATTGAAGTTATGAACGGTAGAAGGGGAAGCACAGTCAAGTACAAAAACTCTGAAGCAAAGTATGCAAATCCAGAGGCGAGGGTCAGAGTCCAAACAACAGCAAGTGTCACAATCCTGGGAAGCAGACTTTTCCTCTGGCGGTAGATGACTGGGTGGACCACGGCGACGTAGCAGTCCAGACAGACGCAGGACATCACCAGGGGTCTCCCGCATGTGTTCAAGGCATATATACCGTTAGAAATTCTCATAAACATCATATTCTTTAAGAACAGAACATTAATTACACAAGGCGGCATGGAGGTCAAGAACAAAGCGTCCATGACAATGAGGTTCAGGATGAAAAGATCGTTCGGGGTCATCGGACTTCTTATCCTGTGTGTCTGAAACATCTCCCAGAGGAGGACAGCAGACGCGGGCAAACCAACAACGGGGCACAGTGTGGAGAAAAAAGCCCAAATGTATTTGCCCTCTAAATGATCTGCACATTCATACAGGAAAATGCTGGCTGTTGTTGAGTCGTTGGAGAGACCCTTATAAAACATCTCGCCCAGCACCACGGATCCAAGTGGGAGAAAGAGCTGGAACAAAAAGGTCAAATCACGACAATGAACAAAATGTAAGACTCTAGCAGACTCAAACAGAAAAATTACAACGAATATTGACGATACGTACTCAAGCAGTTTGGGGTTTGCTGTCACCTCACTCTGTCTTCATGCAGAGGTCTCGCTGCAGTGTGTCGCTGTATCAGAGAAGCTGCTTTAACATTTTGTATCCATCAAGTTCGTGAGCAGCTGTCAGGTGCAGTTTTGCATATCATATGATAGTTATGATAAAAGAGCAGCCCACAGAGCACAGACGCACCAAAGGCATCAAAGAAATGAATCAGTAACATACCAGCTTTTTGTGTTATCACCCTGACTGCAGACAAATGGTACTGAAGTGAGTAATAATACTTCAAGGACCAGATTTTGCAGTTTGAGTACAGATGCAGTAACTAACTGTGACCACAGGAGAGAACCAGTGAGAGGTTTTGACTGGAAGCATTTTCAAGAATGACATTGTTTGAAATAGATGAGGAGCAGAACCTTTCTGACTATCCAAAGTAGAAATCAACTGTCAGAATTAAAATATCTGGTGTAAAATGAAGCTGAAATAAAGAGGAAACAAAGTCCATTGATCCTGTTGATAACCGATCGATACAATTCAGACTGTCGCTGTTGGGTTTTTTTTCCTAGTGAACGACCACCGGGCCCTAATATGGGACACCCAACAGATGCCGTGGGCCATCGAGGACCCTATACTGGCCCACATAGCCAGGGGGGGCGTCAATAACGTCCAGTGAGCTTCCATCCAGCCCAATTGGATCTGCCACAACTTCCCGGAAATCCCCCGAGTCTGAGCTTGACAGAAACCAGGCATGAAATGTCATCATTAGTGGGATTTACCCCCCTTTTTGATGTGAAACATTGTGTTGTGTCTGATACTGCAACCTGATATCATTTGGGAAACACGTCTCGTGACGCATTGAGGGATATTCTTATTAAAAGACTGTGGAACAGATCTTCCATTTTTTATTCAGTATTCATATTTCTGTCAGTTTGAATATTTTATACACAATATATGTTTCATATTTACAACACATTTAGGATTGTTTCAGTGATTCTTGAAGCTTTAACATGTTGATAAAAGTCTGTCAGAAGTGATAGGTTGAAAAGTTGGATATTTGTCAGCAACTTACTGAGAAAATACTGCACATCATTCTCCATCAGTTCTAATGACCACAAGTCACATCTCGACATCATTTGAATGGGTCAAAACTCAAAGACATCAAAAAGGTGGAAGAGGCCCTGTGATGTACCAAAACTACATGTTGTTGAGAGGCAAACAAATATTTGAGAAAAGTCTGCGATATGTTTGCGGTAAATTGGACAATTTATCACGTTTATCACCTGGTTAAAAGAGGAAGAAAGTTACCATCCGTTACAAGTTAAGTCCTTTGGCTTTTTGCTTACAATTGATTTCTTACAGATAGTAAAAATGTACTGATCACGGAGCATCTTGTGAAAGTCTCAGAGAGTCATTAGTTTGTGAGCCCAGCATCAGGTGATGGGCAGCACTGGGTCTGAAAGGTGCTTCTGGATCTGGCTCAGTCCTGTGTGGAGGTCCAGGTTTCCTGGCAGCGAGGGGAAGCGGACATTCTCGCACAGCCTGGAGTTTTCTGCTGTTCCCTGAGGCGGCTCCGGAGGTAAACTTGTGTGTGTTCCTGTTTCTTGGGTGACTGTCACCGACGTGGTGTCGTCGGAGGCCGCGGTCACGTGGATCCCACCGGACAGCGACTCTTCAGACTTTTCGACAAGTTTAAAATCGGACTGGGCCGAAGTCTGAAAGGAAGACGTCACAAAGGCGGCATTTTGACAACATCATGAATTTGCATTTGATAAAGACGTGTGTTTTTTGGTCCATAGGTCGTCCTACCTGTGTGGTTCCTCGGCCATCCATTTGTATGGTGGAAATGGGATACATGCTGTGAAGCACGGTGGGCCCTGCCGCATACAGGCCAGACGAATCAGTTGGGAGGGGACCAGATGACACTGTGCTGTAAGCTGGAGGTACAGGTGCCATCTGCCTCTGGAGGAGCTGCAGTATAACATTGATGTCAGCCGTCATGCGGGTTTCCAGTCTGGGGAGGTGAGACAAAGAGGTGAGGAAATGCATGTGAATTGTTCAGAAGTACGGGCAATAACAGTATTATAGTTTACAGTTCCTGATAAAGACCTGTTGAGCTGTGAATGCAAAACTTCGAGTCGACTCTCGAGGTCACTAGGCCTTTCTTCTGTGAATGGCGGCGGGTGGCACGAGTTGCGTGCCGAGGAAGATCGCCAAGCACGACTGGAAATCTGTTGCGACTCTCGGTCCGGCCAATATCGGTACATTCCCGGTACATTCAAGGACGAGGCTGGAAAAATGTGCATACAAAATTTAAAACGAACCAAGTGGCACCAACATGTTGACCAAATACAACATTTGAAACAACAGACAAGACATTGTTTGGATTGGAAATTTCCTTCAAGACTGTTTTCTGCCTACCTTGGTGGCCTCGGTCCACCGCGGAGCCACTTTGGGGCAACAGTTTCACCACAGACGGAGAGAAGTCCTGCCTCCCATCTTCCGGAGGGTAGCGCTCGACTTTGGCCCTGTGGGCGAGGGGCTTGGCCAGGTCTTCACTCGACTGGGAACACGGGGAACCACAGCTACACCCGTCCTCCCAGCAGGCCTGGGGCGATGAACGATGATAGGACTGAAGAGGGTACGAGTCTTCGTGATCAATTCCATCTGTTCACAGGGGAAGATGTCAGTTACTCAATACCAACTTCCTGTTGTCAATGGGACAGTACATGCAAGACATGACTTTATTTCTGTGCCTTTTTTGTGCTTAGTGATTAACACTAGTCGATTTGGGAACACGCCAGCAGCTTTGGACTCAACACCTCTCAGCTCACCTGGCCTGATTCGACAGTCCATGGGGTGGACTCTGTGTCTCGGTTTATGGCGATATCCACAGTCGTCACCAGAATCATCCGTTGTTATTGTTGTTGCCACTTGATCAGCCTGATGACGATAAAACCAGAATTTCAGCATAAAACAGATGCTTTGAATTAGGGAACACCAGTTTTCTTCTGAGTTTAGGTTGAAGGAAAAGTCTTGATCTAAAGACGAGCTGCAAGTATCACAGTTCCGTTTTTACAGATCAATCTAATTGACGACATACATCTCTCAGGTCGAACGTTATCTCCAGGTTCCGCCAGAAGTTGTCTGCAAAACCCGGGTAGAGGTCCAGCACCTCCAGCAGGTCGTCTCTCGGTATGCGGTGCAGGTCACAGTAGGTGATGGTGAGCACGTCTGAATTAGACTTCCCCGGTTCATCATACAAGTTGATGAGTTCACCGAAGATATCGTTCTTTTCTGCAAGAAAATATAAAGACATTTCATTGGAAAGAGAAGTTTTTCAAGCGTTGAGGGAGTTCAGGTCATCTGCGGCTTTACCTAATATGGCGACAACGACATCGTCCTTGATAACCTGTATGGAACCACGTGAAATGAAGAAGAGCGAGTCCAGGATGTCTCCATAATGGATGAGAGTGTCTCCTGGAGGAGCATGGACCGTCTTGAACCTCATCGCGATGGCGCGGAGACACGCTTGACTGCCTCCGCGGAAAGCCTTGCAGTTCTGCAGGAGAGTTCGGTTCAAGTGCAAACAGATGTCGGCCTGCAAAGACCCTGGGAACCCCTTCAACACCTGAACGAACACAAAATCACCAGCGTATCACCGATCACATGTCAAACAGGGGGCCCTGTGCTGCACAGGTGAGGACTGCTTCATCTTTCACTCACAGCATTCATGTCGATGCCGTTCGTGTAGGACCAGGCGTGCTGAAAATACTCCTCCAGCCGTTGGCGCAAACTCCCTGGAATCTGGTGGAAGCGGATGAACTCTTTGACGCGTAGCATCTGGGTGTGATAGCGTGTCGTACCAGAGTAAAGCCGCTGGATGATAGCGGAAACGTTCCCGAATATGCTGGCATACATGAGAGCTGAAAGAGAGGAAAAATGTGTGTGGAAGAAGTATTTCAGAGTTCAGAGTATTTTTGTGGTGGATCAAGTTGTACAAGTCGTCCAAATAATTGCCATGTGATTGTTAACCACTGTGGTTCCACTTACATCCAATCACCATGACACAAATGGAGAAAATCTTCTCAGAGTTGGTGTTTGGAGAGACATTGCCGAAACCCACGCTGGTCAAACTGCTCAGCGTGAAGTAGAGAGCAGTGACGTATTTGTCCTTGACGGACGGGCCCGAGGTGGAGTCGCTGTCGTTGTAGGTTTTACCCAGTTGTTCAGCCAGGTTGTCCAGCCAGCCCGTCTCCGTGTAGGGCCTCTCCACGAAGCCGATGGCGTACCAAATGCAGGCCAGCCAGTGGGCGATGAGGACAAAGGTGCACATGAGCAAGAAGAGGACAGCGGCTCCGTATTCGGAATAGCGGTCAAGCTTTCGCGCCACGCGGACCAGTCGCAAGAGCCGAGCCGTTTTCAGCAGGCTTGTTAAGGTGGCCATCTTTGGTGGGACAACAGGGAGGGAGATAAAAGAGATTTAAGAGGTTTTGCCAAGACAAATATTTCAGAAACTTGGGTGCGATAAGAACAAGACGAGTTACCTCATCGGAGCCGGATCGGAAAATCAGAAGGTCAAATGGAATTGCAGCAAACAGATCAATAGGAAACCAGCCTTTAATATAGTGCTTGGCAATCCTGCACGGCTGCGTGACCACCTCGTCGTTATGGTCCACATAGGTTGTCCGAAGATTGATGATTATGTCCACGATAAACAGCACGTCCACCATCAGGTCTGCCACATTGAGAGGGTTACACGTGTAGCCGCAACTCCTTTGACGTAGATCCCCGTGTTCGTCCAAGAGGAAAGCCGCGGAGTAAGGGGTGAAGACGGCCGTGTAGAGGACCAGCAGGAGGATAATCCAGTCCCAGAAGGCCTTGAAGGGACTGTAGTGAAGCAAAATCCACCATGTGGTCTCTGGCACTTCCAGTTTGTATTCGGGCAGAACATCAGACTCCAAAGAAAGGACCTGAACGAGAGGATTCAGTGATTCATAATTCGAACATTTACTTTCATTTCACTTCACTTGCTCAAAGGGGCAAAGAGGAGGCTGTAAATCTGACGTTACCTAGAACATATCATGTAATTCTGACTGAGAATCAACCGATGGACCTTTCTCATTGACGTACTGTTTTTTACCTGGTCTTGCTGCAGGCTGCACGGTTCGGCTTTGTAACCTTGTAGGTCCAACGAATCTTTGACCATCTTGTCATTGGTAAATCCTGAGCCTGAGCAAAATGCTGTTCTGGAATCAGCAGTGCAACATTCTGACCGAGTGTTCGATAGTGGAAGCCTGTAACGCTGGAAAAGGCGTCACAATCACACGACTGGGTTCATGTGCTCCCAGATCATTCAGAGTCCATTCATTTCCTGCTGTGAAACATCCCGTCGGCCGAACAGTGTACATACTGTGTATGAATTATACCAAACAAAGAGCAACTATGGGAAAAACATTTCACAGAGGCTACGAGTCCGTAACTGCAACTCGTGTTCGCTTTTCATATCTACTGCACGACATCACACAGAGGCAGTGATGCATGGCGAGCCTCGGGGGCTGCAGTGGGACCAACAGGAGATCTGAATTGAACCGCGGCTCGATGTAACTTTGTTTTTTTTTTCACACCCGTGAGGAAAACATCCAGCCACCAAACCAGCTACTGATTTTTCCACTAGCAGGTTAATCAAGCGCAGTCTTTCCCCGTAGCTTCTTCAGTGAAACATGGTCACTGTGAGCTCAGGCTGCGAGACAGCGTTGGGTATTTCTTTTTGGGAATCCCTGGTTTATCTTTGAGACAGAGACTGAGGCCATGTGAGGTTCTCGGCCCCCCCTACCTGTGTGACCTTCTCTGTGACGTTCTGAGAGCGGTCCTTCACCTTGGAGGGGCTGAGCAGCTCCATGCTGGGCGTTGGAGGCGAGCGGCATTCGGGGCTTCTGATGTTTTGACCCCCACTCTTCATAAGGTCCGAGTCAGACATGAGGCTCTGCTGGCCTACCAGGCAGTGGAAACATTTGTTATTCACAGTCTCGTCAGAAGAATCTCATGCATGTTGCTTCTCCCGGTGAAAATACTTTGGACTTTTTTCTGTTTTATCTTTGTAAGACCAAAAAACCCCAAGATCTAAAACAAGGAAGGTTGAGCTCCGCTTGAGGAGCAGCTCTCTGATAGTTTGTAACTTGTCCTTTTGGATATAAAAGTATCCCAAATAATTTGAACTCTGATTGAAACTCCATTGGGAGGTTTCAGGATGTCCTACTGTCTCCCCTCTGCTGCTATTTCCCAGGATACCCGTCTAAACTTGCCCTTCCCAAACACTCTGCTCCCCGATGATGGAAAGTATCAATACTTCACTCACAAAGCGTCGCTGCATCGTGACAGTTGTGCCAGCGGCCATTTACACTCAAGAGAAACCCCTCAATAGCATCACTGAATTGAGAAAACAAACATACCTGATTGGGAAGCAGAAATGTCAGATCCTCATTGACTCTGACTGCTGAGCCATGACTCAACGGTCCGAACAAGGACTCAGCGAAAGTCTCCGGAAAAAAGTTCTGGCCTCGCTCTTGGCCAAGCAAAAGAGGCAGTTGCTTGGCTGGTGTGGTGGCAGAGTCAGAGTCGAACCCGTCACTCGGACGCAGGGCAGAGGACTGACCTGCAGCTTGCATGTTGCCTCTCAACATTCGCCAGCACTGGAAACCGATCGATGCCATGCTATAGCTGAGAGGAACTGACGGGAAAATCGATACCCGGCATTGATAAACAAACAAATGGGCACAGTGCCATTACTCTGGATTTCGCAGTTACCTTCGGATTATCATTTCAGTCACTGTGTCGGTAGTCGCCTTTGATAGATT
The DNA here is from genome assembly GCA_032164315.1 of Malacoctenus gilli. NCBI lineage: Eukaryota > Metazoa > Chordata > Actinopteri > Blenniiformes > Labrisomidae > Malacoctenus > Malacoctenus gilli. The sequence continues at coordinate 5,144,683 of JASSRZ010000086.1, read as the reverse complement.
CGCACCAAAATATAGTTCCGGCCATGACGTTTATTATGCAATGTGGTCCAAAAAAGGAGCGCAGGTCAGGCAGATAAATGTATAGCTCCCACTCAATATGTTGCATGCAGCTAATGTTAGGTCTTATTGACTGCAATGTTGACACTGTGGTAATATGAGGGGAAACGACCTGTGATGACATTGTCATCACTGTGAAATGTCCTTCAGCTTTAGCCTTTGACTATCTGTGTCCCCTCTTCATTAATAAACGATTCTTCCCTGTTCAGCAGCTGTGTGCTGAAGAAAACAAAGCAGATGCTGTCATACAGTGGGGTCAAACGTCTTGCAAGTGACAGGTGCTGGTTTAAAATCGCAGTGTAAAACAGTAAAACACAGCACCTCCTGGCTATTTGTTACTTCTACACCTATTCTCTCCACCTGTGTCTCCACAAGGAGATTGGAGGGTATGAGTTTGTGTGGCTGATATGGACGTGTGTATCAGATATGTGTATGCATTGCTTTTGTTTCTGCAGGAACTTTGATGTGGCATGACATGTGGCTCCCATAGTGTCATGGCCATCGGGCAAATGTCAATCGTATTGTCATCAGGGTTTTTTTTTATGCTGCATTTGTGTTGCTGTTCCTCAAAAAGACAAGAAGGGATTTTTAAACTTGGAAACAAAGTTTGTTGAAACATCGTTCACTTTCCAGAGGTTTCATTTTAGACTGATGCTTCATTGATTTCAAACTTGCCTTATTTCTCCATAGTTCCATGCAAAAAGCAATTACAACAGAATATATTCTATTTTTTTAAAAAATCTTTATTGAAATCACTTTTTTTTTTAATCCCAGGAAGTTTTCTGCAAACTGAGAGACAAAAGACAGGAAACGCAGCCTCAGTCTGGGTGTTTCCACAAGCAACATCTCCGTTTTTGTTCCGAGTGTCAGCTCACTCAGAGAACAATATTCACAGGTCAATAGTCTCATCTGTCACCCAGATGACGTCTGTGCTCCATGATGAAATGATGAATATGACCCCCCGCTCCAGTGACGTCCGAGGCCTCAGTCGTCAAATCCTCTGGATGTGAAATCCAATATTCCACGTGTAAATTGTCCGCCCTGCGTCCTGAAGCCGTGCTCAGCTCTTTGCCTGAATGTTGTCCCACACTCGGACCACGTCTGGACAGTCACTGAGGGCGTCTATCAGGGTGGAGGCAGAGTCCAGCTGGTCCTGGTCCAGAGACAGGAAGGCGCGGGGAACAAACTCCACGCCAGCAGACGTGACCTGCATCCCCAGCTCCTCCAGGGACGACCGCACCTTCTGCAGCTCAGTAATGTCACAAATAAACTGGAGGGACAGAAAACAGCAATGGTCCTCATCAACCTCCACTGGTTGTTTTCATAAAATATTTTCTTGTACTTACACTGTCTAAAACTCAAAAATGTGCATATATCTTAGGTTTTTGTTGCTTTATGTGATTCTTATCAATGTTGATATTTTACATTCAAAATTTAGACGCACTTTGTAGATTTATTCTTACAAAACAGGCCTATATCGGAGACTGCAGGTCTCTGAGACATTTCCTGGCGTCTGACCTGCAGGTGGGGCTTCTCCTCCTCGTCCTCGGTCTCCTGGACGTCCTCGGCGCCGGCCTCGATGGCGAGCTCCAGGGCTTTCTCCGTGCCGACACCGTGACCCGGCACCAGCACCACCCCCCTCCTGTCGAAGTTATGACGGGCTCCGTCTGACAGCATCCCTCTGAGGAGGAGAACGAGCCGTCACTATCTTCGCCTTCACTTTTTCTATCTCTAAATTTGCCGTAACACTACAAGCTTGGTTCTTGATCGACAAAAGCTGCACACACAAACTCGCATTTACTTAACTCGAATTTTCAGCTGGTGTATTAACTCAGATCTCAGTTATGCACTGTTCTCTCTTTTACACAAAATAGTGCCAGAAACCATTCACTACTTGTAGCAACTCTTTACTGTATCTACAGGGACATCTAGTGGCAACAGTACAGCTGCACTGTCCTCTACCATCAGAACAACTTGAGGACAGGTTAACTGAGACTTTTTAATCCAGTTATTTGGGATATTCGGACCGATTCCAGCTACGCGACGCAGCGGTTGGATCACAGCGAGCAGGTCCTGACCCGTTCCTATTCAGCAGCCGTTTGATGTCCTGCTGGGTGCGCGAGTGGTTGTCCGTCAGGACTTCGATGAGCACCAGACATCCTCCTGGACCCCGAGCCTCGAACATGTGCTGGGATGCAGGTTTAGCTTTTTCCTGCGAACAGAGGGACAGAAAAACGTAGGATATTTGCAATGTGTGATCACAAAACTGATGTTCTTTAGAGAACTGTGGGTTCAGAGACACTGAGGCTGTTTCCACTCTTTGCAGTGTGAGCAGGTGTGGTGCATACTGCATTCTTGATGGCAGTGTCTATGGCTGCTTTGGGCATGTTCTTGCTCCTGCACTGCTCCAGTATGTGAGCCAGGTTAAGGTTCAGGTCCGGGTTGGGGCCACCTTCTGCAGACACAAGTAGAGGTGGAAAAAAAATGAGCTTCGTCTTGAACTTGACAGGCCTTAAAAAAAAAAAATAAAGGCAGGACCCTATGTTTACCTTTCACAGCTATCTTGATCAGCAGGCTAAACTTGTGGAAAATCTTCCCCCGGGCTTCGTCTTTGGGTCCCTTGATGTGTTTCACCTTGGACCATTTGTTGTGTCCCGCATACAAGGCGGCGCACAGCTGTAGCGTCCGGACGGGGCACCGCCTCCATGCCGGCTGCAGCGCACATGAAGCCGGAAAAGGCCAGCCTCCCACCGCGGCCGGGAACCGGCCTGGAGCCGCCAACAGTGGTGAGGGACGCAGGGTCCGGAGAGCCCTCAGCAGCGGCAGCGCCGGCCCCGCCATGCCCTTCGCACACACACAGAGCGAGTATTACGGGGTTATAGTGATACACTCACACACGGTAAGTACACAGAGCCCCCAACGGCACAGCTGGGGGTCTTTAATAAAGGCTGGATCTAAAAGTCCATCATGAGTATAATTATTTTTATGAAGTAGTCTGAAATCCTCTCACTTGCAGCTGTGACAGGGCTGTCAGGGATACACGCCGCGGCTGCCCTTGTTGTGAAACCGGCACTTCCTGGTTTTAGTGACGTCAGAAAAAGACCTGCCAAAATAAAAGCTGAAATATTGTCGACACGCTTTTTCTCCCTTACCTTTTCCCCCAAATCTGCTACTTTTTCTCAAGTAATACTTAAACTGTACTTTATTGATCACATTAAGGGAAAATCTGTTTAGCAACATGGTGACTGTAAACAATAATTCAGAGTACTAAATTCACCAAATTAAACAGAAAAGTACACATTTGTGTCTTAATATTAGGTTTCTAGACACCAGAGAGTGATAATTTTTAAATTGGATGTGCATTCGTTTTCTGGCTTTTTTTCGGACTTTTTATTTGGCAGTTTTGTAACTTTAGTTTTCATTCACGTCTTATACAAACCCGAGAAAATAAGTTTGTACTCAAGGGTGTCTGGCTTTGTCTCATAATGACTGGATCTTTGTTTGAGTAAATACAAAACAAAATAAGTCTCACAGTGCATGGTTCAAAAATAACTCTGTTCCTAGAAAATACTGCACAGGCTTCCATGTTATCTGTCTATTTATTAGGGTCTCAGTCGAGATGAGCGTCTGGTCTGCATCAGTGTCATCTTGAGTGTTCCTGCTTGGGAACTTAATGGGAAATGTTGTTTTGGAAGTTGGATATCAGGCCATTTCTATTTAGGACGTTGGGGTTTAATAATAGCTTTATGACCAAGCAGGCACACTGTTTTGAAAAAGAGGAACCAAACAATATGTGCTGGTTATAATGCATTATCATACAAAAATAATGCTGGGAGGGATCTGATGGTGGAGCCAGACAAGGTAAAGAAAGCACACAGATGTTAGAAGAGATGAACAGAAAGGAGACTGAGCAAGGACCACAAAGAGTTAAATGAATGGAGACCGCAGCCAATCAAGAGCAACTGTTCTGAGCACAGCAAGAGTTCAAAGAGCTGTAAAAGGAGGAGGCTTCAGCAGCACTGCTGCTCGCCCTCCTCTCCACGGGATCCCCCCTCACTCCACGGACGGAGGCTCGTCATGGTCCCCACGACCTGATCCGTTATGTCAGCCGAGCCTCAGGAAGGAGACTGGGAAGACGCTGGAAAAAATTCCAAACCCTTGTGACAAAAGTTTAACTGGGACCCTGAAGAGACTCGGGGGACAGACGGATCACTGATGGATCGATAAACACACTTCAGCTGTGAGCCACAAACACAAACTGAGGAGGAGAAAATGATCTGAGAGTGTGTGGAGGGTTTTGTGTTGTCCTCTTTTTCACCTTTAAAGTCATCATGTTTTTGGCACTGGAAATTAGTGTTTTGGCTCTTTTACACAGTGTGTTAACAGCATCTGCACTGGTAAGTATATTTTATTTATCTTGAGCATCCAGATGTTTGTGTTAGCAGAAATCGAGAAATTTGAAAAATGTTCAAAACCATTTTTATTGAAGGTTTTCTGGTCTACCCGCAAAATTTTGTATGACTTCAGGCACTGCTTTTCACTTTTAGTTTTTTAATCTGTAATTAGTCTTATTAAATATTGACTTTGTTGTAATTGGCACACTGTAAAGGCCCTCAGTGGAGACGTGCTTTAACAGAAATCATCTGATTCTTTTGTTGCAAGCAGCAACAAGTCAGGTAGATATCCATGAAAGGATAAGTTGAGTGCTCTAAATTTAAACTTTCTCGCATAGCAGCATCATATCTTACACTTTATTATGACACTAAGACAGGAAAAAACACCCCCGCACTTTGGGCCAAATATAGAAAATTTCACATCTCTGCGATCTCCTTTGATCGCCCAAATTTTTGACTGAGATTTATCTCTTGCTTCAGGGAGTCTGCCAGAGATCCACAAGCAAGACTGAGGGTCAGTTTATAAACATCTGGGGTCCAAAAAATGACTTTCTGACTCATACGGTGAAATCTTTCATCCTGTGACATTCTACACGTATTTGATGCATATTTCCAAATGTCCATACAACTATATGATCACGCAATCATGAGGCGATCTTGAGTTTTTTACAGGTCTTCACAGAAAGGAGAGTAATTCCAGAGTCAGAAATTATAAAGTACTCTGAGACATTATAAATTCTGAGCAGTTTATTTAATAGAGAGTTAGAGAGATCTATAGATATATTTTGTCGAAAATTAAAATGAAAAATAAGGGATGTAAAAGATTCTCATATGTGTGCACGCACACACACGACGCAAAACTACATCAGACTTTTCTTCATCAGATTTGAAAGATGTAAATCCTGTCTGAAGACAAAGCATGAAGACATGAACACAGACTTCTTTCACGAGTCCTTCAGAAAATTTGGAGACCTTTTTTCCAAATGGTCTCAGACCTGCCAAACAGCGACTGTGAACCCAAAGCGGCGGCCCAGCGTCGCCATCAGGAGTCACCTGCGGTCTGCTTTACCTCACAGACCGCCATCAGCTCCGACCCTTTTAACCTTTCACTCGCTGAAGCACAATGACCCCCCCCCACTCACTCCAGTTGCCGACGCTGACCATGGATGCCTCTGAGCTCCGTCTCCTCTTCCTCGGGTCGACCTCAAGTGTCGGCGGCAGACAGACGCACAATCTCCTGATCAGACAGACAGAAAAACCACTTCCCAGTTAAAATGTCGATTGTTTTCAGATGGCTACAGATTTATGAAGCAGAAACACAAACGTGATGCGTGACAGAACATGTTCAGGGTCTGTGTTGGGTTTGGGCTGGTCAACGCGGCTGAAAGCAAAGTTTTCATGTGAAATTTGAAGATTGCCATCGTTGGTGGCAGGTCACATGTTACTTGGTGCTTTGCAGCTTCTGTTTTGCTTAAAGCCCCACGAGTGCAGGTTTCTCTCATTTTTGAGGGAAATCTTCCACTTCATCTTCCCTCACTTTACTCTCCTCAGGCTGCCAGCCCGTTAGGCCCCTCCCTCTGTGACTTCTCCTGTTGACTCATTGCTGCTCGTTCTTTGCTGCTGGGTTGTGAAATGAACCCAGGAGCACAAAGTCGCTTGTGTAGTTGGGCTCTCCCACCAAGTTTCCGAGGATCGGGTCCCCCCCTGTGTGTCCGGCCGCAGCCCTGCTGCAGGACAAAAAAAAGGGGCTGGCGGGGAATCATCACATACCGCACCCTCACACAACTATTTCACAACACCTGAAGGCTGCACATCAGATCTTTGGGAGTGTCGGTGGTTGACAGATCACCCACGTTGGAGGGAGAGAGAAAGTTCTGAATGAGAAGGAAAAAGTGACTGAACGTGTCCATTTCCTCTGCTGGAGGCGTTTTGCACAATGGTCTCATCGATGCTTCGTCTTTTACAGATAGATTCAGATGACGTGATCACGCGGGACGAGCAGATCTTTGTTCTCATCGGGGCTCATGCCAGGTGTGAGAGGAACATCCAGGCACAGATGGCCTTCGTGAAAGGTTGGTGTCCTCAAGCCTCATACATTCATGCTGAGAAGTTGGCATCGGGAACACAACGTGAGGACATATTATTCGTTTCTTAATATAAGACGGAGATATACCAGTGAGATAAGAAGATTTTCGCCCTGGCTTCAGTGACTGAGCGCCCAAATATACAATCAGAGAAAGTATTTATTACGTGGACATTTATTTGTGATCAGATATGACACCCGCTCCAATATCCTGCCGGCCAGTATCTTTGAATACAAGGCTGGAATGAAAGGGGATTTTATTTAATTTGGCCGGCGACATGGAAGCCGATGTGAGATAAGACCATTCAGGACGATGCAGACGTCAGAGAAGTCCGACGTGAGAGGAAAAGCCAGTTGGTGGAGTCAGGAGGCATATACTGGTGGACAAAATACACCAGTGGAAAACAAGAAAAACGACCTCTTCACGACAACATTACAGGAAGTTATCAAACGGAAAGCTTGCACACAGCTCTTTTTTTTTTCAAAAAGCAAATATTTCATTGAATCGATGAGGCCTTTAAAAATTCATACACACACCAGTTATTTTTGCATGAGCAAATTTCATCATTTTTCATCAGTCTTTATGGGTCATTTTTTCCCCCACAGTGAAAATGTCCAACATTCGGTTAACTTTTTTCCAGCTTCCTCATTAAATGATGTGATCGTCCAAAAGGTTATCAGTTGATTTGAACAATCAGATAAAGAGATATAGAGATTTTCATCAGTCCAGCTGTTTTTCAGGTTCAGCATATTTGTTCAACCTCCCAGCAGTGAGGTGAAAATGTCCCTTTCAGTAACAATCAATGTGTACAATGGCCTGAAGTCGTCAGCAAACAAGTGAATGTTTGGATTTCTATTGCAACTATCAATTATTTTCGCGTAGGTTGTGTGACTGTACAAGTAAATGTAGAAAATGCTCTTAAGCTTGTTGCAGACTCTGAGTGCAGCTGTAGGAAGAAGTGAAGGAAAGCACAAAACAAACAAAAACCTATTTGTGGCGTGTGTATTTTCCAGTCCACTCTCTGACTCATTAGACAGCCGGCCCTGTGCCATGCCTACATTGTACCCACACTGTAAGGCTGCAGGAAAAAACACATCCTCTCCTGTCGGAGGACCAACATCTGCGTCTGATTACTCCTGCAGAAGGTGAATGCGTCCCAGAGTGGGACGGGATCATCTGCTGGCCACGGAGCCGAGCGGGTCAGCTGGTGTCAGTGCGCTGTCCCGAATACATCTATGACTTCAATCACAGAGGTAAAGCTCCAACATGGTCACGTTTTTGGTTTTTGTAAGGAAGATGTTGAAATGGAGTTGAGATTTAAATGACGCTATCTGCTCTGAGGACGATGCTGCCGTGTCAGTTTTCACTGTAAGCGACGGTTCCTCCCCTCTCGGTGCAGGGAGAGCCTACCGGCAGTGTGACGTGTCGGGGAGCTGGGAGCTGGTGGCCAGCATCAACCGCACATGGGCCAACTATACCGAGTGCACCAGATACCTCACGTCCAACCACAGGAGTCACGAAGAGGTGTGTATGCGAGTGTTTGTGTGCATTTGTCTGGATGGGTTTCTGCCCGCATTTGACCTCCTCTCTGCTTGCGTATCCTCTTTAATTGTGGCACGCCTTGTTCCAGAAGGTGTTTGAGCGTCTCCATCTGATGTACACCGTGGGTTACTCGATTTCTTTGGCCTCTCTGCTGGTGGCTGTCTCCATCCTCTGCTACTTCAAGTAAGTCAGCAGGAAACCTGAAACATTAAGTGGTCCGATGATTCACTGAACATAAAACGGTCCACAGTTCGTCAATTATGCATTTATCAGCCTCTGAAAGAGGTGCAGATGAGTTAATGCCATCACAGGTCTGAAACATTAATTATCACGTGGGCTAATCCTTTCTCTCTGTCCCATAAACACATTTCAGGCGTCTTCACTGCACGCGCAACTACATCCACATTAACCTCTTCACCTCCTTCATATGTCGAGCAGTCAGCATCTTTGTGAAGGACGCTGTGCTTTACTCCATGTCTGACATCAGCAAAGTGGAACCTGAGCTCGGCGCGGAGAAGCCACACATGGTGACTTGACAGTGCTTTCGTAGCTCCGCCATCGATCTACGCTGATCTCACCTGCCAGCTGTTCACCTCTTTTTTATCTTTAAATGCTGTTCTCTGTCGTCAGGCTGGTTGTAAGGTGGCCGTCACGCTCTTCTTGTACTTCCTGGCAACCAATCACTACTGGATCCTAGTGGAGGGCCTGTACCTACACAGTCTCATCTTCATGGCCTTCCTGTCCGACAAGAACTACCTGTGGGCCCTCACTGTCATCGGCTGGGGTGAGCAGCGCCACTGCCGGCTCCATGCTGGACTGTCCGCCGACCGACTGACCTTTCCTCTGCTCGTCTCTCTCTCTCTCTGTGCTGGTTTCAGGCGTCCCAGCTGTCTTCGTGTCCATATGGGTCAGTGCTCGAGCCTCGCTGGCAGACACGCAGTGAGTCATCCCACACGTTTATGTGACTGTAAACATGACGCTCGTTTCTCAAATGCTCACTTCAGCTTTTTTTTTTGTTTTTTTAATGGCCGTGTTTAGATGTTGGGACATCAGCGCAGGAAACCTGAAGTGGATTTATCAAGTTCCCATCTTGGCAGCCATTGTTGTAAGTGCGACTGAGAGAAACAAGAACTCCAAACAAAGCTTGAACCCCAAAAAGAAACATTTCACCAAAGAAAAAGGCAAATTTATTTATTTCAACTTGCATAACGAAACAATGACGACTCAGTTGGCCGATCAGAGACCCCGCAGCCCCAGACTACAACTGCAGTTCACTCCAGTTCATACATAACATCAAGTACTTGTATCTATGTTATTCATCCTCTTTTTTCACTTTTTTTGTTTTTGTTCTGATGCAAAACAAAACACTTACGAATCGCTCACAATGGATTTATACAGTTGAATGTTTCTGCTCCTGCAGGTAAATTTCCTCCTTTTCATTAACATTATTCGTGTTCTGGCCTCCAAACTGTGGGAGACCAACACTGGTAAGCTGGACCCCAGACAGCAGTACAGGTAAGACAGCAACGACTGAGCAATTCCATCTTTACTCCTTCAAAGTCCTTCAGTAAGGGATCGTCCACTGATGGCGAGCCTGAAGGAAAAGGCTTCCATGGAAGTTTGTTCTCTGCTTCTGTCTGCAGGAAGCTGCTGAAGTCCACATTAGTCCTGATGCCTTTGTTCGGCGTGCACTACATGGTGTTCATGGCTCTTCCTTACACTGAGGTCACGGGGCTGCTGTGGCAGGTGCAGATGCACTACGAGATGTTCTTCAACTCTTCACAGGTCAGAACACGCTAAATAACACTCCGGTGTTGAATTGCATCCTTCGATTTGTATCCATTTATTTTCAAACCTTGACTTCATCTTTCTAGGGGTTCTTTGTGGCATTCATCTACTGTTTCTGCAATGGGGAGGTAATGGAGTCAAAATACAGTTAAAAAATGGATTTAAATAAATCAGGTTGAGCAGGTTTTGCACAAGCACAAACATTTTGTTTTCATTTTTCACTCTCAGGTGCAGGCGGAAGTAAAGAAGGCGTGGCTGAGACGCAGCCTGGTGCTGGACCTCAAACAGAAGGCCAGAATAACCAGCAGCGCTGGTGGGGGCAGCTGTTACTATGGCGGCATGATGTCACACACCACCACGCACAGCGTCAGCTTGTCCGCCGCCAACCCCAGGGCTCTTTCCTACGCGGCGGGTTCAGGGGGAGCCGCCGCCGTTGCAGCCGCCTCAGGATTCAGGCTGCCACGGCACACCTCGGCAACTTCCTGCCACGCTCACACCAGCATGTGTGGGTGCGCCCCCGGTGACACCGAGACCCCGGGAGCCCCACAGGAGCCGTCCGCGTGGAAAACAGGGGGAGGGTTCGAGTCGGGAGTGTTCGCCAGGCACGCCAGAGCCGGCAAAGGAAACGATGACTCAATGGAGCACGGGGCAGAAGATCCAGACAACCTCTTACCCCTGAAAGAGCTGGAGACCACCTTGTGATTGTTGATTCACTGAGAGATTGTGTTTCACGATCAAAAGCTGGAGAGAAGCTGCGGCACAGATCTCCTGAAGGGGCTGCTTTTGTCCACAGCAACACATATTTGTGGTTCGCTGGTCTTTTGTCACAGTGGGATCAAAATGTTGTGACATTAAGGATGAGAAACAGATTTTCATCTGGCACAATGACACTGAGTGCCGCCACTTATTATAATGCACCAAACATACTCTGGATCAGACGCATCAGTTTCAATTTGTCGTGCTTCATGTGTTGGCTCTGATGGTCGCTGCCTTGATGTGACTTTTAAGCTTCAAAAGCATCGTTCTGGTGGATGTACTTTTTTTTCTGATTTCAATTTGTCCCAAGCTCAAAATTGATGTGAAAGAATTGTGGAAAAAAATGGAACAATGCTGAATAATCTGTGAAGATGCGATGCTGAAAGAAATACACGAACTCAAAGAATAGACATAAAAGTATAAATAGAGATGTTTCTTCCTCCTCTTGTTTTTCCTCTGCTGGATTTTCCAGGCAGCTCAGACTGACCTCCACAGTTCACACCACCCTCTTTTCCCCCCCCCACACAGTGACCTCACTGAAATTTCTTACATATTTATAGGGTAAAAAAAAAACAGCCCCACACTTCTCTGAGAGTGACTTTGAAATGCCGACCATTGAATTTTGATCATTTTAAGCAGCCGCTCGCGTCTGAGCAGCTCGTCTAGACAAATTTGCACCTTCGTCGGTGTCCGTCTGGTCTCCGCAGCCCAATTCATCAGTCTGACAGGAGCCTGAGGCAGGATGCACAAGCCTTTTGCTCCTCGCGAGCAAAGAGCCAGCTCCTTCCTCCGTGTGGCCTCTGCCCTGAACGTCCTCACAACACCGTCCAGAATTTCACACCCTCCCCTCAGGCCGCGTCTCGCAGCGACCGGCACCTGAGTTGTTTGTAGACTTCGAGCGTGAGCGGCAAACCTGCAGCACAAGCTGCCGGTATGTGCAAGACAAACAGACAGAAAACCGTGCCAGGAAATATTCCATCTGTGTTTCATTCTGCAAAATGTGAACATTGTGCAAAAAAAACAAACCCATCAGTAACTTATTTTTGGACAATGGAATTCGGATTCAATTTACTTCTCTCATCTTAATTTATTGATCGTTTCTAATATCCAAAATACCAAAAATAAAATAAATCATAAGCTTGTAAAACTCATTGCAGTCATAATCGAGGTTTTCTTGTCCATATAGTTCACAAATTTTTTCAAGCTGGCAAAAAAATGTTTGGTTCTTTTCGTCTTTGTAGTTTTTGTCTTTTTGGGAGTTTGTTTGACAGTTTTTTCAGTGTTCATGTTGTTGTTCCTGAGAATTTTCTATTTGTTGGTTATTTTGTTATTTGTTTCAGTTTTAGATTTTTTGAGGCGGCGGACTTTTGTCTTATGTCCTGTCATTACAAAATGAGCAGTGTAGCATGATAGTGAATGTACCTTGTCATTGGAGTTTCCTGCGGCGGAACACTCACACACACACACACACACACACACACACACACACACACACACACACACACACACACACACACACACACA
>JASSRZ010000086.1:5115209-5132438 GCA_032164315.1 Malacoctenus gilli | reverse complement strand
CACACACACACACACACACACACACACACACACACACACACACACACACACACACACACACACACACACACAGCGTTGCTGAGAGACTCTAGGAGAGCAAACAATGTGGGGATAAAAGGATAGGAAGCTGAGGACACACACTTTTTAAAGATGGAAAATCTGCTCTCTTGTGCCTTCTGTTACGCCACGTTTGCTTAATCCTCTGTGATGTGTGTGTGTGTCTTTAATGAGTGTGTGTGAGGCTCTAATGGACCAGGTTTCCAGTTAATTATTCCTCCTTGTTAGAAATGATTTGAAACGCAGGAGCTTCATACTTACAAAATGATTTTCTGTGATGACGTCGCCGAAGGAGGCCGAGATTAGTCACTTGATTTGTTATTTGACACAAGCAGCGGCGACTGGGTGTGTATTTTTGGCAGCCGCTCCGATACGCGCGGACTCATTTACCGAGTAGCCGGTTGTGAGACTTTTAACGTGCACCTCATTTATGTTTTACGACCCAATGATGCTTCATTGCCGGGTGGCGAGACGGGTCGGGAGCCGAGCGCTCGTCCGTCACCGGGAAACCCGCGGGGAAACTAATCCGGTGAACTTTGTTAATCCTCATCCCGCTCTCCCGCCGGCTGCCAGGACTTCCTGTTCCTGCGATGACGAGTTTGCGTCCAGGAACCAGAGGGCGAGGGGGCGAGGGGGCTCCAATCAAGAAAAAAGCGGGCTGCCTATGGAGGGGCCCGTTGGAGGCCCGCCAGAGGAAGTCATTTATAACCTCCGAAAGAGGAGGGACTGTCCGAAGTGTGACTGCCTGCTCAGGCATGGCAGCTATGTGTCTGCGAAAGCCCCCGCGGATTGTAATGCTGCGTGACCCTGAATGTAATGCTGTGTGTGACCCACTGCGGGGAAGCTGCCAGTGGAAAATATACCGTGCGCGCCGGCACAGAGGCCGTACATGCGGTTTGTGTTACAGAGCGACTATTCGAGGCCGCTCGCGAGCGCTTACACAGCCCAACTATGTGGAGTCTAAATCCTGACATCAGTCAGCGCTCAGTGTTTGAATGTGCACAGCAGAAAGTCCTCTATAATAAGCGTCTCTGGCGTTTGGACGCGCTCCTTTTCCGCCGTCGAATTCACGGCGTCGCGGCGGTCCGAGGCTTTGCCTGCTCTGAGGTGGTCAAAATCAGACGGTTGAGAGCATCTAAACTTCGAAAACTGGCCCAGTGCTTTTATTTTGAAGGCTCCTGCTTTCCGGGGGTTTCTGAGGGGGTCCACGTCCGCAGTCAGAGGATATTTTGGGTCGGAGGGGGATGTAGGAGGGGACCACCGACATCTCGATGCGTGACTCGAAGTTTGCCTTGACCTCTGTGTTGCAGTCTGCCTGGGCACGGACATGAAGCTGGCCCTCCCCTCCAGCCTGGAAAATCACTACGAGACCCTCAGGCTCCTCTACACCGGCTGCCAGGTCGTCCACGGCAACCTGGAGATCACGCATCTCCATGGCAACCCTGACCTCTCCTTCCTACAGGTGAAGAATGAGTGGAAAAAAAAACATGTCAGACTGTAAAAAATACATCAGAACAAACAAAACAATTCACTTCCTCTTGTCTCTTGTGAACAGCTGGGAAGGGAAATACTTCATCTGTCAATGAATATGTTTTATTTGTAATTGTGACTATAAATTAACCTGGCAAGACTTATTTTTTGTAGTGTAGCTGTGTGACGTGGTTGAGAGTTGCTCTCCAGATAACAAAAGGCCGGCTGGTTGTTTTTCCAGGGCATCGTGGAGGTGCAGGGCTACGTGCTGGTCGCCCACGTCTCCGTGAGCCTGGTACCTTTGGACAACATTCGCATCATCAGAGGCAGCCAGCTGTACAACTCCAGCTACGCGCTGGCCGTGCTGGACAACGTGCAGGCCGACCAGGGGCTCAGGACGCTGCGGCTCCGGAGCCTGACAGGTCAGAGCGCCGAGGGTCTTTCGTTAAAAAAAAAAAAGACCTTCATGAGTTCGCTTGTTTCTGACGCTCCTCGTCGTTTGTCTTGCAGAGATCCTGCTGGGCAGCGTGTATATCTGGGGGAACCCCCACCTGTGTTTCCCGGACCCCGTGAACATGATTTGGAGGGACACAGTGGACCAGCAGGACAAGTCCATCGTCCCGCACCGGCTGCAGGCTCGGGCAGCTAAATGTGAGCTCCTGGTAGAATGGGCATCAATCACAGATATGTAAGATGGGGAAATAAAAGGTTTCTGGTCAGGAAGTTGTGTTTTTGGACAGAAATCTTAAATATAAGCTAAAAATTTCTTAAAAGAAAAAAATTGAAAAAAAAAATTTTATGGAATAAAATTTCATTTTGAATATATGCTAAAAAAATATAAATCTATGAGAAAAATTAAATGAATAAAATTCTTTAAAAAAGATAAACAATGTAAAATATTAGCTAAAAAATTGCATCCTAAAAATATAAATTTATGAAAAATTTGAAATTAAAATCCCATAAATAACACTTTTTAAAGTTTTTTGTTTTTTTTAATGTTTTAGGTCCAACTTGTGCGCCAACATGTGGAAAAAACTGCTGGGGAGAAACGGCACAGGACTGCCAAACCTGTAAGTTTTCATCACGTGTGCAGTTTGACACAAACACTGATGATTCCAGGTCATTTTTGGAGCGTCTTGGTGATGTTTCCTATTATTTTTCTGTCTCCTCAGTGACCCACTTAGGCTGTGCGTCAGGCTGCCAGCGGTGCAAAGGAATCCTGTCCAACGACTGCTGCCACTCGCAGTGCGCCGCGGGATGCACGGGACCCAAAGACTCGGACTGTCTGGTAACTGCCGCCGCCTTTCCTCTGAGTTTCTGAGCGTTGTGAAACAGTCTCAGCTGTAGCGGTGCGTTTCCTCGTTCCGCCCCCCCCTCCAGGCGTGCCGCCACTTCAACGACAGCGGCGTGTGCAAGGAGAACTGCCCCCCGCCCACCACCTACGACCCCGTCACCTTCCAGACCAAACCCAACCCCAACAAGAAGTTCAACTTCGGCGCCACCTGCGTCAAGACGTGCCCCTGTGAGCGGCTGACAGTCACTCTCTGTCGCGTCTCCCTGTCAGCCGTCTCGCCCTTTAATGACGTCTTGTCTCCGTCTCCGTAGATAACTATCTGGCTATGGAGGTGGCGTGCACTCTGGTTTGCCCTCGAGCCAATCAGGAAGTCATAACGCTCCGGCCCGATGGACTGGAGTCGCAGAAATGTGAAAAGTGTGAAGGCGATTGTCCCAAAGGTGGGGATTACGTTGGGACTCTGTGCTCGCTTCGCTGTTTATACATCATGATGTTTACTGAGACAAAGGTGTGAAACATGTGGCCCACAGGCCAGAATCTGGACGCCAACGAGATCAACTCAAGAAGTGAAAAAAATGACTTAATTTGTGATGCATTCCCTCGCAAGTAATTGCGTTTTCGCAGAAACTGTGACCCGAGAAGTGACACACTTTCACCAGCAGTAATTAGGTCAGCACAAATCTGTCCACAGAGACAAAAATCTAGTAAAACAGAAAGCAAAACTTTCAAATCCAGTTTCCCAAATTCTGCTAGAGTTTAGAAAAGCTTCTTCGCTTCTTCTCGTCCATTTATTGACTCCAAGTGAACACCAAATCCAAAAGACAACATTCGACAGTCACGTCCTTTCACATCGGGGCTGAGAAAGTGTCCATCACCTGGTTGGACTCGTTTCTCGCGGCGTTCTCTCTGGGGTGGAGGCGCGCCTCGTGACGTGACCCACCTCTGGCTGCGTGCAGCAGCTCTCCTCGAAGTCAAATAAAGACGAGGCCGTTTCACAATCGGTCGCCCGGGTCTTGCGTAACGAAGGCGCAGGAGTCCGTTGCGTCAGGCGCTTCTCCGCGTGCAGGACGGAGAGTCGCGGCGCAGGTGATGCGACGCGCGGTGCACCGACCTGCTCCTGCAGCGGCTCGCTGACGCTCTCGTAACTGATCAATTAGGATGGTTTAATAAAGGAAAGATGTCCGTCGTTCCTCAAACTCTGCGGTTTGTGCTGCAGTGTGTTACGGCCTGGGCATGGACAACCTCGGGGTGATGGACAACCACGGCGTCACCATGGTAACGTCCTCCAACGTGGAGCAGTTCAACCAGTGCAAGAAGATTTTCGGTAGCCTGGCCTTCCTCCCTCAGAGCTTCCAGAGGTGAGACGCGCGACACGCTGACGTGCTCTCGCACAAACAAACAAACAGTAGAGTTGTTTTCTACTCTTCTCTACTCTGTTCTTTCGCTGTGCAGGGATCCTCTCACCAACTCGTCAGGTCTGACGTTGGAGCAGCTGAGCGCCTTCAAGAAGCTGGAGGAGATCACGGGTAACAAATGTCAAAGTTTCTTCACGCTTTCTGGTGATAAAAGTGACGTTTTCCTCACTCCTTTTGTCCGACCTGGCTTTCGCAGGTTATCTGTACATCGAGTCCTGGCCGCTGGAGTGGTCGGACCTCAGCGTGTTCGAGAACCTGAAGGTGATCAGAGGCCGGATGCTCTACAAGTAAGACTCTGGATGATGCTCCTTGAATTTCTGGCTCTTTTTTGGGGCCGTTTATTGACATCTTTTCCAGAGCTGCTCTTAACAAACTGTCCTGTGTCCACGGCAAATATAAAATAATTTCTTGTCTTTTTACTGCTACTAAATTCCGCAAAAATAATCATATTTGGAAGAATCATTATTTTTATTATTGTTAATGAAGAAATAATATTGCATTTTTAGAGAGGAAATAGTATATACAGAATATTGCTGGAATAAAACGGGTGTTTTTCACCGACTGTATCGGTTTCTGTGCAGTGTGTCGCCACATGCCACAGTGTGGTTGTGTGTCCGCACACACTGCGTCTTTGTTTGCGCTCTCCTCTGTCTTGGTGGCAGTCGGTTCACTTTCACTGTCATAAATGCTAATTATTAGCCAGCGCCGATGCTCCGAGCCGCATTCTGCAACATGTTGTCCACTGGAGCTTCTTCTAACTGGGTCACAGTCATAAAGCACATCTGTTTATTCAGCGCTGGTTTAACTCTTATGTCATGTATTGTTGCAGTCTCGTGCTTTCGTTTTCTTGAACTTCGTTTGTCAGTTTTGATTGAAATGAGAAACTTTGCTGACGTTCTTCTGATTTCTGTCCGTCCTGCGGCGACCAGGGGAGTGTTTTCGTTGGCCATCCAGAATCTGCACATCCAGTCTCTCAGGCTGCGTTCGCTGCGCAGCGTCAGCGGAGGTTTGGTCCTGTTGTACAACAACTCCCAGCTTTGCTACACCTCCTCGCTGCCCTGGGAGGTCCTCCTGCACCCCACCCAGGGACCCCACCGCATCGTCAGACAAAACCGGGACTCCCAAGTCTGTGGTGGGTTCAACGGACGCTCAAAGTCGTCAGAACTCGCCGGAAACGGATCGTTCGGTGACGTCGAGCTCAATCTGTGGCCTGTTTTGCAGAGGCGGAGGGACACGTTTGCCACCCGCTGTGCGAGGGGGGCTGTTGGGGTCCGGGGCCGAGCCAGTGCGTGTCCTGCAAAAGCTTCCAGCGCGGCACCGAGTGTGTGGAGCAGTGCGACGTCTATCAGGGGTGAGAGAGCTGGTGTGAGACAACGAGCTACTTGGAAACCTTCCTCCTCTGTTTACTGGTCTGCGCTGGAAACAGGTGGTCGTTTTCAGGGCCGACTGGATTATCGGTCAGCATCAGAATAGACACGGCATAATAAAGGAGCCTAAAAGAAAGGAAAGTAAAGTGTGGCCCCAAGCAAAGACAAGGGAGGTTATCTGATCCAGGCTGGTATGACGTGCATGCGAGGAGGAAATCAACCGAGGTCCATGTGCGAGTGTGTGGCGTCTCGCAGTTCATAAACACCCGGCAAAGTCAACAAAGAGGTGTGATTGAATCTTGTAAACAAACACGCCGCATCGTTTTTACCCACAGCGAAACAACGAGCAGCTCGCAGGTCAGTGTGTCAAAGAGACGCAGATCTGGTTTCCCGTCAGGACTCAAAGGAGGAATGTGACATTCGCACACTTTATCGGAGATAATCATCGTTTTGGGTTCGGTTTTCGCTCCTCGGCTGATCGACAAGAATACGTATTGTCGTGCGGCTCCGAGAACAAGTGATCCCGGTGGGCTCACCGGGTTATTTGCAGCTGGGGCCCCCTTTCTAAAAGTGTCGCTGTCAGGTGCTTCAGATAAACGCATCCGACAGATGCCAGACGGCGCGCTGGGATGTTCTGTGACACGCCGCCTCCGCTTATGTTTCAGGTCCGTGCGCGAGTACACGGACGGGTCCGTGTGCGCCGCCTGTCACGCCGAGTGCCGGCCTCTCAACGGCTCCGCCTCCTGCCAAGGCCCGGTACGACCCCCCCCCCGTTGACCGCTGCATTTCAGCCACCTCGAACGACATAATGTAATATTTCGGGCAAACTTCTGCTGTGTGTGTGTCGGCAGGGCGCTGACGAATGCACGGAGTGTCGTAACTTCCAGGACGGCGAGTTCTGCGTGGATCACTGTCCCAGCGGCGTGAAGGAGGACCAGCAGACCGTGTGGAAGTACAGCAACGCCACGGGACACTGCCTGCCATGCAACACCAACTGCACGCTGTCGTGAGTGGACACACACTCGCACACGAACGCGAACCCGCCAACACAAACGAGAATAACTACACATCGTGCTTCTCGGTTTCAGCTGCACCGTGATGGACGAGAGAGGCTGTCCCGTCGATACCCGCACAGGGTGAGCCGCGCACACGGGAATAAAACAGGTGTTTTTTGAGTGGTTTATTAGCTTCACCTGTTAACCGTTTCTTTTCGTTCAGGCCGGGGACGACGATCGCGGCGGCGGTGGGCGGCGTGGTGCTGTTCTTCATCCTGCTGGCTCTGCTGGTCTTCTACCTGCGCAGACAGAAAAAGCTGAAGAGGAAGGAGACGATGAGGAGGATCCTGCAGGAGCACGAGGTGAGCGGTGGCGGTTGCAGCGCCGTCTGCGACGTTGATGTTTCTGCTCGCAGCCTCTCACGTGGTTCTCTGTCGCCTTCTCCCCCTCTCGCGATCAGCTGGTGGAGCCCCTGACACCGAGCGGCGCCTCGCCCAACCAGGCTCAGATGCGAATCCTGAAAGAGACGGAGCTGAAGAAGCTGCGGGTGCTGGGCGCAGGCGCCTTCGGGACCGTTTACAAGGTACGAAGAGAGACGCTCAGCACCAGCAGCTGCTACTTTTTCACCTTTGACATTCCTGAGTCCTGATTTTCAACTCTTTCTCAGGGAGTTTGGGCTCCGGACGGGGAAAATGTAAAAATACCGGTGGCTATCAAGGTGTTACGAGAGAACACCTCGCCGAAGGCCAACAAAGAAATCCTTGACGTGAGTACACGTCGAAGAAAACAAATGAATCGAATTGAAATGTTTTAGACAAAATTTCCTTCTTGATCTTCGAGTTGGGACGATGATATTCAACCTAAACGTCTTGTTTCCGTCTCAGGAGGCCTACGTGATGGCGGGAGTGGCCAGTCCCTACGTGTGCCGTCTTTTGGGGATCTGTCTGACGTCCACGGTGCAGCTGGTCACGCAGCTGATGCCGTACGGCTGCCTGCTCGACTACGTGCGAGAGAACAAGGACCGCATCGGCTCGCAGTGTCTCCTCAACTGGTGTGTCCAGATCGCCAAGGTATCAGGACGCCACCACAACGGGCTCATCGTCTCACGTTCGAAATCGTGTTCGATTGCATCCTGAATATTTTGTGTGTGTGTGTGTGTGTGTGTGTGTGTGTGTGTAGGGGATGAGTTACCTGGAGGAGGTGCGGTTGGTCCACAGAGATCTGGCTGCTCGTAACGTTCTGGTGAAGAACCCGAACCACGTCAAGATCACCGACTTCGGTCTGGCTCGCCTGCTCGACATCGATGAGACGGAATATCACGCCGACGGAGGGAAGGTACAGCGAAGCCGCGCCCATCCGAGTGTCGCCTGCGCGGCTCATGATCACAGCGAGATGTTTGAACGAAGAATCGCGGTGGAGACGCTGCGATGAAAACGGATGTGGAGCACGCAGATTAATTTCAGGCACATATACAGTGTTGGTGACAATCTACTGACTTTCTGTTTCAAAATACAAGTTTTCACATATAGAGTAATGTAATTTTGTTTCGTAAACACGACTTTAAATGCACAAATCCAAGGAAGAGTCGCAGCAACATGCAACAAAACAAAGACAGCAGCAGAAGTAATCCAGACATCGACACCGACATGCGTGCAGCGTTATATATAAATCTGCAGAAGCGGGAGAAATGTTGACCACAGGGGGGAGAAGACCTCCCCCCAGCCCATCCCATACCTCCCTGCAAACGCCACCCTGGATCTATTTACTGTTTATTTATACTGCTGTATGTTTATTCTTAGGTGCCTATCAAGTGGATGGCTCTGGAGTCGATCCTTCACAGGAAGTTCACTCACCAAAGTGACGTGTGGAGCTACGGTTGGTTGACCCGACGTTTGGTCATTTTGGCTGCTCGTCATCCAGGAAGAAAGGCAAAGTTTGTGGTCTTATTTTCGAGTTAGAACTGAGTCGTGCTGTGATTTTCCCGCTCGCAGGCGTGACGGTTTGGGAGCTGATGACGTTCGGATCGAAGCCTTACGACACGATCCCGGCGAGGGAAATCCCCGACGTGTTGGAGGGTGGCGAGAGACTCCCACAGCCGCTCATCTGCACCATCGACGTCTACATGATCATGGTCAAATGTCAGTCGTGCGACACGCGCTCTCCCAGTCTCGGTGCGTTCAGTGGTTGGAATGCTTGACTGACTTCTGGACGTCCTCCTGTAGGCTGGATGATCGACCCGGACAGCAGACCCAAGTTCAAGGATCTGGTCAACGACTTCACCACCATGGCCAGAGACCCGCCTCGTTTCGTGGTCATTCAGGTGCGTTTTCGCCTTCGACGACGTTTGTGCTGAACCTTGCGGACATCGTGATGACTTTAAACGATTTGGGTGCGTCGTCGCCTTTGCCGCGCTGCAGAACGACGAGCAGATGAGCATGTGCAGCCCGGTGGACAGCCGCTTTTACCGGATGCTTCTGGAGGAGGGCGACAACGTGGGCGAGATGATGGACGCCGAGGAGTACCTGGTGCCGCAGCCCAACCTCTTCCCCAGGGCCAAAGGGGACGAGCCCCAGTCCAACGGGCCGTCCAGGCACCAGTCGTACAGAGTGAGCCGAAAGACATCGACGACCACCAACAACTCACCTCTGTAAGAAAGATGCTCAGGGTATTTTTTAACCCTTCTGTTTCTCCAGCAGAGCAGAGATCAGGGTCTGGACGTCGACCCCTCGAACGCCGCCGGACCCCGCAGCACGTACTCCTCCCTGAACACTCTGGGCCGCAGCCAGTACCCGACCCTGCCACTGGGGGCCAACTCCTCCAACGGCCTGTGGACTCAGTACCCGACGCTGGCCCGCAGCCCCTCGGCTGGCGGCCAGTCGGACTCCGTCTTCCTGGACGGGACGTCTCCGGACGGCTCGCTGCCCCCCGCCAGCCCCGGGCGCTACTGCAAAGACCCCACCAACCCCAACGGGAGCCAGGGGGACCTGGAAACGGACGGGCTCAACGGTTTTCAGCATCTTCATCACTCGCTGCCAAGGCGGAGCCACAACCACAATCACGTCGTTCCTGGTGAGCGAGTTTGGCCAGAGATCAGTGCTTAATTTTGAATTTCGGTGCTGCCGCGGTTCCCGTTGTTACCAAGGTGACGGTTCTCGGTAACTTTGTCCAGCGATGGATGAACATGCTGTCACACCAAGATACCTGGCATCAGAAGGTCGATTAAAAAAACCAATGAGTCGGTATTTCTTCTTCTTCTCTCTTTCTCAGAGTACGTCAACCAGGAGGTTCAGGGTCTCAGGTCGGGGGTCCCCGAGCGGCCCAGCACGCTGCCTCGCAAAGGCTCCAGGGCAGAGCGCCGCCTCCCTAACGGGCTGCACTCGGGCCACAGCGTGGAAAACCCGGGATACCTGCTCCCCGTCACCTCCGCCAACTCCACCTCCCCGGCCTTCGACAACCCCTACTACCTGGACCTGGTGGCGAAAGCCAAAGTCCCGGCCGGCGCGGCGGCGGACGGACCGACGGGACTGGAGAGCAACGGTGGAGTC
This sequence comes from Malacoctenus gilli, assembly GCA_032164315.1. NCBI lineage: Eukaryota > Metazoa > Chordata > Actinopteri > Blenniiformes > Labrisomidae > Malacoctenus > Malacoctenus gilli. The sequence goes on along the minus strand of JASSRZ010000086.1, from coordinate 5,122,295 downwards.
AGCCGTCACCTGAACGGGTTCGTGACCCCCACCGCGGAGAATCCGGAGTACCTGGGACTGGTGGACACCTGGAGTGGTCACACCTGAGGGGGCGGCGGCGCGAACTCGGGACGAGTCACGGATTGTGTCCTTCTGAGGACGAGCGAGCGAAAAGGGAAGCTTGTAAAAGCTGGTTGTTGTGTCGGCACGTGGGACTGAGCCCGCCCTCCACGCTGACTCTCAAACGCCGTTCTCAAAAGTCACATTTCTCTCGCTGTTGTGACGCGCAATCACTCGACACGATGTAGCATTAATTCAGTGTCTGTGGCGTCCTTTCTTTTCACGTCTTCGCCCTTCGTCGAGCTCTGAGAAAGAACTTCATCCGGCCCCTGTAAATAACTCCGAACCCCTCACGACATTGTCCCAACTAAAGTGTTCAGAGTTGGTCAACTCGGTGAGAAAACGCTAATTATTCACTGGTCCTTTTTCCTCCTGAAGTCGCTCAGTTATCGCGGCGCTTTTCTTCTGGACTTCCTGGAGCCGCCTGGCTCTGCCACAACCAACAGAGGAGACAAAAACATACACAGCACTCCGACAAAGTGAGCCATGATATGCATTGAGGACGATGTTTAGTATTCTGGTCACCCCCCCCCCCTACCCGGACCTGATGGGGGTCTTCAGTCCTCTCAAAGCCATTTTGTGCGGGACAGCGAAGGCCCCGCGGCCCATCTGGCCTGTGGACTCGCTCCCTGAAAGAAAGGCATCCTGTATGGAGAAGACAGAGGCATTGTGCTGCACTGATGTGTGTGTGTGTGTGTGTGTGTGTGTGTGTGCGCGCGCTCGCTGGTGTCTGTGGCTACTTTGTGGTACGAGGAATCGGTCATGAGGTACGAGACTTTTCAAAGACGTCGAACGATGGTTTTTGCGTCGCGAGCAAACGTTTCAGGGATTCTCAGTTTTTTTGGCGAGGAGCGGCGAGCGTTGTTGTCCTGCTGCAGAATGCACTACACGTTACGACGCCGCGTCCGGGCTCCCAGCGAGCCGACGGCGTGCGAGCGCGTCGAGCCACAAGTACGACACATTCGATAGGAAGTGAAGACTTTGCGCTCGCATGTGCAAGTGGTTTCCTACTGAGAGCAGCTGTTCTGGCGGGAGAAGCCAGAAGTTGGCGGCCAAGCGGAGCCGAGTAGGAGTGAAACTTCGCCCCACTTGGTTTGGATAATCGATGCATGGCTCAAATTCCACTCAGCAGCAACACAACTGGCATCTCAGTTAATAATCGACAGCATTTTTTTGAGGGCTGTTTTTTTTTTCCCCCTCATGTTGACTGGTGTTGAGCCGTGGAGGGGGGTGTCTGAGCCCGGTCAGTCAATGCAGCCTTTGTCCGAGGTCGCACGGCCCCTCCAGTGCGTCGGCGCCCTCTCTCTCTCGCGCGCGTCCCAAATGCCACCAGGAAGCGCACCGGCAACCCGAGACGCTCGGCAGCTGAACGCGTTTCATGCCGGTGTTCTTTTTTTAAACTTCTTTTGTGATCCTGGACAGGTCTTGAAAAAGTTGAGCGACGTGGATTTTTTCTTTCTTCTTGAGTCTATCTCGAGTCATCTGGTGAACCAAACAAAGTGCAGCTCGTCGTCCAGCTGCCTTCAACTACTGAACTCCAACACGAAGCGTTTATTACAAAACCAACTTCTCCTCATGAGGAGAAAAGCTGCAGGAAACGGTCTCTTTTCATGTCCCATTTGACTTTATTTTGATGTTCTCATACGGGTCCTTGAAGAGTTTTTTTTTTCCAGAATTAAGATGTCAAAAAAAAAACCCCAACCATTTTGTAACATAGAAAAAACTTTTTTCTAAATAAACCCTTTGGGATTTTACTACGATTTTCTGGCCGAACACTAACAATTTTTTTGCAAGTAAATACTTTTGAAGTTTTCAGTAAAAGTTATTCAATAACATTTGGTCTCTTTTTCTCTTGTTTTGCCTTATGATGTACGTACAGTGTCGTGTTTTGGGATTAAACACTAAAAAAAATGTCAGGTAAAGAAAAAAAATCTGAAATAAGCTAAATATCAACAAATTGACTCAAATAAAAGTTTTTTATTTGATCTGTTAAAAGAATAATTATGGAGGCAAATGTGACCTTTAAAAAACACATTTAAAGGGATCTACTTCCTCCCAATATTTTCCAGTTTTGTTAAATAGAATTTATTTGGCATTTTGAAAAGAAAACTGCTTCATATTTACAACATCTGCTGTGCTGGAGATCTGTTTGTTTTGCAAATTTCACTCTCATGTCAAAGATGTTTGTAATTTATTCAGGAAAAAGATGTTTTTGTGGTTGCAGCGAAACCACGACACACCTCATACACAATCAAGAGTCATGTAGCGGTACGTTGTGTGTTTAAACTGTTGTGTGATGTGACGAGCTGCATGTGAATGTCTGTGTAACCTGCACACTACTGACCCGGCTCACAGCTGCTAGGGCTGCGCCGACCTGCCGTCCTTTGGTAACACACACTCTGTTTTCCTCCCATATAAAAGCAGACAGTTGAGATGAGACCAGCATCAGTTTTACCTTGAGGGTTGAACAGAGTGAAGAAGGAACAGCTAACTAACAAGAGTGTGCTGACACAATTTTGTAAAAAAAAAAAAAAAAAAAAGACCTGTAATTTGCATCCTGAAGAAATTGTATCATTTATTTTTCCATGTGAATTTTTTTTGTACCTTTCACAGTTATTGTGACAGTTTATAAATAATAACCAGTTCTGTGGGAGTTTGTTTCTATACATGATGTCCTGTTTTGGTCAGTAAATCCCATCCTGTAAATGTGTAGTATATAAATATACAGGTAAATAAAACAAACAATCAATTTGGTAGCTAATTTGAACACACTGACTCGTGGTTCTGCTGTGGAGGAGGAATGCGGACAGTGGATGCAAAAGAAATATTTCATGAAGAAATGGTCGTTTTTATATGGACTTGTTTGCATATTTTGTGTGTTTCATTAAAAGCTTCAAACCCTCCAATCTGCTCTAAGTTCTGCATAACTAACACTTCAACCAGGAGATTTGGGTGTTTTTATCTTCTATTCAGTTTGTCAACAAGGTTTCATTTAGTTTTTCGGATTCACTTTCGCAGAATTGATCGTCTGCAATTAAATTACTGTGGAGCAACCAGGAAGCAGAGGAGGAAACAGCCTGCTGCTGCCACCCAGCGGTGAAGAGGGGACCTACAACTATAGTCGAATTTAAAGAGGCAAAACGGAGTTTTCTAATGATACTGCCACCTGTGGTCAAAACACAGAACTGCAGCACGTCTGCTCGTTCTCGTTGCGCGCGCTCGTACGAGCACAGTTCAGAACAGAAATAATCCCCTCCGAAGAGGACGTTGATTAACGAGAATGATGCTCATAGAGAGAGAAGAAAATTGTCACTAAACGTGACAATTTATGAACGCACCCATGATCACTTCGAAACGTAAATGCTGTGGCTTGCAAGCTTTCGTTTTAGGCTCGCATGCTATCGCTAACCCTAAATGAATGTACTCATAGACAGACAACCGGCAATTGTGAATTAAGAACAGAAGCTCTTTTTTTTTTTACTTTCTTCACCTGACGTGGAGTTGCCATTGGTGTCTGAGTTGAGCTGGATGGTCGCTTCTGAGTATCCACAAAATCTATATTCGATATAGCGCTTGGACTGTTTGCTACGCTGGAACCATTCAACATGAACGCGCTTGACGTCACATCCGCAGAGACAGCGCGGGAACTTCCGACCCGGAGTACATTATAGAAAATAGGCAACAGGCTTATAGATGTATTTTTGCTGAACTACTGAGGTGTCAGTCTGCTCATCAAACGACGCTTCAGTCGTAAAGGGTCGAATAAAAAGGCCATTGTAAAGATATTTTCCAGTAAAAAATTACAAAATGTCTCTTTAAAAGTGCTCGGAAATTTTGTGTCCATAAAAAAATTTAAAAGTGAAACAGAACTACATTTTTTTTAAAGGAAAAATAAATAAGCTCAAAATTCCTGGTTTATGACAGAAGTTAACGTTTTTCAGAAAAATAAGCCAGTGATTTCCTTGTTATTTTTGATCCATTTCAAATTGTTCATGTTTAATTTGCGTTTAAAGTTGTATTCGTTCAATTCAAAGTAAGCCCGATGTGTCCCGATGTGTTACAAAAGTGAACACAGTTTTGAATTCAAATAGCCCACAAAAATTTCAAGAAAAAAACTGCTGGCAGCGGTGGGATTCGAACCCACGCCCCCGAAGAGACTGGAGCCTTAATCCAGCGCCTTAGACCGCTCGGCCACGCTACCCTCGTGTCAGTAGTAGGTGTCTATTTTTCTAATATTCATTCTAATATGAACCTATATCCGGCTAAGACTTCAAAAAATGTGTACAAACGTGTTGTAACAAGACGAAAAACGATAGACGTTAACTATACTAACTTACATGAACCCAAGGGTTATTTATTTATGATTCATTTGTAAGCTAAAAGCTGTCATATACACATGTTATTGGTCTATTTTGAAATTATGATAATTTCTTTCTCAATGTTAAAACATTAAATCGTGAAAGATATTGACATGTTGATATCACACGGTGAAATGTTTGTTGTGTAAGAGTTGTTTATTTCTTAAATTAGTTAAGAGGAAGAAAAAAAACACACAGAAATGAACAGGGATTAAAAAGCAAAGCACTCTTTTTTATTTTACAATTTATATCCTCCAAACATTTATTTTTCTCATTCATTCTTCCATAAGTGCATTGACCTTTCGGGGCAAATTAAGTAAACAAGTTTCACTCCTGTCTTTGTTAATTTAGAGCTTTTTCTTTCATGCAACCACGTTCATGGAGGGGGGGGGGGGGGACGACAAGATGGAGACGGGAAAAGACCACTGGCATCACAGAGGGACGAGAAAGGGGCCAGAAATCCTCACACACACACACACACACACACACACACACACGACAAAACAGCCAACAGCTAAAAATCCTGTCATAAAAAATATGTAAACTGTCCCCATTCAGGCGGGATCCTGGCGGGAACACGTTGAAACCAATCAGTCCCACGCGTTGACTCTGTTCATATGAATGCACAGCTACTCCTCCATCTGCGCCCAGGCCTCCTCCGCTTTCATGTAGTACTTGTTGGCCAGGCGGCCCTTCATCGCCTCCGTGGCGGCTTCAGCTGCCTCTGTAAACAGGTCGCCTGCACGGACATGGCAGAACAGGAGATATTCTGTCAGAACATGAAGTATTTGGGGTTTGTTTCACGCAACAGTCGGACGGGTTTTTGTCGGACCTGCTCTCTGCGGGTCGGCGGTGAGACCGTGGCCCCCCTCCTGGTACATCTCGGCCTCTCTGGCCAGCAGCAGGTAGCGGGGTTCGTCCTGCGTGCCGTCGAACTCGCCGCCCTCGTCGTAGTCCGTCATGTTGAGCACCGAGTCGTACCAGTGTATCGCCTCCTCCCAGTCCTGCTTTCTGCGGAGTCGAAAGACAAAGCTCTGTCACAGGAGGACGGAGAAAAACCTACGATGAAAGCCCCAAAACTGGGTTATCTGAATAAAGACGAGGCCCTAAAAGAAGTACAAAAAGATGTTCAAATGTCAATGTCGACCTTTCAGTTCATTTTGAGACTTTATTACACAAGCAAACCACTAGGGGGCAGTATGATGATGCAGTCCAGTGACTTATTGGACTCATTCACTTGCTTCTCTGACCTGTCAGCAGACAGATTGATCCCGCTGTCGAACGCTCGGGCAATGGTGATCATCGACGACCTGTCGCCGGCCTCGGCCGCCTGCAGCAGATACTTGAAACCTTTCATCCTGTTTCCGGCACAATCCTGCCGGACCGACACGAAAACACGTCAGAGGTGCGTAAACAAGCAAAAAAGAGACGGAGCACGGAGAGGGAACGGTGTGAGGTACCTCCACCTCCATGTCGGACAGAATGTGGTGAGGCAGCTGCATGTAACACTGCCCCAACGCCACGATGGCCTCCAGCTCGCCACACAGCGCCGCCCGCTCCAGGTGGAACATGGCCGACACCTGGTCCCACTGCTCGTCCTTCTCGCAGAAGCGCCCTGCCTCGTGGTACCGCACCATCGCCAGGTGGACCTGAGAAGAAAGACAAAAACAGAACGTCACCTCCGGGATCTGGTTTGTTTCGCGTGCTTCGCGTAAACGGCGACCGCCGGACCTTTCCGAGGATGGACTGGCCGATCTTCTTCTGCAGCAGAGCGTTGAGTCGCTCCACCTCGGTGGCCACGCAGGACGGCCGGTGGACGTGGGCGCGGGACGAATGGTAGAAGGTCCACTTCTCCTCCGTCAGCTAGAGCAGAAGACGGAGGAGAGACAGAAAAAACGAAGGTTATAATCGACATTTAAAGGGAATAAAAGAAGATGAAAACTAAACGCTGAGAAGCAGCACAGGAAGAGACACACAAATTACTGACATTTACTGCTACTTTCTGCTTTGGTTTTATTTTCATGCGATTTTTATTGAGTCTTTAATTTGATAATTAAAAGAGCGGATTAAAATCAAATGTGAAAAAGTTATTCGACACTAACTGATTTTAGAGGGTTTTTTTGCATATTTATGTTGTTTTTACAACAATAAATGAACACAGCGGAAACAGGTTAACTGAAGAGAAAAAGGGTTTAGTCCAGTTTTTCAATCCAGGAACGTCTGGTGCATTTTAAACTGTGTAGTGAGGAGGAGGAAGAAGAGGAAGAGGGGGAGGAGGTGGAGGAGTTCAACTCCACTCGAGGTTAGGGGGAGTTTTCCTCCTCTCTGCTTGCTCGCTTGTTTTCGTTGCATTTTTTCCCCTCAATGTCGGTTCAAACTTCAGAGCTTTGACCTGGAATTTACGATAACTGGCCTCATAATCATAAAACCGATAACCTGAAGACCTGAATGAGGAGTTCAACCCTGTTGTTCCGTCAGCGAGTGAGTGGAAGTTCACAAAGCGTGAGAAAAGCAGCAACGACACGCAGAGTCACGTCGCGAGACAAAGACAGTGAAGGCGGTGAGCTGGAGGTAGATGGTGTTTCACTTCCAATCTTGTGTTTTCTTATTCATGCATTTTACACTTTCC
>JASSRZ010000086.1:5102977-5115109 GCA_032164315.1 Malacoctenus gilli | reverse complement strand
TGAAGGCGGTGAGCTGGAGGTAGATGGTGTTTCACTTCCAATCTTGTGTTTTCTTATTCATGCATTTTACACTTTCCAGAGTATTCACTTAAGTAACAGGGGTGGCAGCTGCTCTAAAGAAGCGCACTCATTTTTTAACTGTTTAAAACTCGTGAAGCTTCTGCATGAAAAGCCTGCACAGCGCTGCAGAGACACACAGCCGGCGCTCCAGCTGCCATGCACATAATCACCCAGTCGTTGTCAGGTGTGCACGACTGCGCGTGATCGAGGTGGGCAGAGAGTCTTGGAGGAGCTACCATCTTCCTCTAGTGAGGGGGAAACAAAGAGCAGGAGGAGCTGGATGAGGGGAGGAGCTTGTTATGGAGGAGGATGACGAGGGGGGAGGAGTTATGGGATTTCAGGCACAGTGATCACGATGGCGGTCAGGACGGCGTGTAAACGCGCGACACGTTGGTTTACCCTTCTGGAACTGTCGTCGTCCGACTCGGAATAGTGTCTTTGGTAGCGGTGATGGGCCTACGTGATGACACGACATGCATTACACAAGCTGCCGGCAAGGTTTCTGTCTGAGCTGAGTGGAGAACAAACGTTTGGACGACTGAATGGTGAACACAGAATGTGCTGCATGAAGCCAGAGCGAGGAAATGCGTCAAAACTCTCGCAAAGACGTCCAGCAAATCCAACCGCTCTCTGACTGATAAATATGTTCCTGAGTGTAATTCAGGGGTCAAACTTTGGTTTGAACACGATATGAACTTGTTTAAGCGTTTCTGGCGATCAGAATAAAGGTTTTTTAAATCCTTCAAGCAGTATCTTAATTATACAAATGCTATAAGAAATTATATCTTAATAAACTATCTAGATTTTCTGCTTCCTAAACTTTTCCACTGAACATCTTTCTGGCAACGTACAGTAAAAAAACTCACAAGAAACACCAGCAGGATCACAGTTTGGCTTGATATGCGTGTCAAGTGCTGCATCCTGCAGGATGTTGCCTAGCAACCGGTTCACTAATTTTAGTAAAGCGACCGGTGCATTTATGGCTTCTTCTGGCTGGTTTAAAAGCCAAAGTTTGACTGTAAAAGTGCTTCAGATTGCACTTCTGCCAAGCTCGACTGACGAGCAAAAAGAAATAAAGCTCGTTCTGACGTCCTCACCCCGTCGACGTGATCGTTCGGGTCGCCCTCGCTCCTCCGCTCGGAGGGGTAACCGCTGTCCCCGCCGCTCTCCGAGTCCTGCAAACAGAGATCGAATGAGGACAACGTCTGAAGCAGTGAGAACGAATCTGAGGTTTTGTTGGTGCGACTCGTGCCGCTCCTCACTCACCTTGTGTTCACCTGCGTTGTTGTTGGAGAGCCTTTCGTGTTCGTACATCCCAGTAAAAGACAAACCTGCAAGACGTCGCAGAAGAAAACGTGCAGCACTCAGAACAACAGCAAGTCATCTTTCTTCTCTGTTGCATTACAGCAGATACGGTAATCCGTGTACCCAGAGGAGACTTGTCCAAGAATCCGTGTATGAGGGGTGAGCAGGGGATCGAGTCGGCGTCACTTAAGTCGCCGTCTGCCGACGACGTCTCAGACAGGCGGGACAGCAGCGGCGGCGCCCGGCCCGTGGAGAAGGTGCGGACCCGGGGGGAGCCGCACTGCTCCTCGCAGCCCCTCAGCACCGTCTTGGCCGACTTCTGAGGATAAAGGTGAAGTGATCGAGGGGGGGGGACGGTTCGGACAGAAAACACCTCCAATTAGTGGAGTTCAAACGCATTTTTAGAACATTGAGGAATAAATATGTGGGGTTTTTTTAAAGCTTTTGGACGCAACACTCACGGATCACATAAAAAGACTTGCAAAAACTTCAAAATAAAAGCATCTAACTGGCAAATGAAATACTTGTGAACACTTATTTGGGACAGTTTCTCCCTTACATAATAAATATCAACTATTTTATCATGTTTCCATGCTGATGACGGAGTTGTAATGAACGTTTTTACTGGTATTAAAATGAAAAACTAGAAGGAGATTTACCAGCAGCTTGTTGGTGCAGTCCAGCTGAGACTTCTCTGATGGAGCGATATCGAACGCCGTCAGGCCCATGCTCTTGCAGATCTTGTTGCAGAGGTGAGAGTGGAAGAAGAGCGCCATGCCTCGCACACCTGCAACACAGGCGGCGTCAGGACCGGGCGCCTCAAATGCGTAGCGCGTTTGCGTTGCGTCAAGTACCTAGATTTCCGTCCCCGAAGTCCGTCCCCTTCTCGGTGTGGATCTGCGGGTCGGTGTAAAGATCCCCGACACCCTGGATGTCGACCACGATGAGCTGGTGGCCCGAACGCTCGAAGCTGAAGTGGCTGAAGGCCTGATGGAGAGAAGAGGAGGATGAAGGCTGCGCTGATCCGACTGCAAACGGTCCAGCGGCTGGAATAAAGACGCGCCATCACCTGAGGAGTCAGCCGGATGTTTTCGTCCCTCACGAAGCCCGAGTTGGAGTTGTACTTGATGTACTTGCCCTCGATGTAGTGCTCCAGGTGGAACAGAGGCTTGCTGGGTCGGTTCATCATCTCCACCACGCACATCTGCATGATGTCAACCTGAGGCGTTCACACGAGGGTCTTTTCAGTCACAAATCGATTCCCAAACACAGCTGTGAGTTGCAGCAACTTCAACCTTCGCGATTTTCACATCATCAATATGGCAGGTTAGATAATCCTGCCGTCATCCCCTCTGCTTATTTCTGAGAGCCTCTCGCCGCCTTCGTGTCAGACGTGAACATGTTCCTTTTACCTGTTTGGGGGGTCTGTGACGGTTGTACTCCTCCCCCCACAGTTTGGCCTCCATCTGCAGCCTCACGTCCTCAAAGTAGACCGTCCTGTCCACCGTCTCCATGTAGCGCTTGGCCACATAGTTTGACGCCGACTTCCAGTTACTGCTGTGTGAGAAATTTGATAACTTCTTCCTAAAAGGGTGAGAAGAAAGTCGGGTCGTTAGATGTGCAGTGATGTGATGTTCTTGAGCAAAAACAGACAAAACGATGTATAAATTATGTTGGGGGAAGCAGCGCAAATCTACCGAAGATAACTAAAATCTAGGTGTTGTCGGGTGAGCAGTGTAGTGCCCCTTTGTGCCACACGGCGGTGTAGTGAGTCACTATTACCACAGTAAAAGGCAGATAAACAGATTTCGCTGCACTTCAGCAACAATTTGTGCCGAAACAGACTCATTAGTGCCCCCTGGTGGAGAATCTTATTCACATCTAAAATTTTCACGCAGTAGCTTTAAAGTGAACACTGAATAACTGTCGTGATGACTGATGAAACGGCCTATAAAGTCTTCGGAAAACAGAAGCCATTTAAGAGGAGTCACATCAGCTTCATCCGATATCGGATGTACCCCGCTTGACCTCAAACCGCAGAAGAAGAAGAAGAGCTGCTGCTCGCCCACACGACTACAAACCCAGCAGGAAAAACATACCACAGAGGCTTTTTTTAGGCCTCTATACGTTCGGACTCACGGAGGCCAGTGGATTTATTTTCAGGCTCTGGTTTCAGAACAGACGATCATTTCTTTCTTTCAGATACTCTTCAGAGGAAAAACAGCAGAAGTCTGCGCGATATCACGGATGTCTCTGACGTTTAACACCGAGGCTGCAAGTTCAAAATCTATTTTTACTTGACAAACGAGAGGGTCAAAATTATATTAAAAAAGGGGGGGGGGGTTAAAAATAAATGTGCTATCATGGGAGGACTTCACTGAATCGCCGCTTCAGCCGCCATCAGGCAACAATCTAAGTGAGACGTATTACTCTGCTGTGTTTACAGCTTTAGCTATGAGAGCATGAGAGCAACAACCGCCATAGGACGAGTGACGGATATGGAGGGATGTTTGAAACGTACGTTCTGAAGCACTCCCTCATGGCTCCTTTCCCAAACGGCTGTGAGAAACCAGACAGGAGGAGCAGATGTCAGAAAGGAGACGAGACTCCAGAGGAGCAGCTGCAAAAAAGGCTAAAAGACGGGGGGAACCTATGATACCTGCACGGCCATCTTTAGGTGGATCTGGTCCTGCACCCACTCCCCGGTGATGGCATTGTATCTGTAGGGATGAAAAGAAAGCACAACGGGAGGGATTCAAATCGGGTCTGAGTCATTTCTGCAGAAACACTGCAGAGAAAGTCGGCGTTTCTGTCAGCACCTCCTGGAGGAGCTGAAGCTGGAAGAAACCTGGAGTGAGTCTGACAATGCAAACCACGGTTCCCCTCATCAACACACCAATCGCTCGATAAAAACAAAGCGATGAACGGGCTATGACTCACAAACAAGGTCGTGGTGCGACTCAGATTAACGTTTGGCGTCAGCTGCAGCTTTGTTGACATGCAGCTGCACATTTGTGGGTCTAGGTTTTTTTTGTCACAGTGAACCTTTGACCTTTGACCTGCTTTGCACCGACAGAGCGTCACTTGTTTTGTTTCCCCACCTGTGACTTTGCCCCCCCCCCCCACCAGTTCTGACCTAACCTCTCTGACGCGCTGTGTTCAATGCAAAGTTGCTGAGTTGGGTTTTTTTTAGACTCAGTGTCTTAAAAAGAAAAAGTCTCACTTTTACTGTTTATTTCAAGGTGTATTTCTCTTGTTTTCAAGTACAGAGCAGCTCAATCGAGATTTTTTTTAGCTAGTTTTCTGCATTTGTTTACTTTGTGTCTTGTTTTAAGCGTGATAAGATCTTTTCGACTTAAAATTACTGGAAAAAAATTGGTCAGATGAGCGTTTTTTTGCAGGGCTCGGATTCGGGGTCGACGAGTCGACACCTGCAGACAATGTGGTGAGATAACGGTAGACGTACACACTGTACGTCTGGGTCGACATGTTGGGAGTGTGTCTGTGTGTGTGTGTCTGTCCCAAGTTAATGAATAAATGCAGTCGCTGCAGCCGCAAGCCTTCATGGATGCGACTCGAGTGCCATCAAACAGTCGGCTCCATTTTTTTTCCACTCGAATCTCGTCAGAGAAAAACAGACGCAAGATCTAATCCTCGCCCTCCTCTGGAACATGGCGTCCTTTGACTCTCAGACCATCGAGTTCCTGCCACGGGGGGCAAAGAGGAGTGAGGTTACGTGTGGGTAAAATTAGCACACCAAAAGAGAACACGAGGGCAAATCCAGAGCCCAGACAATCCCTCCTCCTCCTCCTCCTCCTCCCACCATGCTGAAGCACAAACGCTGCCTGTTATGCAACAGCCATTCATCTTGCTCCGGCTCTGTGCTCACGCCCCCCACGAGCTCTGACTCGCTGAAGGAAGGTTTGAGAAAGGCGTTCGAGTCTCTGCCGCGTTTGCTTTAATATCTCCGCACGCAGAATCCCGCCCAAGTGTGAGATATTATGATTAGAAACCGCTCGGTGCCAAAGGGCGTCGGTGCTCCCCGGTGCCCAGCGGCTGTAATGTTTGTCAACAGTTAAGATTAGCGCCGCTGACCGAGTTAGGAGCCAATGAGATGACGGGCAGCCAGCTGCCAGGCTTGCTGAGCGACGCAGGGCGATCCGCCTGCGTCGAACACGCTTTAAACCGCCACACGTGGATAATTTAAAGCGGCTCTCGTGGCGAAACCAGTTTCCTTCACAGAGGTTCAGCTGAGGTTCAACGCGTCGAGGCTGAGAGGATTCTTCAAACCGGAGTAACGGAAATAAAGTTAGAAAAGAGAGCTAAGTCCAGAAATCTACAGAAATGTAGCCTCCTACTTGTGTCTCAATATGATCTTCTTATGCTGTATCTGTCTCAACATGAAGTCAAAATTCAGGTGTGTTTTTAGCAGCTGTTTCTCCAGTTTAGACACCTGCACAGCCCCAAACATCACTGAAGTTATTAACTAGCGACTTCATAAACTCAAGAGTTGTAAATCTTTCTGCACAAGAATGTGGAGCTAAAAATAAAGTCGAACCAACAGAGGAAACAGCTTGCTGATTAACTCGGTTTAACAATGTGTTGTGTTGGAGCCTGAAGCGACGACACAAAGAGGAAGTCTGAGACTCTGCAGCGCCGTCAGAAACACCAACAACCTCTGAAACGTGACTGCAGCAAACGACTGCGTGTTGCTCTGAGAACAGACACTGAACCACACCGCAGTCCGAGCTCCATAACACAAAAGATAAACGCCACGTCGATGAGCGACAAGTTACGGTCTCGTATTTGGGAAACTTATTATTAGCAATTATTCGAGGAAACGTATGAAACATCTCGAGCTGTGACGAATGTTAGTGCTGGACAGCAGGCCGCCGGTACCTGTAACGGATGCAGGGTTCAGTCTCGATGTCCTCCAGGTGAAACTCCGCCCACGGGTCGGGCATGGCCTTGGCCTTCTCGATGGCTTTCATCCAGTGCGCCTGTCACAACAAAGCAGCTTATTGGTGAGTGCTTTAACACGAAAATATCGACGAACCGAGGAGGAGGAGGAGGAGGAGGATTTATTCCATGCGGACAGTTTGTTTAAACCTTTTTGACTTTTCCATGTCTCGTTTTTTTCTCCAAGATTTGCTTGATTTCTTTTGTTTGGAGAAAGAGCTCGCAGGTTATTTTAGAGCTATTTGCACTGAATAAATCTTCCTCATTCTTTGGAGTCAATGAAGGGTGAAAGATCGATATGAGAGATGAAAAGAAATCTGACAGCAGTGACACAACGGTGCACGAAACCTGCAACATGAAGCATCAATGAAATGTCACATATAAATCTGATTATTCAACTTTTTAATGATTAGTTGAGTTTAAACTCAAGCTTTTTACTGAAAGACATGAGGGACCCTGCACCCTCGAGTGTTATTGCCATGTGCAGGGCCCCTCATGGGGGGGGCCATTAATCAAGTGTTGGTAGTAATCTAAATGTGACGCTCGGTAACCCAACCCCCCGACCAGCCCTGCAGCGCACCGCGGCCCGTCTCCTCCGTATGTCGCCGCTCGCTGTCCTGCAGGCGTCCCAAGCGCGTTTATATTTAGAAGCCCGCACGTCGGCTCTGATAAGGAGGAGCGGACGACGTCTCAACGTCAGGCCACGTTCACCTGCCGTCAGAGCGCTCGGTCTGCTGACCGCGGCGTTGGGTTGCTTTCATGCACGTCGCCGTACAAAAATGCATTCCTCAGCAGTTATGTTGTTGATTGTTTTTTCCTCTGTCTACGAGCCGCTGATAAAAAATGAGGTTAGGATTTTGACTTTAAACTTGCAGAGAAAGGAGGTAGTAGGAATAAGTGAAGCATTCATCGTGAAGAGAGGATGCAGGAAATGGAAAGAAAAGGAGGTTACGAAAAAAGGGAGGAGGGAGAAAGTTATGGAGCGAAAAGCTTTCAACTGAGGAGAGGACGGCCACGGGTGAGGAGAGGAGCGGAATATGGACGACTGGATCTGAAACATACCCGTGCTCTCTCAGACAAAACCTTGTACGAGCGAGGTTGTGCCTCGGTTTCTGTATCGCTCTAAACAGAGAGGTGAAGAAAACAACAAAAAACACGCACGGGTTTACTTCAACAAAAGCAAGTCAAACAGCAGCAGGAGACAAAAAAAGCAAACACACATCCTAAAGGACACAACGGGACAATCGGTCAAAAGGTTCAAGTGTCTTTGGCTGGTGGACGGCCGCTCGGAGAGAGGGACACTTATGCAGCTGGAGGCTGATCTGGATACAGTCAGAGGCGGATGTGTTTACAAGCAATCACATGAGGTGAGAGCCACTGGCTGGTACTGCGGGTACTTCTTGTACTCGTCGCAGAGGTCACGTAGTAGGTGATGGGCCAGCTTACTGCTTTGGTCAACAAATATATTGTAAACAAACATTGATATAAATAACACTGATAGACATGAAGGCATGCAGAGACCATCCTTCCTTATAAGGCGAAGAGCTGTTCGCACACAGGTTTGCAGAACTGTTTCATGAGGGTTCATGTGTGAAATAAACTGCATCAAGTGCTTTGTATCACATTTGCTCACACTTCTCCCTTTTAGCATCACTCTGCATCACCTCACTCACCTTGTACGCAAAGTTGCTCTTCGGAAAGGAGCTCGACAGCTGCCGGGAGTAAACCAGGTTCTTCAAGTAGTGGCAGACTTCTTTGGCGGAGTCGTCCAGGATGGGACAGATGAACATGTCGTCCTCGTCCTCGCTGCCGTTGGCGTCGCTCAGGGAGGACGTCCGCAGGGCGCTGACCCTGGCCGGGGGTCTGCTGGCACTGCCCTCCTCCTCCATGCTGAACATGAGGTCGTCCTCCATGATGCCTGGGCTGGGGGAGTCTGTGGAGGGGGAGGCAGAGCCAGAGCCATCTTTGAGCAGTGTCGCAGCCGCCGTGACAGCGAAGGGTGATAAACAATCCTGCATGATGGCTGCATGAGTGCGAGGAAAGCTCTGGAAAGTTGCTGACTTGCAGCCACAACATTTGACTGGGACACACACTGATATCACTCATATCTCAGTGGCCAGTCTGAGCAGGCATCTGGGGCTTTACGGGCCGCTGGTCAATACAATCACCAGTCTGTCCCACTTTCATCACTGGGCAATTGTGTCTAAAGTAGCAGCTGTTTGACAGGAGCGGAATGCTGCACGTACTGCTGCTGCTGCTGCAAAGCCCCCTACATCGCTCAGCATAATAGCCCCACTCATTACAATAAATGACATTACAGCGTGCCGCAATGGTCATAAATCAATCTGTTATTTCCATTAAGTCTTTTGAGATAAACTGTCACTGTGCAAAGAAATTGGAAATGCAACTTACCGTCTAATGCCGACGCACAGGAACTCGTTTGAATCGCTCGGTGACAGCGTGTCCAGTCCTCTTCCGTCACCTCCCGCCTGGTTCAGTAGATCAGCGCTGCAGGATCTGCAGATCGACACTCCGCGCCGAGCAGGAGCGGAATGAGTCGGTCCCGGTTCTCCGCGGAGTCCTGATGGTCCGGGGACGTGCCTGGCAGGGAGGGGAGGGGAGGGAGGGGAGGGGAGCGTTGTACAGTACAGTCCACCACGGCGGCGAGGTTCCTCCGCACGTAGCACACTGCGCTCTGCTGCCTTCACAGGCGGTCGGAATTCCAATACACACGGAAGGGCAAAAATAATGCCGAGCGTCGATCTTAATGGTGCGTTCAGGTGTGACTCGGATATAGGAACTCCTTTCAGTCAGGTGGAAAAACACGGAACGGTTGACTTGATTCCAATCGTTAATTCTTATCCTGTAGTTCTAAACCTCTTCGAGACTACGTGAAATACTAAAGATGGATTATACCCAAGTAAAATTGAAAAAATAGTGAGAATTAAGATTTCAAATGTAACGATTACAAATGTAACCTAATCTTGTGAGCTAAAAGGCGATGGAAAAAGTGTGATTTTCTATTTTTTCTTCAAACTCATTAGGTAGCTTATTTTCTTTCATTGACAGCTTCGTTGTTTTCCTGATTTGATCAATATATTTTCGTTTACTTTTCAATTTCAGCAGGTTTATCTCGTCTTTATCTATTCCATCGTCTCCAACTGCATCGTTGTGTCTAACAGATCAACACGATAATATTTAATAATTGTATCTTGGTTGAAAACATGTGGGCGTGGCTTCGAACAGAATAACGTGTCCTCGTGCGGAAGCACCACGCGTGGTAGGAAGGTGTCATGGAGAAAACGCAGAGCTCAGGAAGGAATATCAGACTTCGCATGCCCGTAATTTATGAGGAAGAATCTTATTAAAATGCGAATGTTTCTCGTAACGCTGGTTAATGTCTGTTTGTTCGTGAAACATCTTAACGTCTTCTCAACGTGGTGACCGTAGTGTCCTGCAAGTTATGTTAGCGCGCTGACGTCAAAGTTAATGACCTTATAAAATTGAATTTTATTTAAGATAAAGTCCTTGTGGTCGGTAACTACGAGTCCATGAACGAAATATGGAAATATGAATCAATTTTTAGACATTCTGTTCAGTTGCAATTATATTGTCACGTGATTACCCGTGCAACTTGTGGTAGCGTGGCCGAGTGGTCTAAGGCGCTGGATTTAGGCTCCAGTCATTTCGATGGCGTGGGTTCGAATCCCACCGCTGCCAGATTGCTTTTCCTGTCTTATCAGTGACATGTTAATGTTTTGTAGATTTCTTTTGTACATTGGTTGTCATGTTAAAAAAAAAAACAAACACTGCAGGCTGACATTTTTGACCTCTCCATGATGTAAATAAACTGCTTGCACAACAGTGCCATCTTGTGGTCGTACATTTCTGTTGAGTTGTGCCAATGGAGGCTTTGAATAAAAATGACAGATTAAAGTACACTAATTTGGTGAAATTTTATTTTGTGAATTTGCAAAACATTAACCAAGGATTTTACAAAATGTTAAAAAGTTTGTTTTCCCAATGTCGCTTGATTTTTTTCCCCGTAAAAACCTCTTCTGGGTATATTGTGAAGCTTGGGGTTTCACTGTGCCCGGACTCTTTCCTTTGTGTGCTGAGAAGCTACAAACTGCAGTTTCTGGATGGCCAGCTGGGTGTCGTCAGGCGAAATCCCAAGATGCCATACAGCCCGGACTGAGTTTCCAAAGTGGGGGTACATGAGGACACGCACAGCCTGCCCCAGGGCTGCCTCCTCCCCCTCTTCAACTCGACCCATGCGGGCGCAGAACTCAGCGGGACTCAGGCTGGGATCCTGCATACGGAAACGCAGGATGTTGGTCTCCACCGCGGCGAGGTCCACCGCGAACAGAGACGGGTCGCAGTCATTCAGAGCTGGAGGACGATGATGAGAGAAATTACTGGCAGGTCTTTAGGAGCAAACTGACACGGGTTTTTCGGAGGGATGCGTCTCTCACCTCGAGCAAACGTTCTTGCGTTGCGGTGATCTTCCTCCAGTCTTCCCACCATGTCCTGTAGCGACATTAAACCTGCAGCAGCGAGGATTCCCGCCTGTCGTGTTCCTCCGCCCAGGGCCTTACGGCACCGCACCGCCCTGGAGATGAAGTCGCGAGGCCCGGCGAGCATGGTTCCCACGGGGGCGCCCAAACCCTGATAAGGACCAAAAACCAGGCGGTCACATGATCCGAACTTTGCTCTCATAAATCTCCTCTGTGTGCATTTCTGTGGCGCTCACCTTGGACAGGCACACACTGACGGTGTGTGTGTGCTGCATTATGGTGGCCGGAGGGACCCCCAGAGCCACGGCGGCGTTCATCACCCTCGCGCCATCCATGTGAACGGACAGACCGTACTGATCCGCTAAAGCACGAACCTGAAAAGAACCAAAAATCCAATCAAAATTGTGCTTTAAATGTAGAAACTTTGTACTTTAACACTGAAAAAAGAATCTGATTAACATGGCCTGAATGTAATATTTGTACACAGACTATATAAAGCAATAATAAGCAGTATCAATGCATGCACACCTCCTGCAGGAAAGACAGAGGCAGTACACGTCCTCCTTGTACATTGTGTGTGTTTTCCACACAGATGAGGCGTGAGCGGGGGTAGTGGGGGTCCGGGTAACCGTGACGGATCTTGGACTCCAGCTCGTCCAAGTCAAAGGTGCCATTAGGTCGAGTGGCCACCGCTGTGGAGTGGACACCAGCCAGCTGTGTCGACAGAGGAGACGCATGTTAACTTCTCTCCAGGTGAACATTAAGGACGCACACAGCCGTCGGCTCACCTGCGCGCTGCCCCCCTGCTCGTAAACGTGGATGTGACAGAGGTCGCCCAGGATCATCTCGTCGCCGCGCTCCCGGCAGTGCACCATCACTGCGTGACGAGACGTTCAGCGCTTTCACGACCATCCTGACCCCATGATGCCCTAAACAGGCCCTGTCGACCGGAGTTTGCGCTCACCTGCGATGAGGTTACTCATGGTCCCGGTGGGGACGAAGAGGGCCGCCTCCATCCCGAACATCTCTGCTGCAAATCTCTGCAGCTCTGCAGAAACAAAGGGGCCACAACAGAGATTACACACACTTTGTTTCACTTGTGCCGCAGCTCTTGGTCACTGATCTGTTGAAAAGACTGTAAAAGTAACATTTTACCTCCTCATAAAGTTGTGCAAGCAAACTGTTTATTGTTTTTGATCGACAGAGGCTTAAATATTTACATTCAGGGGACTTTGTTTCCACAACCGACATGATGACTTATTTGAAGACAAAATGCAGCACATAAACATGT
>JASSRZ010000086.1:5057283-5090308 GCA_032164315.1 Malacoctenus gilli | reverse complement strand
CCCCCCCCCCCCCCCCCCCCCCCCCCCCCCCCCCCCCCCCCCCCCCCCCCCCCCCCCCCCCCCCCCCCGCGGAGGGACGCTCCGGACGCAAGATCCGAGACGATGCATTCAGAGACGGAACCGAGTCTGCGCCGTAACTTTTCCTTTTTTTTTTTTTCCCTCTCCCTCTTCTGCACGGAGCCGTTATATTTGCTGCAGCAGCATCCTGTTGAGCTCCATCGTTTCCTCCAAGTCAATCAAATCAATGTTTTTGTTTAGCTGTATACCGGTATGTCTCCTCCCCTTTCTCCTCTCCCCTCAGCCCCCTCCTCCTCCTCCTCCTCCTCAGTTTCCTTTTTCCTAATCCCATTTCCCGCTCTTCTTCTCCACCCCCCCCTCCCTTACCCCCCCTACTCCGCCACCTTCCCTCCAAACGCCGGGATCCTCGTCGTCATTCCCCCCAAGGAGCTTTACAGTGTCGCTGACATTTTTCCAGCCAGTCTGGATAAAAATAAGTTCTGCTGTTTGGTTTGGTCCCTCGCCAAGGCTTTTGTCTCAGTAACAAGCTTTTGTCTCGGCAACGGCACTCTGCTTTCTGTCACTGTCAGAGCACACATGCATCTTTCCGAAACAAACACAAAAAAAGAGAGAGAGGGCGAGAGAGAGCGAGCGAGTGAGCACGGAGGAGGAGGAGGCGGAGGAGGAGACGCGAGGAGCAAAACGGAGCAGGAGAAAAAAAAGCATCGTGAGCCGTTTTCTGTCCCACGCTAACAAAACCTTCATGTAGGCCGATACCTGCACGCGCGTGTGTGTGTGTGTGTGTGTAGCTTGCATGCATGGCCGCCCCGCTCCCCCCCTCTATGAGGCAACATTTGCGGGAAGCAGCAAATGGAAATGTGTGCGCCACCACAACACACACACACACACACAGATACACACAGACAAACAAACAGTGTGGGTTCTCAGCGTCGGGCCTCCGGTTGGACTTTGCCTTCGGTCCGCAGCGCTTCCTTCGCTCGGGCTCGTTGTTGGTTGGTTTTGTTTCGACAGACGTTTTCGTTCTTAAGCACAACAAAAGGTGCTTATCAAAATCGATTGATCGGGTTAGTCTTCTACGAGGCACTGCTCTGCGTCGGAGTCAGTCATAGGAAACGTTGACCTTTGACCTCTGGCTTCATCTGCCACTCACTCTAGTGGTCAGTTTTTTTTTTTGCGAGGCAGGACGGAAGAGGTAATCGTTGGCGACCCAAATCGCACTCCTCACCCCGGACAGCCCCCCCCCCTCCCACGGGTCAGTGGGAGACTCCAGGCGATGGGCGTCATCTGGTTCTGACCTCTGACCCCACGTGAGCGTCTACCGGTCAGGTTGCGACGGCGAGTATTCTGGCGGGCGCCGTCCTCCAGGCGCCTGGTCCGTGTCGGGGACCCCGGGCAGGTCCTGTCAGTCATATCGGAGCGTCGTACTCCTCCAGGAAGTCTCTGAGCGTGTGCGGCAGCTGCTCGGTCCGCTCCGCGGCCACCAGGCCGCCGCTGTTCAGCGTCCTCCTGCACATGTGCTGCAGCGACGAGAGGGAGCTCAGCAGGGGGCGCCGCAGCTCCAGGGGGATCTTCTCCCCGCCGGTGTGGATCAGGTAAGCGTTGCGCCCCTTCGCTTTCGTCTCTCCCGAAGCGCCCCCGCTCGCCCCCTCCCGGGTCCTCCCGGCCTCCGGCCCTTTCCCCATGTAGTGCGCTATGAGCTTCAGCACGCAGTCGAACTGCGGCGGCTCCTGGGTGTTCTGCGCGTCCGGCTGCAGGAAGAAGCCCCCTCCCTCGCTGTGGATGCGCAGGTTCTTGGTGCCTCGGGCCGTTTGGACCGAGAGGGTGAAGAAGTAGTGATGGTCTGAAGAGTCTCGGATCAGGAAGGTGCCCGGGGGTTCGGAGCGGAGCAGCGAGCTGGCCTCGCGGCCCCCGACGGCCCCCCAGTAAAAGCCGCTCTCCTTGAGCTTGCGCAGCGCACACATCACCTGAAAAAGTCAGAAATGCCCAATAAGTTTCTTGTGATTACGCTTCGATGAGACGCAGCGTCGGGAAGTTCAGCCGGACTCACCTGCTGGTAGTGTTCATGCGAGCTGAAGGGTTTGTAGTGATGCGGGGTGAAACCGGACCCCTGAACCCTGCCCTCCGGAGGGGTCACGCCGCTCATGGCGAGGGGGCTGCGACCGCCGTGGGCTACCATGGCGCCATGGCCCCCTGCCTCTGCCTGCTGGTGGAGAGGCAGGGGGCCCAAAAGCAGAGCGTCGAGGGGGACAGGTGGGAGGGAGCTGCCGGGCGTGGAGGGAGAGGGGAGAGGAGAGGGGGAGAGGGGGGAGGGCGGCGGGGTCACACACCGGGTCCAGGGCCCCGGGGCAGAGGAGTCTGATGCATCCAGAGAGGGGCTGGTAGAGGGCACCTAAACACAGCTGCGGGGGGGGGGACACGGAGGGGCAAAGATCAGCGCCACTGTCGGTGTCAATAAAAAAATACAACATGTGAGCGAAGGAGACGCAACTTCCACTCCCTCATAAATAAAGGAGCACTTTGCCACCTGGAGGTGACGTTCAAGCCCCCCTTAAACTGCCGTTATGGCGACTGATCAACGCACGAGCCGGCAGCGAGTAGCCGGGTTATATTTAGTTTCAATGAATCTGCAGCTCACAGGCTTTACTACAAGCCGCCTTTTGCCGCCACCGCCGCCGCCGCCGCTGCTGCTGCTGCACCGTGCAGCCAGACAGCAACTGGATCCTGATTGCTTTCAATTGTCTTCGATCGGGCGCACCGCAACAAGGGATTTCTGAATCGGGGTCACTGTGAAAGAGTCCGGCGCCCCCCCTCCTTCTCTTCCCCCCCTCCTTCCTTTCACAAAATCCCTCTCTATGCCTCACCGGAGGCCCCTCTCTCCGGTTTCACGGCGGCTCGGGAGAGACAAACGGTCTGCTTATCCGTGGTCCGCCGCCGCCGCCTCCGCTGCCACTGCTGCTGGCGAGGCTGAACGGGAATTAAGCTCGGCTTTCCCGGACGGCGCGGGGAGAGAGAGGGGGTCGGAGGAGGCGCCATGGCCGCTCAGCGCCGCCGCCGTTCCTGGAACCGCCGCGCGGCGCGACCCGCGCTGCCTCTGCACCAAGAGGAGCCGCCGGAGCCGCCGGAGCCGCTGCGCTCCGGCGCGCCGACCTGCGCAACCCCGCGAGGAGCGCGTTTCCTGCGCCCGCTCGGAACTTACCTTGCGGATCCGTTCAGCCCCGCGCCGCAGCCGCTCGTCACCGCAGGAAAAAATATGCAAACTACCCGAAAGTAGTGCTAGATGGAAGATTAACTCAGGCATTAAAATCCGACAGCCGAAATAAAGGTATCCAAAAAAGTGAGAGGGGGGCTTCCTTTCTCCGAGCGGAGGAATGTCTGCCGGACAGATCCCGTCCGTGAGTGTGGAGGAAGGTTACTGGAGGTTGTCAAAGCCCATCATGTTCGTGTAAAGCTCCGCCTCCGCCGTGCAGAGCTTCCAGTAAACACACGCACGCAGGGCGCACACGCGCCGCGCGCACGCGCCCGCCGGGAGAACAGGCGCTCGCGTGCTCGCGCTCCGCCGGTGGCAGATTGCCAATAAATAATCGGCGTGACCTTTGCCGGGCTGTTTCCTGGTACTGCTGGGTTCCCTTCTCGACAAGGTGAAAAAGTTAAAAGCTCCACATCTGGCACCAAGAACATCAGATTCTGTTAAAGTGTCACATTTATGACACATAATTCACAGGCAGCGAGGAGCTGCTCCACACACTGTTCCTCTGCTGCGCTTTTATCGGGTCCTCTCTCTTTATTTTTATATTTCTAAAGCTTTTCTAATTGGATTTGAACATTTTGTACCAAAGTGAAATCATGTTTCTGACAGGAACTTTTTCAACGTGCCCCCAAAATGCTGGTCAGGGTTGTTAATTGTCTACAAGTGGACAACTGGACGAAAAATTAGCTTGAAAACACAAATCCTGAATTCATAATTCACAATGACGAGAATTATCATCAATCTTAATAACTATTTTTAATTTTTCACAGTATTATTGATCATCTCAGTCCGTTTTTTTCTGCACATGGAGACACACTGCTAAGCAAGCATCACTATTATTTGATTTCAGCAACATTGATCTGAATTTAATCCACTTCTTTGTTATATGTGCAGTTTTAAACACTTATTTTAGGTTTTCTCTTGTTAAAAATGAAAAAACCATTCAAAACTGAACTACTATTCCATAAAAAAGAATTAAAAAGTTTAAAAATGTACCCTCAAAAGTGCAAAAATTTTTAAAAAAAGAAGTGCTGAGAGAAAAATGCATTTCTTACTTGATAAAAGGTTAAATGTAAACTCTTACTTGCGCTCCCCTGCAGTGTTTGCACACTGTTGTGGTCTGAGTCTCATGTTGCTTCCTCCCTACGCGGCGGCGGCTCCACTCACTCTGCCGAGCGTTCATACCTGAAAGCAGCTTAAACCATTTGGCATCAGAACCCGTCAAAACCCGGCCCTGCCAATCTCACCCCCCCCCCACCCACTCGCTCCTTCACCCACCCCCTCCCACTCCAGAGCATGACAGATGATGATTAACATCTGACTTACTACAAACTGGCCAATGTTTAAAGATAAGGCCCCTCGGGCCATCGGGCCTTGTCAGGAAGTCTGCGACTTACTGTAAGTGCTCTTGAGCAACAAGCGGCTCTGTCACTCTGACCTGAAATACTCTTTTTTTTTTCTTCCAGGGAAAACATCTGCAGAGAAGGTTGAAAGAAACAAAACTTCACCGAGCAGAAATATGTCGCTGAATGTATGCAACCAGCACCACAGTTGAATGGAGTCTGATGAGCTATAATTATCGTCTAATCATTTTTGCAGCGAGGCTGTCGTTAAGATCTTAATCCTCTGACAGCTAATACACACTGTAGGGAGCAATTACAGCAGGAGTGTCCCCGCGTGTCCCCAGGAGACCAATGTCCCACATGGTTAAGATTGGTGGTTCCCAAACTTTACAGTGAGGCCAAACAAGCACTGGAAAGCGGGATCCTTCAAATTAAGAGCACAGGGCGGGTTCCTAGGTCAGGATTAGACACCAGAAAGTGTCTTCTTGTGGTTTTCTTTGAAAGTCTAAGCAGGCAGAGTCTCAGGGACCCCCAGAGAGAGAAAAAAACAAAGCAACTTGGCCTTTTTTGGTTATAGTCTATCGTATAGTTATTAAAAACCACACCCCAATACTGATTACTGCATTTCCCAAACTGTCAATCGTGTCGTTAATCAGCCGCGGGGAGTGTCCACCGAGCGAAGGCGCCTCATTCCGATCTGAACATGTCAGCCGTGTTCGCAGTCACCCTCTCGACCTGCGGTGACAGTCGTGGTCACACCTCCAACAGAGAGTAGAAGGGAAACAATCACCTGGAACCGTGCAGCCAACCTGTGGCAAGCAAGTCGAATCTCTCTGCAGTGGATCCAGCTGTTGCCACCGAGCTAAAAGTTTGGTACGAACGTCTGGTACCGATTCTGCAGGTTCTCTAGTTGCAAGGATTCATCCAGGTTCTCTAACTTTCTCACAGCCCTCAAAAGACAGGTCAATTGCTGTTGTCCTCACCCCTCAGCCAATCAGCATTCAACTCGACTAGACTAGAGTAGGTACTGAAAAAGTACCCAGCAGCAGGTACCATTAACCTGAAGAAATAGGGTCCCAAACCAGAGTGTGGTTGCAAGGTTCGGTGCATTCATGAACGGTATGAAGTGAAGACTGAAGTTGACAGTCAAAGCGGCCAGTAGAGGTCGCTCAAGAGCGCTTAACGGCAAAACAAAACAGTCGAAAAACAAACATTGTGGTTGAAGTTTCTCTGAATCAGTGGTCTGTTACTGTCCATGACTGAGCTCATCTGTCCAGTACGTTGATTCATGATGTCCACCACGCCACTGTCCCCGTCACCGCGCCGCGCTCAGAGAACAGCGTGTCCCTGAACCGTCGGCGCTGTCAATAAAGTTCCTTCAAACGCTCCGCGCTGCAGCAATGGCGGCTCCCATGTCCTGGAGGAGGCTGGTGCACTCCGTGTACTCGCCGGCCATCGCCGGGGTGTTCACCCGCATATCGGACCGGCTGTCCCGTGCGCGGGAGAGGACGGGAGGGTAAGAAGCCGCGGCGGCACCGCGGAGACGCGGACGCGGCGGGACCCCCGCGCGCTGTCCCGCCGCGGCCGTTAGAGTCGCTCCTGCCTGTGCGTCCCTCGCCGAGCGAGCCCTGCACCCATTATCGGACAAGCGTGTTTTCATAATGTTTACCTGAAGCAAGCGCTGAATTTTTAACCTGCACAGCAACACGGGGACAGTTTGGGTCCCTCCGGTTGATGGACAGCAACGGGTCCGACGTTGGACATCACGACGTGCCGTGAATGTCCTCAGCAGAGACACACACCAAAGTGAAGCTAACCTTCAGGGAAAGTTTCAATAACAGTCGCTCTGTCCATCTCGCTCCCGTTGTTATGTAACGTCATGTCAGTGACTTCACACCGGCAGATGCCCTTTTCGTGGAGCAAAGTAACCGAGTACAGTTTCACGAGCTTGAGCTCTCCAACGTTTCGTTACTTTGTCACAAAGTAATCAGATCCAGGAATGCAGCACTGGTCCTGTTCAAACAATGTGGAAATATTCTAACAAGGAAATAAAACAAGTGGAAGAGAAAACTACATCTACAGCAGGAAGCAGGAAAATGCAACCAACGTGCATCATTATGCTTCATTACTTTGTAATAGTTTATTCGTAATGTGCAATTAAATAAACCAGAACATATTTGTTCTACAAAAAAGATATTAAAAAAATTACACTGCAAGGAAGATTTAGTCTAACTTTAAATTATATAAAATCAAGTTCATAACATCCAAACTGTTTTCCATTTTATTAACATTTATTTATCATATTATTAATTCCAGCTTTTGTGTCCTACAATAAATCCTCAATAGCGTCTATGAACATTTATTATTACAGCATAGTGATACATTTTGCAGCTTTTTTTGTTTTGTGATTCTCTGTTTTGTTTTTTTGTGACCCAGAAAGGCACGCAGCTGTCAATCAGCTGTAGATCTTAAATAAAACGCGTCCCTGATCAGTGGACGGTCTCCTTCGTGTCTCCTTCCTTTAGATAAATGTCAGCGCGACATCGTCTTCTGACTCCGATGTTTTTTCCGTCATTCTTTGGCAGCGGCGCGTTGAAGGCATTTTTGTTCACCCTCATGGATGATCGATGACACATTTTGTGTTTGTTGATCCACCCGCCCAGAAACTCTTTGGCGCAACTTAAAACAAACAGCGTCTCTTATCTAATTGAGTCATTTATCAGCCTAAAAGCCGTAATCAGCAGAGGTCCTAATGAGGAACCTCCTCGGCACCTCCTGCAGTTGGTGCCAGCCTGCGTTTGGGAAGCAGGAAGTCTTTCCCACTTTTTCTTTTATGACTTACAGAAAACTCTGCTGCAGTTTCTTGTCCTGGTTGAGCGGAGCCGCGTTATGTCACCGCCTCCTCACGCTGGGAGGCCTCCGATAAGTGTCGTGAGCTGCCCTGAACATAAAAAGATAAGCGATGATTCAGCCTGGGTCACTGCAGCAGAGCTATCTGTGCGTGCACAGTCTCTTTTTATGGCTCTCTGAGTGAAATCATGTGTGTCACAAACAGAGAGGGAAATCCCTGCTGCAGCAGCAGACCCCAGCACAACTTTCTCTGCCTGCATTTGGCTCTTTTGTTTGTTTTGGGGGTTTTTTCTCAGACGGTTTCTGTGCGTCACGTCCAAACACGAGACAGATGCCGTGTGTGCGTCTTTTGTAGCCCGTGTTTTTTTTTTAAAATTCCCATCAGCCAGCAGGAATGCGGCTAAATGGCGAGGAGCCGGCGAGGGTCACAGACGTGTCTGAGGTGAAACACGCCCGGCCCGACTTCAGTACAAGCGGTTGCGTTGTCTGAGAACATTGTGTGATTGTACAGGAGGGACCGAAAGGGCTCGTGCTGTTGTCGGGGTGAACGTAGGACAAACACACACACACACACACACAGGCTTGTAAATCCTCCCACGAGTCTGTAAAGAAAGAGACAAAGCAGGAGCAGCGGAAAATGATTCAGTGTGAAGCAAATGATGTGACTGGCTGGAGATTTTATATCAAATTAAAGCAGAAAGGATTTAATTTTCAATGAGACGAGTGATGCTGCAGTTTTCACACGTTCATCTCAACTTTGCGTGACCACGCTGACGCTGGCTTCCTGTCCCCCGCAGGTCCTCCGTGCTGCTGCTGGCGCCCCTGCTGGCCGAAGCCGACCCGGCCCCCCGCCGCGTCTCCAGGCCCACGGGGTCGGCCGGAGCTCAGGGCACGGACGGCCTCTGCACCCACTTCCGATGGATGGCGGAGCAAGTCCCCGCCTTCAGGGTGCCGGGCACCCACGTCCACATCCTGACCTCGCCGGACCAGTTCTACCAGAGCATGAAGGTCCGTCCCACTGCCGAAATCTGCTGATTGTTGCGCATTGTGTGCGTATTGTTGTGGCTTGTCTGTTAGAAATCCCCACTGCGACACAGGATCTCCTGCTCAACGAGGTCATGACGTAAAACGGATACGAATGAGGTCAACGTGTGTGTAACGGAGACGCGGCAGATAAACCACACTGTGTGCAGACACATCACCCTGACCTACGCTCATCAGCCACAACATTATGACCACTGACAAGTCGTATATCACAGAATATGTCTTATCGCGACACTTTTCATCATCCGACGCTATCAGGCTGCAAGTGAACAGTTTGTCCTCATAATATTGCAAATATTGTGTAAACAGTGTGAATTTAACAAAAACTGGAAACAGAAGAATTTAACAAACGTACAAACAAATGATATAAAGATAAAAAATCATCATTTTTTATAATAAGCATAATATTTAAGTCAAATAAGTAAATATCTGATAAAAAGACGCCTCATGAGACGTGTTGCTTAAATCTGAAGGATTTTTGCAGATTCAGCGTAAATTTGAAAAGTGACTCATGAAAACAGGCTGTAAATTATTCTTAAATAACAACAGGGAGGCTTTTTTTCTCACGGGCGAGTGTTTATTTTCTTAGGGAAACGCGTGAGGTTTTGGTGTGACTCACACCTGCCTGATTTCGTCCCTCACGCATCTTGACGGCCGCCGGAAGCCGTTAGTACCTCGCCGACTCCACGCCGGCTTTAGTTTTATTCTTTGTTCAAAGAAAAATAACTTGTCATAATTGTGTAGTTTGCGCCGACCCGCCTGCAGAGCGGCGCTGGCTTTGTTGGAACACACCTGTCGTGTGTCACCAGGTTGGAATCCTTTTGTGCCTCCTTCGACTTCGGGCCGTTGGGCCTCCGCAGGAACAATGAAGCAGGAATTTGCTGCAGTGTCATTCAGGATGGAGCCGCCATGGAGGCGCTTTTTGTGCGACCTCCTCTACATCCTGATTTGATGACATGAAGTCTAAGAAATGTCGGTGCGATTGGGCGTGATCCGGAGCCGGATTCCTTTCGTTCGTCGGAAAAATGGGACCGTTTCGCCCGCGTTGTTTGCTTTGTTTACCTCTCATCATGAGGTTTTGTTCAGGGCCTCTGTTGTGGTTGTCACACGGCGATGGCGGTGTTTACGATGCTGCCAAAACATTTGTAGTGCCCGAAGCAGAACCAGAATGAATTCGTGTCACCACTTGTCGCCTTTTACGACGTGCTGACACTGATTCACATGGTCGTAAACCCAGCAAAGAAGAGATCTGATGCCATTGTGCATTAAGCGTTCTTATATCATCATCGTTTTAAGTTATTGACCATACCTGTCGTCGTTACATTTTGCCTGCAGGCTATTTGACGGTGTGCTGACAAACTTTGAGAACTCAATTAGAATTAAATAATTAAATATGACTCCTTGCTGACGAATCTTAAAGCTGATGAATCGTTTAGGAAGACAAGGCAGCAAAATGAAACCCTTCGCGTTTCAGGGAAAACATGCAAACTCAACGCAACAAAGCCGGCGTCAAACCGAGGTTCTCACTGCGAGGGCGAACCCGTAAACCGCTGCACCGCCGCGCTCCCACTTGTTTTCCATCTTCACACAGTTACAGCTGTAAAATTTGTTATTATTACAATAAAAACTGTAGAAAACTTCTGAGAAAAACAACTAAATTTTAGACTCTGCAAAGTTTTCCGCCATAAACTGACCAAGAGGGACAAAAACAAAGTTGTAAATGTCTCAAAGAGAAAGAAAAAATCCTGTTGAGCTGTTACGATGAACAAAATATCAGGTACGGCTAATCTACGAGCTACAAACGCCGATAAATCCAAACTGCTCCGGATATCTCAGGCTCAGAAATCACATTTGTAGAAAAGTCACGTTGCCGTGAAATTGATCCACAACAATCTGTTCAAAAGTTCCTGACAAAGTGTTGAAAAGACTCGACTGTCGTATGTTTGTTTGGCTTGGCTTGTTTCTCGCTTTTCTGCGACCCGCCTACACGTCACATTGTTCGTTCTTCTCTTGTTTTCTTTCAGGCGCGCATCAAGACCGCCCAGAGGCGAGTGGTGATGGCCTCCTTGTATCTGGGAACGGGTCAGCTGGAGCAGGAGCTGGTGAGAGAAAAGTCCCGTTCGCTTTGTTTTGTTTTAGTTTCGGCCCGATTTTCAGCGCAGGTGACAACAGCGGCGTCCCAGCCGGGGCGCAAAACGACTGGCCGGAGATGCCAGAAAATATGAGTCAGAGTTCTCCTCCGACACGGCCGCCATGTGGTTTGTACAAAATGAAAACGTACGGCGGGCCAGCGGCGGAGGAATGACCCCAACGTGCGAGGGTTTATGGGCAGAGAGAGACCAAGTGCCGGCATGCCGTTCTTCATGCCGGAGCGCCTACGATAACAACGCTGACCCCAAACTGACCGCAGCTGCGCCGACGCTCGTATTCAGCTGTTTTTCTCCCCCTTCGGGCTGGTACAAACAGCAGCGGCGGCGGCTTTGTGGGGCGCTGAAACACAGAAAAAGACGCACCGGCTCGTCCAATCGCGGTTAAAAGCGCCGGAATCGGACGCCAGACTCCGACACGTCGCAGGATGATGGATGAGCAGAAACACAAGCGGCCGAAGTGCAGCGAGGCCGTCCAACTTATCCGTTGCAAAAGAACAGAACAGTCTGAGGTCTGCAGCGAACAACACACACTGCAGCTGTGTAACGTAAATCCACCAAACACAACACTAACGGTCGGCACCGACACAGTTTTGCGAGCACAAAGTAGCTTTTTCAAGATTTTCCAGCCTAAAATAAATAAAGTGTAATGGATAAGATTTCGTTTTGTTGCAGTCCACTTTTAGTCGACTTTTCTCTTCATCACCTGCTCTGCGATTTGTCCCGGAGCTCAAAGTTAGACATGATTTTAAAGTCGTCTTCTCTCAAGGAAATACTTGTGGATAGGTCACGACTCTGCCTCCGAGTGGCCACACACTTTCCCGCTTTCTGTGTCGTCGTATCAGCATCATCTCCTGATAAGTCGCTGCTGTGCCCCCACGCGTGTCGTTTCACCAGCTTCCTCTGCTCAGTTCCTTTCTTCCAGAAAGTGACTGTTTTAATCAGCTTTCCGTGCCGCGTTTCCGTGCCGCCAACGTCCCCACGGAGCTCTCTGCTGGTAAAGACAAAACCTTTTACTGGCATGTTAACGAGCTTTGTGGGGGAATGGATTTGGGCACCAGATGCACAGTTTAACATCGGTAGTAAAACGGCACTGGATTGATATCGTCAGGGAGGGGAAGGCGGGGGGGGGGCGTCTGAGTGCTGAACAGGCCACCAGCAAAGTCTCTCCGCTCGCCACCAGCGGTGCCGTCTGTCGAGCAGCCTCGGGCACCTCTGACTCAGGCGTTTCCCACGCTCCGTAAAAAGAGATGGAAAAGCCGCCGGTGTTTGATGAACGCTGCCCCTTCATCAATAATCCTCAATCTGTGTTTGTGTTTCGTGGCCTCATCTTGAAACGCTCGAGACAAAGTGTGGAAAAAGTGAGGCGAGATGTGCGGAAACGGAGCAGGGATGAAAGACACCCTGCAGAGCGCCTACCTCCGCCGGCAAGCTTTACCCGCTGAAGTTCAAATTGTGGATTCTACTTTCTAAGTCGGCACAAAAAAAGTCTTTATTTCGAGTTGTTTGTGTTTAAGGTGGACTGCATGGAGGAGGCGCTCCAGCGCTCGCAGGACAGCAGCAGCTCCCCTGACCTGAAGGTGTCCGTGCTGTTGGACTACACGCGGGGGTCCAGAGGTGAGTTGCTGGGAAGCGGCGTCCTCGCCTCTGACCCCGTCCTCCCCTGCTGACCTTTGTCTTGTCCGCTGGCAGGGCCGGTGAACTCCAGGACCATGCTGCTGCCTCTGCTGCAGCGCTTCGCCTCCCAGATGCGGGTGTCTCTGTACCACACGCCCGACCTGCGGGGGCTCCTGCGGCTGCTGGTGCCGCAGCGCTTCAACGAGACCATCGGCGTGCAGCACATCAAAGTCTACCTTTTCGACGACAGCATCATCATCAGCGGGTGCGTCGATTCCCAGACGCTTTGTTTGCCGTCCCGTCTCAGTGACCTCTTTCTCGCTGCACCTGTTTGTTTGCACCCAAAGTTCGACAGCAGGCCCCTCCCTCCTCCCGTCAAGTTTGCATAATGTTTTCCAAAGCAAAGCCTTTGCTGGGAAACGTTCGCTTGCAGCGTCCAGCGATAAGTGTAGACCCGAAGCCGGCGGGCGCAGCGCAGCGCCGCTGTGGTTTCCACTCCATTTCAGCTCAGCACACGAAATGTCACAATGACCTAAATCGATGGTTTGTGGGGAAAGTGAACAAAGTAGCTCAAAAAGCAAACAGCAAAGACCAGTAAACACACGCAGAGCCGCATAAAAAAAAAGCCCCGTGATCGTCAGTCAATATTTGTCCACAGAAAACCTCCAGAAAACACAGCAGTACATCTGCCGGGCCTGCAAGTGGCGCTGTACTGCCGCCACCAAAACAGGGAAGAAGATGAACTTGCAGGTTTAAAGAGGCACAGAAAAAATGCATTTCACGCTCACAAACTTCTTAAAATCTTGCAAAAATCCACCAATATTCTTCTCTGAAACGACGAAACCGAAGTTCTCAGATATTTGCATTTTTGAATTATTTTGCTTTCTGAAACACCAGAAAAACCTCCATACGGTTTTCTGTGCACTGCAGATTAGACGCTCCTAACCTGCAAAAGCACGAGCTTTCAAAATAAAAGCACGGGGCGGTTTCCAAGCTGCTGCCCTCGTTTCTCTGAAGCGTTTTCATTCTGCTTTGCTTTGAAATGTGCGGCGACTCTGTCGACACCCTGAAGTCGGTCAGACACGCAGGGAAAAGCGCCGCGTGGTTTCGCTTCTTTCGCATTCTTTCCAGATCTCTGCTGTGTCACGATGACTTCCTGGAGTTCCTGTTTTGGGTGTCGACTTATTGGAAGATCTGTTTACTTTCGGCCCGATTGTGAAAATACAATACGCGGCATTATTATTAGTTTTCCCGAGTCACCGTGATGCGTGCGTGATGATAAATGGTTGTATACCAGAAGCCAATAATGTCAGAGGGTTCGCGCTCGTACCTGCTGCACCAGTTTGGCCGTGTTTTACCGGCACTCGACATGTGACGCGGCGACGCAGCCTGAAAGACGCTCATCCACACCTGTGATCGAGTCAAATTGGTGTCAAAGTCGGGTAAAAGTTTCACCTTTCCCTCGGATTAAAAAATACAAACTTTGGCACCGAACTCTCACGTTTTTAATCACTCTTTATTGAATTGATGCCAGGACTTCCTGTCACTGTTCCTCATGTCACGGCTGTTCTCCTGCGTGTCCCTCCTCCTTCCAGGGCCAACCTGAGCGACTCGTACTTCACCAACAGACAGGACCGCTACGTGCTGCTGGAGAACTGCGGGGAGGTCGCCGACTTCTTCTCGGACCTGGTGGAGGCGGTGGGCGACGTGTCGCTGCAGCTGCAGCCCGACGACTCGGTCACCATGCTGGACGGCATGGTGCACCCCTACAAAGGTGCGAAACCAGAGCCGCCCGTGTGTGCACACAGCCGCCCGTGTTTACCCCGCAACATGTTTTGACAGCGTGTGACACTCGGCGCTCCGCCGTGGCGCCCGATGGGTTTTTCTCTAATGGGGTTTGAAAGCGTAGACGGAGACGCTGCTGGTCGGAGAGATGCAGAGAGCTCCTGTGGTTGGCTGTCCGTGCAGCCGGATGCAAAATTGTCAGGATTTTCTCCACACACACACACACACACACTCGCACTCACACACACTCTCGCAGTGTACAGGGTGTCCGTAACTGGAGCGCAGGCTGCCAGGATGTTAGTTTGAGGGATGAATGACATCATGTCTGCAGGGCCGGACTGCCGTGGAAACGAAACACCAGGAATAGCGTTGTGATGTCACAGTGTTGCTGGAAGGAGACATGTGGTGGGAACTGATACACACACGAGATAATTCAGACTCGCGAGCACGCGCGCACACACACACACACACACTCGCACACGCTGATGCCGGTGAAATTCTGGTGAAAGATGATTTTCAGCAAGCGGTGACCGAGGAGACCGTTTGACGCAGACGGCGTCGCGCCGAGTCACTGGTTCCCAACACAGACGCACGAGGTTTGATCGCTCGCTTCCTCTTGTGCCGCGTCGCCACGGCGACCAGGCAACCGGCAGGACTTCTCGGCGGCGGCGAGGGAGCGCATCATGGAGGTGGTGAACACGGCCCACACCAGGCAGCGGCTGCTGAACCGGCCGGAGGACGAGGAGGACGAGGGCGGGAGCGACGGCGAGGAGGACACGTGGGTGTTCCCCCTGGTGCAGATGAAACCTCTGGGCATCCAGGTGGACGAGCAGGTCACGCAGGTAGGCCTCCTCCGATTGGTCGGAAACTCCAGCCGCCCCTCCTCCTTCCTGGTTCTCATTGTCACGTTTCCTGGAAGATTCAATCAACAATTTAAAGATGATGAGTCCAATTAACACCAGAATTATATGAACAACTACCCGGATTTTATTAGT
The DNA here is from genome assembly GCA_032164315.1 of Malacoctenus gilli. Lineage (NCBI taxonomy): Eukaryota > Metazoa > Chordata > Actinopteri > Blenniiformes > Labrisomidae > Malacoctenus > Malacoctenus gilli. The sequence continues at coordinate 5,075,262 of JASSRZ010000086.1, read as the reverse complement.
CACACTCACTCAGACTAATTGCAGTTAACACACTGATGTCACTCTCACTCTGAGCGCAGTTACAAGTTTTAGATTGCTTCTTTAATGGAACCTTTTTTCAACAAGTGCGAAGCCAAAAAACGTTATTTCTGAGTAAAAATACTGAAATATTTCAGTCAGAGGTCCTAAAATTAGCAGGTAAGGTCATTTTGGCGTCTGGAAATGACGAATAATCAGTTTTACTTGAACATTTTAAACATTTAGAAACCAAAATTTACTTTGTTTACAGTGTATCGAGTCCTGAATGTATTGTAATAAAGCCGTGTTAGTTCCATCAGGGAAGCCAAATTCACTCGTTCATTAATTAGACATGAAGCTCACAGACGTCTTCAGAAGCATCTCATCAATAATGGATGAATCGTTGGTGTGCTGTTATTGGTGCGCCTCCTGGATTTAATGAGCAGCTTCAGCAGCCGAGGCGAGAAATGAAACGTGAAGTGGCGTTTGTCTCTCCGTCCCTCGCCGATCGTCCAGCGCCTGCTGACGGACGCCGGGCCGGACTCCACCGTCTTCCTGACCTCCGGCTACTTCAACCTGACCCGGGCGTACATGCGGCTGGTGCTGGGGGCCGGCGCCAGCTACCGCATCCTCACCGCCTCCCCCGAGGTCAACGGCTTCTTCGGGGCCAAGGGTGTGGCCGGGGCCATCCCGGCCGCGTACATCCACATCGCGCGGCAGTTTTACAACCAGGTGTGCCGGCTGGGCCAGCAGGAGAGGGTGCACCTGCACGAGTACCACCGCTCCCAGTGGACCTTCCACGCCAAAGGTGAGCCCAACGAAACCACGTGTTCGCGTCTACCGGAGCTCCAGCGGACTTTTATCGTCTGTAGTTATCACTCAGCAACGTGGAGAACATTTACACTGCTCAAGACATTTACTTACGTCAAGTGAAAACATCTCACTTTTAAAAATAGGGCGAAAAAACTCTAAAAGCTGTTTTTTTCTTGTATATTTCAAGGTTTGTTTGTCTTATTTCACATGTGAAATTCTATTTTAGTTCAAAAAACAGTCCAACAAGCAGCTTTTCACTTCAAATAAGCCAAAAAATTGGTCAAGCTAGTGAAAATTTGAAAAAAAAAAATTGAAAATGATATTTTAGTTTAAGTCTGATTAGATTTGTTTTCACTTGAAATAAGTAAAATCAGCGTTTAGTTTTTTGCAGTGTAGCATCGTGGTGCCCCTGGTATCCTTACGAGCCGCCCTTCAGAACTCATTCTCGAGTTTTTCTGGCTTGTATTCTGACGGGTTCGCGTTTCAGTGTCTCGCGTCGAAATCAGGTCAACGTTGAGCTCCCTCCGGTCTCTCAAAGAATAAAAAAATTTGCACGCCAAGTTTCCTGCTGATGACTCAGGACTCGCCAAAGAATGGCGGGGAGGCTACTCTCGCTGCTCGCCTGCTGCCTCCGCCGTTCTTCTTGTGGTCGAGGCGGTATGTAGCGTGAGAGGCGAAGGCTCGTACAGTCACCGTGTCGTAGCCCGAGGACGAGGACGCCACACTCACTCACGCTCGGCTTTTGGGGGGTTTTGGATCGCCGCTGGGGATTTCTGCATGTGCTACCTTTTAGTTGTGGTTTGGGCCGACAGAAGCGGCTCGCTGAGGCATCACCTACTCGCTGGCTCACGCCGCTTCCCCCCCCCCCCCCCCCCCCGCAGGTCTGTGGTATTACCTCCAGGGGCAGGATCGGCCTTGCCTCACCCTAATTGGCTCCCCCAATTTCGGCTACCGCTCGGTTCACCGTGACCTGGAGGCCCAGATCGCCATCGTGACGGACAACCAGGATTTGCAGAGTCAGCTGCAGGAGGTGGGGGGAGCGAACGTTTGGCTGACGTGATGACAAAAAAAAAATGGCGGCGACTCCACCCTGAAGGCGCGCCTGTGTGTTTGACCCTCAGGAGCAGGAGATGCTGTACCGGCGCTCCACAGAAGTGTCCTCGTCCACGTTCGAGCGGCCCGACCGTCACGTGAAGCTGTGGGTCAAACTCGTCACGCCACTCATCAAGAATTTCTTCTGAGAAGCCGTCAGGTAGAAACAAACACTGGAAAAGGTCAAAAAGTCACTTTCAGAAAGAAATGCATGAAAGGTGATCAATCATGCTTCACTTCAGAAGAATAACATAACATCTAATCACAGTTAATCTGCAAAAAGATGAAAATAATCACAGAAGCTTGACATAAAACATTTTAGCATCTTTGGGTAAATTTGTCTCGTGAAAGTAAGGTTTATTAAGTTTTTAGGGAAAAGCTGAAAAGACTTTCAACACTTTCTCTCACATAAAACTTCTCAAAACAGTCGTCAAAGTGGCTCCAGCTTCAAAACGACTGCCTGATGGAGACCAAAACTGGAGTTCAAAACGAGTGACAACTAAATTTTTTTCCTCTATCTTTCAGATCGGAGATGTTGATCTGCAGAAGTTCCAATATGTCCAATATGAAGTTAAAAATATTTCAGTTTTGACATATCGATACATAGACAATACATCAGTTACGGCCAAAGAGACAAATTCCAAGTGGAGTTTTTCTTCTTCTTCTTCTGTTTTTATTGAGGATTTTGTCTTATTTCTTGCGGAGTCGACAGAATCGGACCCCCGACCGTTTCGTGCAGCGACGCGCTCTCGCACGCACGCGTGCACGCTCGGTAACACCCGGCTGTGGCTTGAATGAAATGTCTGCAGTCATTGTGGTGAGTCCCAAATCGCAGGTCTTCGCTCCGGTCTTCCCAGCAGAGCGGGGAGCAGGGACGGCGAGTCGGCTGATTCACTGTTGTCGGGCAGTGAGTCAGCGCCGTGTTATGGTGATGATTTGACACTGTGGTCGGCGTGAATCCTGTCTGGACTTGGCGCGGTGCAGTCGGAGAGTAACAGGCTCGTTAAACGACTCACCTCGCAGCAACACAGAAAAGATCGGGTCGAAGAAACGGTTGGAGAACGAATCTGAATCTAGATAAAACGTTTGTTTACTTCAGATTCCGGCTGAAGTTTGAGGTCAAACCTCTCGGATGAGTTTGTATCTTTTATTTTTTTTACCCTCTTTCTGAGAAGAGGAAGTGTCAAAGGACGCTGCCGGTAAACGGGCGGCGTCTTATCACTACCTGGACGCAATCAAAGGGAAAAAAAAGAGAAAAAAAACAAACTCGACTGATCCGCTGCCAGGAGGAAGCAGGTGACAATAGATCATCTCTCCGCCCTGCGGTGCTCCTCTCCGCTTGGCAGTGGAAAGTGGCTCCGGCATATTTTGGCCTTTTGTTTAGGAAAATCGTGAAAAAACTGGAAATCCTCGTGTTACCGGCTCGGTGACGAACGCTCAGCCTGCAGGCGCGTCATCAGCGCAAACCTTTGCATCCCTATAAATACGCCCAAATCCTCCTGTCTCTCCGACTCACACTGCTAATCTGAGATGTTTCTGTTCACAACCAAAAATCTGTCTGTTGATATCTCTAGAAAAGCTGCGAAACTGACAGAAAATCAAGGAGAAGAGCAGCTCAGTGCTCCCAACAAGAAACATTATCATAATACTGTTAGATGCTTTGACTGAGTTCAAAATGCAGTTAAAAATATCAAATTTTCTTTTGCTTTTGTCAGTTTAAGTGACAAATGATGATTTCAGTGTGATGAAGCCCACCACCTGTTGGAGCAGGGACCCCCTCCTCCCCATATTTTGACTGGAAATCGACTTAAAATAGAACACAAAACAGCGCAGCTTGTTTGTGCTCCGTGAAACCTCCCGCGTGATGTGATGTTTGTACCTCCGACAGGAAAAAACAAAGTGTCCAACAAAAGCTGCGCCTGTTTGAAAGCATAAAAAAAGTTCTTATCAGCAACAGCGAGCAGTTATTGTTAGACACCGGGGAGGACTGTTGGATCCTGTCCAAAGTGCAGCTGAGCAACAACAAGGCAGTAACGTGTCCTGGACGCGGCCGCCCTCTAGTGGTCAATCTAGAAGCGTCAGAGTTGCTGGGAACTCCAGATGTTTGAGGACAAACACTTGGAGTTCCCAACCAGATGTTTAGGATAAAAGTGCTACTGTGTGACGCATCTCCGATGGTGTAACACAATCCTGACGTTTGTCTCTGCTCATCAGGACGAAGACGCTCGTCTTTGCTCCCAAGTTTGAGGGACTCGGCGGATCGCGAGGGATGTCTGGGCGCCGTCTGAGAGCCGCGGCGTGGCCGGCCGACACTTGAGCGCGCCGCCTCGGACGGAGACCCCCCCCCCCCGTCAGCGACTCCGCCCACGCAGGAGCAGGAAGGTGTGAGGTGAACTCAGCAAGTCAGATTCTCTCCTTCATCTGGACTCCAGATCACTCCTGGATCACTTTGTCGTGGTTATTTTTTTAACATTACTTTAACACCGACGCCATCGCACTGGACTTTTCTAGGTCTACTAACTCTTCAGCATTTCAGGAAAAAAACAAAACCTGCACATTTCCACAAACTACGTGTTGCATGCGGAACATTAAAGACTCGGCTGTGGTGAAGCTCCACAACGTGTGTTCAGCTGTGCAGTCTGCGTGTTGTTAACTTTGTAAAATAAAGAAGTGAGTTTTTAAAGTGACGCCAAGTGTTCCGACATTTTGTACGACACAAGAAAAAAGTTATGTTCTATGCTTTTTCAAATCTGCGTCGGACATTTTCTTGTAAACCATCAAAGAACGAGTATGCGGAAAGAATAGCGGTGGAACAATCGACACAATCGAACATCGACGACTTTAATCCCCTCCGTCACAGAAAACTCGTCGCACGTGGCTCCGCGACTTCACGAAAACAGCGTCTGTCGTTTGAGGCACAAACTGCGCGGCCCAGTCGATCAAGCCGTCACCATTGGACTGTTTCCTTTACTGACGGCGGTTCCTAATAATGCGAACTATTCACATCAGATAAACAGACGGTTTGGAAAAACATCAGGTGTGAATTTGCCTGATAAGGCCGTGCCAGCACATGAGTCACTGCGCTGGTGGCGACCGCACCGACAGCCTGATGACAGCGTTAAGAAAGTTAATTCATCACCGTGACTAAATGTGTTTTGCGGCTCTGCGCGTTTCGCGGCTGTCGAGTTCAGGAACGAGGTTTCTTGGCGCGAGCCGCCGACGCTTTCAAAGACCTCAAGTCAACAGCAGAGCCGAGAGAGATCTTTATCAGACTTCCTGGAATTCTCTGGGAACTTGATCACAATAGTTTTATTCAATAACAAAAGAGAAAGATTGCAAACTTTTAATGACAAAAAAAGGCCAATAAATTACAGAAAATCTGGATAAATAAATATTTTAACTTTGTTTTCTTCATTTTCTTGAACAGTTTACAGACAAAACAGCTGTCAGAAAAAACAGGCTTACAAAAAAAGCATTTATATGGCAACGAATTAAAACAGTGAAGGTCCAATAATGAAGCCTAACTAGATTTCTCAGTGACTGCTCACACTGGCGCTGACGTTTATCGAGGTTTCCCACAAACACAAGTGTGACGGACGCTGCTGTGACGCGTTTAATGTGACCTTAAAGCCCAAACTGAGTGCCATGTTCGTAGCGCCTTCAGCATCCACACAGAAACGTAACAGGTTTTCTTTTCTACTGTTGGAAGCGTTAACGAGACGCCTGGTGATAAAACTCTTGTGGGCAGGAAGTCGGTGAGCACAAACGGTCCCAGTGTGAACGCGCCCTGGAGGAGGAGCAGGTTTCTCTCAGAATCTCACTGCAAAAACCTGAAGTTTACCGGGATTCTTACGATTTCCATTCAAAATATCCTCCAACACAGAACTTGACCCAAAGACAGACTTTAGCTCTTTTCTGAAGGTCCGTTTGTCTTGAAATGAGCTGAAAAAAAACTGATCTTACGATTGTCCTCTTTTGAAAAGTTATTCTGGCTTGAAAAAAGAAGGATTTCCTTGGTGAGATTTCAATTTTTCGCATTAAATCTGAAGTGATCGATTCTGTAACAGTCCAGCATTTCTTTACACTGTTTCTCATACAAAACGCCCGCATCCATCGACCGAAACCGGCGGTTGTTTTCAACCGCTGACTCGTGTTTCTCTCCAAGTCGAATCTCTTTCCTCCTCAGCGGGCTAAAACTCTGACGTATGGCACCAGATCTGACGCGTTTCAAAAGCTGCCGCCGCAGGTTTTTCTTGTCGCGTGGCATCTGAACCGGAGGCCACGGCGACATTCCTGCGCTGCATTCGAGTAACGTTTAGGAAACAAATTAAAGGGTCGATGGGAGGTCCTGCAGATGCTTCATGAGTTAATGGGAGAAGCCCCTCAGTCAGGTCCAGGAGTCTCTACAGGTGGTCCACCAGGCAGACTCCCCCCTACCTGCCGTGCTCTCTTGCAGCACCTCTACAGCCCCTTCAGGGTGGAGACCTTCTTCTTGCGAGCTGCCAGCATCTCGTAGAAGGGGTCTTTGCTGATGGCGGCCCTGTGGGCGGAGCAGAGAGAGACGGCGGTCACACTTTGGTCGGCTCGTCCGCGGCAGAAAGAGCGCCGCTGCCGCCGTCACTCACTTGATGCTGTTGATCCACTCGTCCTTCTCCTCGGCGGTCGGGGCGGAGATCCTGTAGAAGGTGTGGTTCCCCTCCACCACGCGGCCGTCGGCCTCCGTCTTGCAGGCTTTGATCACCTGATCTTTGTGGTTGGGGATGAAGAGCTCGAAGCAGTTCTGAGGAATCAGGAGGAGTTTTTTTGTTGTTGTGAGAAGAACAGAACCGTCATCAAGACCTCAAATATCAGGCCTGCAAAAATGACAGGTACGGGTCGTTTACCGGTTTCTTGGAGTCCTCGACTTCTCTGATGCTCAGATTTTCCAGTGGGATGATCCCTCGAGGCTCCTTGTCCTTGTAAACAGAGAAAGTAAACAAATTACAGTCAGACCAGGAAGTACAATTCATCCAAGCAGCAGACACGTCCTCCTGTCAAACACTCACTGTGGTGTATTCAAAGTAGTAAAGGCAGTTATCAGTGAGGATGAACCAGCGCCTCTTCCAAGTCTTCACTCGTCCACCTGAGGACAGACAACAGGTGAGCCTAGGCATCTGAGGAGACGCGCCGGCTGGACGTGGGCGGGGACACTGAAGCGCAGTGGCGACACCAATCAGCAGGTTAAAACGAAGCTGACCGACTGCGGAAGCTGAGGTTAAGACATGAGGTCGGAGGTCAGCAGTTAGAAGCAGATGTGAAACTAGAATTCACATCAGGGCAAACAGCAGCAAACAGCAGGGAGGTGAATTCACATGTGAAAAAAAAAAAAACAGACCCAGCATAGTGCGGGGGTGATCGCACGCAGCCAGGTGCAGTTTAAGGGGGAGGGGGGTGCAGTTGGAAGCAGTGCATTGAAGGTGGGGAGTGAAAGAGTGAATACTCACCTCCTGGAGTCAAAACCATGAAACACAAACAAATAAAGAGAACGTCAACAACAGGAAGTGTTCCGAGTTCAGTATCATTGTCTACGTAAAGGTGCTGTTACACAGCTGGTCCACTAGAGGGCGTAGGAGTCAAAACTAACACGACAGCACAAAGTGAACAATTTTGATCATTTCGAAGGGAACTTTGATGTGTTTTTCTGCCACTAGAGGGCAGAATTGTTACACGAAGTTATCGCGAAGATATTTGACAAAACTTTCAAATTGATTCGTTTTCTTCACTGTTTTCTGCTGAACTTTGGTTAACCACAGGATCAGTGAGGAATCGCCGGACAGCTCTATGTTAATGAGTCTTGTGAAGAAAGAGTACAGGGTGGCCCACATGTGACCCGCAGGCCACCAGTTGTCTGAGTCCTTCAACAGGAGCATTAAATGGTCCAGACTTAATGAACTGAAGTATTTCACATCATGTGAGCTCACATACCAAGTTTGAGCAGCCAGCCTTCTCTGTCTGGGTTGAAGAAAGTGTGCGTGAGGTCGTTGCCGTCGTCCTCCGGGATCTTAAAGGGTTCGTTCTTGATGCTGTCGTACAAGTTCTGCAGAGGGCGAGAATGAACGGGTTGGAGCTCACGTCTTGAATCTCACAGAGCTTCGTCAGTGGCGTTCGAGGAGAGTGAGCCCACCCTGAGCAGGTCCTCCGGCAGGTCTCCTCCATCGTTGATTCCTCGGTTCATCGCCGTGAATCTCTGGACGGAGGGTTTGTCCTTCACGTTGGGGTTGTGCAGGCTGGTGTTGAGCATGATCACGGCGAACGACAACACGTAACACGTGTCTGAAAAAGAAACACATATGTGTTCGTTTTAAAAGTTGGACGGCAATCAACAAATAAACTTTTAAAAGACAGATAATCTGAGTGGTTGAGTTTTTGAAAGCTGCGTGTCCTCTGAAGCTCCGCCTCCGTACCTGTGCTCTGAAACACGCCGGGGTTGCAGTGGCAGTACCGCTGCGCGAACGCCTCCATCATGCGGTCGATCTTCTGCGCCTCGCCGGGCAGCCTGAAGCTCCACAGGAACTGCCGGAGAGCCTGAACCAGGTTCAGGTCGGTGAACTCGTGCAGGTCCAGGAAGGCGTGCAGGACCTCGATATTGAAGTCGTGCCTGCGCGACGCACAAAATCGCAGACAGACAGAAAGCGAGTTAACTCAAAACAAGTCGAGCCGTCTGCAGAAATCAGACGGATGGGAGACCCTAATTGATGACGTCACCTCTCGCCCAGATAGTCTCCGATGGCCGTCTTATTAAGCCCCTCCCCCTTGTAGAGAAACTGGGCGATGTCGTCGCTGGTGTTTTTTAGCAGCGAGCTGTCGATCAGGAAGCAAATCCCCTGAAACGGAGAAAGTTGTCCGATGTTTATGCTTCACTCGTCTCAGTGGAAACACACGGCAGCAACGTGGCGACTCGCGAGCGTTTACCTTTTTGGGATCCATATTGAACTTTTTCCGGCCCATGGCCATCTGTTTGTTCCTCTGCATGCTTTTCCTGAAAACAAACCAACATGTAAAAACACACAAAAAACCCTCAATCTTGCAGGCAACTTCCTGCTTATTGTATGTTCTATTCTTTTGGCTGCCAATTAAACAGATGGAAATTGTTTTATATAATTGCTTTAAATGAGGCAAAATATGAATTATATCGAATGTAGTATTTTGACTTGAAATAATCAAAATCTACGAGGTAGCAGTGTGCGTTTATAGTGTAACATCCACATTCAAATCCTGACAAGCTTTATTGCTCATTGAGAGAAAAACTCCCAAAACATCGGCTTATTGTAGCATTCATCATCGTTCTCACTCAGTGTCTCTCACAGACGAATAAACTTGGTTTCTGAGAAGCTCTGAGAGCAGCTGCTTGACTGGACCTCGGTCAGAATATTTTCCACATTAATCAGTGTTGCGGCAGCAGGAGCGAGGCTTTATTCTAATGAGCGCAGCGCCGCTAAAACAGCGCCGAGTGCCGCTGCCCACGCACAAGCACAAGCACAGGAATGGAGTTGGAGTGATACTTCACCTCTCTTCAGTGAGGCCCAGGCTTTCTATCTCCGTGGTCACCTCTGCTATCTCATCCTTCAGCCTCTGAGAGCAGACGGAGAGAGACGAGCAGAACGGGAGAGAGAGAGGAGACGGAAAGGAAACTTATTTTTCAGCCGTCACCGACAAACAAAGCACACATGTGATATTCGCATGACATTCCTGTGATACGTGACCTTTCCTTCAACCCCGTGGAGACGCTTTGGTCTCAAAGTCAAGACAACACGTGTGTCTTTGTCTGGACACGCTAATCAGTGAGTAATTGTTCAAACATTTAAAGACAACTCTCTCACACTCGCTCTCTCTCCCACGAAACAGCCGCCCTCTGCAGAAAATCCTCTCTGGGATCTGCAGCACCTGTTCTGGGGTCTGAGCCCACCACACTACTGTCCCCCCCCCCCCTCAGTTTTCCCTCGTCCCATTCGCCCCCTTTCTCTCCCCTGAGCTGACCCAGATTTATCAGCTCCCCTCCCCAGCCTGTTGCGGTGTCACACTGGTGCGGAGACGCCGGGATCAGAGACTTTGACTGGCTTAGCGGAGCTGCTCGGGAGAGGCGGAGGTTATTAGGGGAAAGAACAGCGGAGGGGAAACAGATGGAGAAACACTGAGCCCAGCAAAAAGATAATGGACTGAGATAATTATAGCGCCACCGAGGTGGACGAGGGGGCCGCCGCCTCAGATTAGAGCGGCGTCCAACTCTCCCAGAATGAAAACAAAATGTGCGGGGGGAAAAAAAACGGGGCTACGGCACCTCCGCCCAAAGGTAAATAAGAGTCCTCCATGTGCGTTGCCATGGTTACGCACCCTCCGCATAACGAACGGCGTCTTCTGTCTCCATTACTGGAAATATTTCACGGCTCATTACCCAGCAGCCCCCCCCGGGGCAGGACGAGGCGGAGCTTAGAGCCGGGGAAACGCCGAACGAGTCGACCTCTGTAATAAACTCCATCAATCAGTTTGCGCGGTGTCGCTGCCCGCAAGCCCCTGTGTGTGTGTGTGTGTGTGTGTGTGTGTGTGTGTGTGTGATTAACTCAATTTTCAAGTAAAACTGAAAGAAAAATTTAAAACATCAATTTGTTACATTTATGCTGGATTCAAAGACCTTTTAAAGAATTTCAAAGTAAAAGCCTGTAACTACTACCTCTGGAAAAAAAGCCATCGATACTTATGGATCAACACTAAAAACGCTGCATTTTATTGTGAAACTACAAGATATCTGGCAGTTAAATTTACCGCTTGGTATGAGCCAAATGGAGCACAGTGCGTTTGTGCTTTTAGAGTTAATTGTGTGAGGTTCACTCGATATGCAAAGTTACCCACGGAATAAGAGCTGACACAGACAGTTCTGTTAATTTATTTAAGGTTGCACGGGGGGGTTGTACTATCGCTTGGGGGGGGGGGGGGGTGAAGCGTCCCTCCAGGCTGGGAGTGCGAGAATGCTCTCACACATTTAATACGAGTGGTCCACCCCCCACGCAAAGAGGATCATCTGTCTTGCACGTGTACAGTAACGCTCCGGTGGTCATACTGCTGTGCCCTCCAACCACCGTCTCCCCAGGCACACTGGTCTAGACGTAAAGGTCCAAATTTGCTCAAGGACACACAAAACAAAGAAAATACAGTGTGGGGTCCAAACAAAGCAGCAGACACAAGAGAGGAAATTCTTACTGGGGTCAGAAATAATTCAAACGAGTCGAAAAAGAAAAATGAAAAGTCCCGGACGGCCAAATGGTTCACAGCGAGGACAGAAAGGCCTCCCCTTTCATCGCCATCCAGTCGCGAGCAGAAACAAAAATAAGGCCAAACAGCGAGAGAATAAAAGACGGCCCCAAACTGGTAAAAGTGATATTTATACAGAGGAATGTGTGGGAACCTGAACGCCTCGCGCAGACTTAAAAACAAAAAGCAGTGGGTGAAACGATGAGGCACATGGTGAACAATAGATGAGTTGCAGTAAAAACACATTTCTATGATGACAGATGCACTTTAGACTTTTAGCTGGAATCAGTTTTATGCATGATTTCACACAATCGAGGACACGGTTATTGTGCAGCCAAGTGTGCCGAGTGGTGACGCAAACAATTCAGCAGGTGTCTCTGTGCATGGCGAAGCAAATTTGAATTTGAAAGAAACAACAAGAAAACGATGTATATTCTTCTGTTTCTGAGTAAAATTCAGCCCGGACTCAGTTTAAACAGTGAAGAAACAGCATCAGCAGGTCCTGACATAACATGATGTGTGTGTTTCTCACTTGAATGTCCTGCAGCAGCTCTTGTTTCCTGCGTCGGATGCTCTCCAGCTCCTGTCGCTCCTCCGGACTGAGGTCATCGGGCACTGAGGTCAGAAGTACAGCGCAGAGCTCAGATCACATACATCATCTCCCGCTCGCACAATAGAAATAATGTACACACACAGATGGACACGCACACAGAAACGAAGGAACGGGACCTGAGGGTCCCTCGGCTGTGGGTCACTATGGCAACACAATCTGTGATCCATCAAATTACACCCCCAACATCCAGACTCAGAGCGAGGGGATGAAATCAAACACATTTGTCTGTCCAGATGTTTCAGACCTGTGGCTATAATAACAACAACCCAGTGACACCTCATAAAAACAACAATAAACATTAAAGTTGCAGCATTTCATACTGATAAATGGAGCTTCTTTCGTGCAAGTTTTCACTTTTTTTGAGCTGCATTTTAGGTGACACAAACTGGGAAAGCCGTATTCATTTTTGTTCTCGGTGTTGGTGAGTGTGTTCGTCAAACAGACATAAGACGCTCCTCTAACTGTACATGAGCATGTGTGTCCTCTGATAGAAAAAGTGCCCACAGACACTCGAACTGCCTGTGGAGCGATGATAAGGTTTAAGGCGGAAAAGGCAGATGAGGTGTTGACAGACTTTTCTTCAGAAAGCGCCAGGACGAGAAAAGAAACTCGAAAAGTGCCGAGTTGTTGCTGATCTGCACATCATGTTTCCAGACAATGTCACGGTCCCGTCACTCATGCAACCACTTCCTCTTCTGTACATCACGTAATAAAAACCGCCGCTCTGTATTTTTTTGTGATATTAACGGGAAAAAAAGGAGGGGGACGAAAGGGGTCATTTTGTGTCAAGTTCACGCTGTGTTGCTGCTGTTTGTCAGCCTCATTACGGGAGTCCTGCTGAGGGATTCAGGTAAACTGTTCACGTCACTTCCAAGAAACTTTGTGTCAAAACAAGCACCGATTAGGAGTTAAATTCCTAAAATAATAATAAAAATAAATCTTTTTAACAACTTTAACGCCTTTTCAGAGTAAAAGCTGGAGTATGAAAGTGTATTTTGTGGTAATACTCTGGAAAACGAACACATATCGTGAACATATTTTTACATTTCGGTTTTATGGCGAACATTCAGACAGGAGCAACACCTGACATTTGACTCTGTGCAGGGCAAAAGTCCCAGATGGCAGCACTTCAGGTGCCCACATGATTTGAATGGTGCAAACACCCAGACAGCGGACGCACAGGCTCATCACATACACACCTCTCAACCAGAGAGAGAGAGAGAGGTCTAAGTAGGCCGGAGCAGCTATTATTATAAACGTGCAGACAAGAATAACGCACCATTGTGTGCAGAGAGACAGTGAAACTGGCATTCAAACACACTTCCTCTCTCTGCTCTCTCATTAGAGGAGGAAACAAGAGTGAGGGTTCACGACAGCTGAGGAGAAATCCGTCATGCGATCCTTTTCTAAAAACAAGCACAAAAACACACATATCCGGACATAAATAACAACATGTGCCTCCACAACCAGCTGTTTCGCATAGTCTCCAGGTCAAGCAGTGTGTGTGTTTGTGTTAGCGAGTAATGGGACACCTCGTAACGGCAACGCTGCCGATGACAATCAACACGGCCGGGCCCGAGGTTCACTCTCTAAGCTGCTACTTCCACTTTCTGGCTTGCAAGAGGTGCAACGAATCAACGTCTTTCTGAGGGGGTATGCGAGAAAAACATTAATCACCCTGACGTCAGTCCCTGCTCTGGTTTGGTTTCACAGGAAGACGGGACGAGGACGCACAAACTCATTCAGGTGGAGCCGCAGCAATAAAAAGCCCCCATGCAGAAGTTGTGGTGACGCACTGCACACCTCCACACTCGTGTCATAATCCTGGAGGGTCATACCGGAGAGCGTTTCTGCCTGCCGAGGTCCCAGAGGTCCCTGCGCAACTGTTACTCCACTGCTGTGCTGTTCACGGCTCCGACTCAGCCACTGAAATTCACCGCGTCGCTCGCAGTCCAGTCTTAAACTTCCAAAAGCAGAGAAATCAAGAAGCCTGGACTGGTTTGTTCCAATCCCAATCCTCAGGTCCTCCAATCCAGCCTCCCTGACACTCTAATTCCTCAGGCACCACGTCCAGCAGAGACGGGGCCTACAGCTAAATGACTGTCAGGACAAATGTGTCTGGGAGTGTGTGTGTGGAAGAGGGGGGGTAAAAACCCCTTAAGCTACCATCCCTTCCTTACCCCCCTCCCCTCTTCTTTCTGTCCATCTTGACTCCTCCCTCGCTCCCTCCATCAATGAGCGGCACATCAAACACAGGCTCCCCCATGTGGACGCCGGTGTCCAAGAGGGAGGGAAGTGCTGGAGGTTCTTTCATTTTTTTTGTACGTCTCCGAAACAATACACAGAACAGGATTAGGAAGGGAGCAGGCACGAGGTTGATCCGCTTCGTTAGGACGTCCAAAATGCATTAAAAGTCCACGTTAGCGGTACATTAAACAACAGCTCTGTGTACTGGCGCACAGGAACATCTTCATCCCTCCTTTCATCACATGTGTTTGCACACAGAGGACAACATGACCCAGGACTCGAGGCAAAGTAGTTGGGTTCTGACGGGAGAAAGAAATCCCCACCCCACTTTGAGAGCTTCAGTGTCTGGCACTGTTTACAGGACAATAATTGTCCATTTCAGTCTTCACAAGGCCATAATTGTCTCCTCCAATGTTCCCTGGCCTGGAGGAGAACCAGCTAAACACAGTGACAGACGGCACCCCGCTCACAGACCGCATTCACACAGCCTGAAGGCTGCACAGGGCAAAGGGGGTAAAAACACATGGAGCGAGGGAGCAGTACAAAATGTGCTGGGATGCTGAGTAACAAACATCCCAATAAGACGGAAAGTGGGAATAAACAAATCAAACATATCAAAACTTGAAGCAATTATTCTGCAAATTCATTCAGGATTGTTTTGTTGTATTCCTGCATATTCTGAAGTGTTCCCTTGGTCATAATTTAAAGGAAAATATACATAAAATTGTAAAACCCTCAAAAATGTAGCCGTTTTTGCTTTAAAAACGGACAAAAACTTTCTATCTGCTAATAAATGTCCAAGACCTGCTTGTTCTGAAAGACATAACCTACCAAGAAGTATAAATTTATCATTCCAGCTAATTTTCCAAGTGCATTTGTTCATGTTTCACGAGTAATTTCCAGGTCACATTGTGAAACAGGGTGTTGCCAGAGTCCTCCCTGTAAGAGCAGCTGAAAAGGTCGCAGGAAACTCACAGCTGCAGCTGTGAGGAAGACAACTACAATCTATATCATCACCATATCTGCCCCCATGTCTGCACCGGGTACTCCCTCTTTTAAAGGCTCCCATGGGTGCCAGTGTCCAGCCTTGTGGCCACAAGTTGGGACACGTAGTATGCGAGCATTTTTCAGGGCAATCCATTCATTTGCAGCCTGTAAATGGGCGCATTGACTGTATTTATAGACAGATGAGCAGCGCACAATAAGCACAAACCCCCATGAGGTCTGGCCTCAATCCAGAGTAATAATAATAGATCCCTTGTGCTAGTTAATGAGGACCAAAGAGCATTAACTAACCAGTCAGCCGAGGACTTGTTGCTCTTGCATCACTGAGAGGAAACCAACCCCCCCTCCCTTCAAGAAAAAAACCCCAATTTAAATCACCTGTGACTCAGAAGACGGAAAAAGCTCGGTTAACGGTCTGTCGTTAACTATCGATAAAGTTATCCCGGTGGCTAATTTAGCAGGCTAACCTGGCTAGCCCCCTCAAACGGGTCAGAAAACTCACCAACTCCGTCCTCCGACTTTAAAACCATGTCGGCGCCGCTCGTCACCGCTTCCTCTCCGCTGTCACTTCTCGCTCGGGTCACTTTGAAGCTCCCAAATCAGAGTCTGCGTCTGTCTGCCGCCGTGAGACTGGCAGCGGGTGACAACTGACTGCGGAGCGACAGCCGGTGTACGGCAGGGTGGCAGAAGGCGGGGCTTCGGAGCCGCCAGCCAATCGGAGGAGAGGCTCGCAAAAGTCAGTCATTTGGCCCGTCTTTGATGTTTGTTTGCAGAGGCGAATGAAAAGAAAACACGCTCCAGGGCACAAATATATTAAAGTCCCTCAAACCCACCTCTTAGAATAAATGAATCATGAAACTATTAAATTAAAAACTAAACTTTAAGTGAGCGAGCAGTGTTTTAATTGTACCTTGAATGCATTTGTTCAACTTTTGGAGTTTGTGTCTCAGTTGTTTGTCTTAGCAGTTTTTCCTTTTTCTGTATTTTCAGAAAAGCTGCACCGAAATCATAAATTATTCTTTATACTAACCTAAGCACGTCCTCTATGTGTACAAATGACTGAAAGTTGCGGAAAGTGATTCTCCACATTGAAGCAGGAAGAGGATGTAGCACTCAAATAGACATTAAAAAAAAGTCCCCACCTGCAGAAGAGGACACACGTATTTAACCGAATGGGTGAGAAGCTTGAGGAAGCAGGTTTCCATATCAGACGTGTGCGGGTCTGGGTGTGAGCGAAAGAGGAAGGGAGAGGAGAGGGTGTAGCGAAGGATAGAGGAAAGGAGGGCAAAGGATTGCAGCTGTGCGCCTGAATCGGAGCTTTATTCGGAGTGTGGACGCGCCGAAAACAGGATACGTTGAGGCGGGGTGAGGAAGAGCTGCAGCAGTTTAACAGTTTAAAGGGTCCACTCTCATTTTGTATCGGGTGAACAGGGGTGGACAGAAAGGATTTTGAGGGGGGGGGGGCACAGGGGAACCCAAGACCTAATTGGAGGGGCACCAACAAAAGATAAAAATGAAAGTTGTAAATTTAAAATTGAAACGCCCAAGTAGAAATAAACCTAACTGTGCTTTTCACTCTTCTCGTGTTGTCATTCATCACCTGGTGTAGCATTTACCTAATTATTTGTTTGATATACGCCATTTCTTATGACTAATCCCCCTGCAGGGGGGCTGTTTCTTTCGCAGTAAGTATTTTATAACCAAGCTGTGATATTTGCGCACGATCTAAAGATGCAGCGACACGACTATTAAAGAGAAATTGCACAAATTAAACACGCTTTACTTGAGACGAAACAACTTACAAATAAACATTTAACACTCATTCAGGGTTTAATCACACACACATCAAGTAACTCGGAGACCCCCTTAACTTTGAAGAACACTTCAATCATTTAAGATGGCATTCTTTCATTATTCACAATAAAACAAAAATAGCAACTATGAAAGATCCTCCAGCTGGTTTCTAAAAGTTTAATAGCTTCAGTCAGTTCACACTGTGGTGGCGTGTTGTAAAACTGCATCACAGCGAGCACTTTTCGTGCGCATCAAGTAATTAAGGCATGAAATCACAAGCAAGGTAACAAACTGCAAAGCAGGGAATAAAAACTGAATCTTAAAAGGCCACAAATCACACTGTCACAGAGAAAAGAGCATCAGCTCAAGTGTTCATGCTGAGAAACTGAAAAAACACTGAACAATCGAGACAATCTACCAGTTGAATAATTGAGAAGAGCTTTTGTTTCTCTGGAAATAATAAAACTGTCGTGTAAACAGGGATTAGCAGGAGCTTGACGAGAGATTAGCATACCGTGGCAAATATATCTGACAGTGTAACATAAAGAAATCATTGTCAGGGGACGATACAGTGAAGCCTATTAAGCAAAACGCCTTCACAGTTAAATGGTTTATCTGTAAAATCATCCGAGAGGCCCCCAGCTGAAGGTACAAAAATAAAGAAGAAGAAAGAAACTGCAGTTGATGATTTGTGAGGCATAATGTCCATAAAACGCCCTCAGGAACGGGAGGCGACCTGCGCGAGAGCACGAGCTCCTTTCATTGTGTAATAATGGCCTTTGAATGAGCACATTGACACAGCGTGAGAGCACCTGCACTGAGGGGGGTGGGGGTGGGGGGGCAGTGGGCAGCAGCGATGGTGATTATGTCACTCCAGCACCCACTGGAGAGGAGGATCCTGGACCAGACCGTGATGGGAGTGCGTCATGTTCACCAATCAAGCCCACCAGCTCTAACACACACACACACGCACACGCACACATGGGATACACAAACACATGTACACACACGCACTCTGAGTCATGTGTGCACATGAACATAGAAATGTCAGAAACACAGCATGACACACACACACACACACACACACACACACACACACACACACACACACACACACACACACACACACACAC
>JASSRZ010000086.1:5007069-5036747 GCA_032164315.1 Malacoctenus gilli | reverse complement strand
GTGGATTAAACAGACATGGTGAGAAAAATAACCCAACAAAGTTCATAAACAAGGAGGCAGCTGCTCCTCCAGCCTTTCATAATATTGTTCAATTGAATATCATCCTGTGTCAACATGTCCTCACGGAGCCTCCGCCTGCTCGAGGCAGCAATTATTTATTCGTTCGGTTCCCAAAATGGTAATTTCGGAGCTCCACACTTGTCAACGTGACATGGCAGAAATATAATGACAACGGGCTCTACGTGTGTGTGCAAGTGTGCAGTCTGGCCCGTGGCCTTGAAGAGCAACACCTCCTCCCTCCAGGCTTTTCCAGCGGTTTCCAGCAGCCCATTCAAGCCGCCCCGGAGGCGCGCAGAGCGGCTGCAGGGCTCCGCCGCGGCTCCCCCGTCAGCTGTGCGGAGGCTTGCGCAAGGCGGGCCGGGTAAACAACAATAACAACAACAGCAGCAGCAGCGGCAGCGGTGGCTGCAGCCACAGCGCGGTCCCACTCGGCGCCCCGCCGCTGTACTCACCTATATCGGCGTTGCAGAAAGCCTGTTGCGGGTGAACCGGAGCGCAGCTGCACGCCTCCGCCAGCTCCTCCGCGCGCCACAGCACCAGCAGCGCGAGCGTGCAAAGGATGCCGTTAACGGAAAACGGCATCTTGCTGGAGACTGATGCGATGTTGTTGTTTTGTTTTTGTTTTTTCCCTATCTCTCTCTCTCTATTACAGCCTCTCGGTCGCTGGTTGCTGCGCAGATGCGTCGCAGTGGAGATCCAGCGGTTGCAGCGTCCCCGCTCCGCCGGGACTCGCCTTTTATTCTCGCCGACTCGGGCGGCAGCAGCAGCGGGCGTCTCGGGCTCCGGTGTCACGGTGACGGACGGGCGTGCTGTCGGCTGTCTGTCAGCGGCGGGCTGAAAGTCTGTCTGTCTGACTGTTTTTGTTTCAGGGATCGAGGCGGTTTTATAAAGCGAGCCCAGCGACTCCTCCCCCCGGCGGGCACGGCCCGGCCGGCAGAGGGCGCTGCGGGCTCCCGGGCCGGACGAGCCGGAGCTCTGCGGCTGCATCTGGGGGACCAAAAAGGTCCCCGGAGCAGGAATGAAATAGATATTACAGAAATGAGTGCTAAAGTGTTGTATTTGTACTACAGTCATTGCTACACTGTCTTTGAGGGGTTGCGCTCTACCGAGTGTCCTTCTTGTTACTCCAATAAAGTTGTGGCAGTAGGGCCAAAAAAATGATTTGTTTCGTCTCGACTTCACTTTGATAGATTTACTGATGAATACGAAAAAAAAACCCTTCATATTTATCCAACTAAACCTGATTTTAGGACTTGTCAATCTCCTTCAATGGAAAATGTTCAAAGTAATGATATTTTTCTTGATTTTAATGTAATTCAAAGAAAAATACCTAATAAAACCTAAATCGAGAAAGACAGGAAGCAAAAGACATGTATCCTGAATCTCACAGATTTTTATGGCAAAACAAGAAGTAGTTTTTCTCATAAGAGTCAAAAAACCACAAGAAAGTGTTCAGATTCACATGATTTTATTTGCTTCCCATACAGAAGGCAGCGTTTTTGTTTACAGTCAGACGATCCAGGCTTTAGATGGACCCCTCAGTCTGGCAGGAGGGGGCAGCAGCCTCAGCGTGTCGGACTCCTGTCATGCATAGAGGCTTTTTGTAGCGTTCACAGTTCAGCCCGAGTTTAAAAAGAGGGAAAACAGAAGAGAGGTCAGATTCAGCACTGTAAGTGTAGCCGCCGCTTCGTTTAGAAAAAAAAGGCACCGACTGTGAGAAACCAAGGCCACTTTCTGCCCAACAAGGAGACAAAAACAGTTGGAGGAAAACACAGACGGACGAAGACGGACATTCGAGTGTTCCTGAGGTGAAATCGTTTGGTTTCTCAACAGGAGTGCAGAGCGACCCGAGAAGGAAGAGTTGGTTTGAGTCAAAAAAAAAAGAAAAGGTGACATGATCGATGCCCGATCAGCTGCCTCCTGGAAACACGAACAGATTTTGAAAGAGGAAATAAATCAGAAGGAAAAATTAAGAAAGGAGACGTAAAAAAAATGCACGTGTCGAATAGGAAAGACTAACGAGCCGGCCGCTGGGGGCCTCAGAGGCCTTTGTTGAAGTAGACGTGTTGTATTTTGTCGCCGTACTGAGACCGGATGGAGTCTCTGAGCTCGGGCTCCAGCTTGGAAACGGCCAAGGAGCTGCAGGAGAGAGGAGGAGAGAAAAAGTGAGCTGAATTTCATCAAGAAACGTCCACAGTTTCATCATTTCTACTCTAATAAACTGGAAGATCTCAGGAATGTTTTACTAATGGCAAGGATGGCCGAAGGACACGGGGAAATCGCACACACCAGATCTGGATTTTGGTTTTTCACAACTTAACTATGATTAAATAATGAAACAAAAAACCTTGAAATATTTAAATATGTCATGATTTATGTGCTAAAAGTGTTGCTCTAGGAGCAAAAATAACAGACTAAATAACTGACTTGTTGATGATATTCATTGCCTTTAAATCCCAAACCAGAGAAATACAATGGTTTTATTTCAGGATGCAGTAAAAGCCCCGTTTTAGTTCATTTCAACAGTTTTGCGTGACGATTCAATTGTTGTGTTGCAGACTTGTAAATTAGAAAAGTGCCCAAAAGGGCGTTGTTATCCAAATGTAGCTTCAGTTTGGTTCTTTAAACTCGATTTTACCAGTAAAAAGTTCAAATATGTGAGTGTTATCTGTCGTTCTGACAGATTGGTCTCGATTCAGAGTGGGCAGCAGGAGACGTCGGCCTGCGAGCGCGTCACAGACACCAGCGGTTTCATTACCATCTCTGAGGGAAGAGCGAGCAGGCGGCCGGCACCATGAAGACCAAACTTTAAAAGAAACGGGGAGAAGAACCAAAGTCAGCAACAGGAAAGAAACTCTGGGCGACGATCAAATCCCGACGACCTTTTGTACTTACAAGACTCCCACCATCATCACTTGAATGGGTCCGTGGAGATACGTGATTCTCTGCGAGAAGAGACGTAAAAACACATGAGAACACACACACTGGATATATACGAGCTGGAGGGAGGATGAACGTCTGACCTGCATGAACTTGTATTTTTCCAGCCTTTGCATGATGATGGGGAGAACGACTGGCGGGAGGAGAGACGAAGGTTAACACAGGAAGACGGACGCGTGATATCGATGAGGTGAAACCTGCGAGGCCTTTCACTCACTCATTCCCGGCGCCGCCATGGTGATCCGAGAAACCACCACCTGAGTGATGCCCTTTGCTGCTGCTTTCTGCGGGAGGAGACAGAAGAAGAATGAAGTTAATTCCACGAATGAAGGACACATAAACGTACCGCGACACGTTCGCAGTGCACCAACCTGAGAGTTTCCAAGTTTGTTGCCGTTTTCATCTGTGACAGCGATGCCGTTCAAAATTTCCCTGAAAAAACAGAGAATATAAAACTGAATTGAACTGAACCTGAGTAAAACTGAGGACTGACACATCCAGGGTTGACTTAAACCGATATCAACCATCCAAACTTCACAGAGCAGCATCTCTGTTCTTGGAATTGAAAGCAGGACTCACTGCTGCCTCATCATGGGAATGTTGACACAGTTGGCCGCGGCCACGGCTGCGAAGGGGACCCAGCGAGCCACGAGGGGAGGAGCTTTCTGCGGGGAAACGCCACATCACAAACGTGACATCACAACAAATGTGCACTGCAAAAATGAAGCTGTCCTGATGTAGGAGAGAGACATGAATACAAGCAGGAAATCTTGAAATAAGATCTTTATCTGCAGAAATAGATGCTTTAAAAATGACTATTTGTGGTGACAATAAAAAATGCTGACGTGAAATTAGAAAAAAATGGTTTGAAATGAGCCATTTTTTCCTCTTGTACAAAAATAAAGTCCTTCAAAGTGTGTGTACCTTTGTGTAGAGATTGAGTCCGACTGCTGTTGCTAAAGCTGTGCTGGTGGCTGTAAAATAGGCGACTCCAATCTGCCTGAGAAACGAATGTGGCACAAATAAAGAGTAAAAATTGTGAGCCGACTGATTCTTTGAACTACACAAACTCATGCAGTCACTTATTCACTCGCTCACATACTCACTCACTTTGTCGTGATGGGAGACGCGGCGTTGCGGTTGGTGTAGTTGACCAGAGCGTTGAAGGACTGATTGACCCACTGCCAGAACACCACTGCGGGAACCGTCCTGCCGACACACGAGCGCAACAACAACAAACCTGTGAGGCGCTCGCCGTGACGCGGCGCGGCGCCCCGCCCCCCTCGGCTTCGTGCTGGCCCTCCGTTACCTGTAGAACTGCAGCATGCAGCCCGTGATGGCCATTCCTCCGGGGACCTGGAAGGACATGCGGCCGATGATGTTCATGCGGTCGCCCGTGTCCGGGTGGAAGGCCGAGTCGTACAGCTTCTTAGCGTAGTGGAGCTGCTCCTCGGTGGTGCCGGGGGGGACGGATCCGGCCCTGCCGAGGAAATTTAGATCGACGGGAGGCGATCAACAACAGCGTGCCAGCCAGAGGCTTTTATTTTGAAACTGGTTGTCGTAAAATGACAGTCCACTGGCCTGAGAGATAACGCAGACTTCTACCTGCAGCTTTCCACCAGCGCTTTGGCTTCATCCAGCCGGGCGTCGGGCAAGAGCGCCGTCCGGCAGTCGGTGATGTTGAAGAAGTGCTTCAACCGTCCCATGAAGGTGGACTGATCCCATCGCGGCGCGTCGATGTCGAACGAGCTCAGGGCCATCGCGGTGCTTTGGACGAGCACGATCAGCTCAATGCATCAAAATATCGGGCGTCCTCTTTTTTTTTTTCTCACTGCGTTAAAACCTGGAAAAAAAGAGGAAAACGTGAACAGAAGGACGCCGGCGACTGCCGTGAAGATAAACTGGTTAATAGTTGATGGAGGCGTCGCAGGCGGGCTTGTTGTCCTGGTTTGAACTGATGCAACATTAACAGGTTTGTCTTTCCACGGGTCAAATCAGGCAAAGATGTTCCTGAACGTAACCTTCCACAAAAGTTGTTGACACAGCTGCAACAACCAGGAGATACAACCGAGGCAAGAACCTACCGAAAGACTCAGTCAAAGCATAATCTCAGATCACGACGCTCAAACCGTCTCGTTTGTGCTTCGACGACGTGAGAAGTTGTGTTGAAAAGGCACAGTTGTCGTCCTGCAGCTCTCTGAAGTGAACCCGGTGGTTAGAAGCGGCTCTTGAGTTCAAACCAAACACATCGCTGAACAAACAATCTGTCGATCCTCCCCCTTAAAAAAAAGACCCAAATTTCTGCTAGAAATCATTGACCACCAGCTGGCGAGTCGTCCCACAGGTGGTCGTCGGGGGTTTTTGCAGCTGCAGCACTCTGGTCCTTCGTATGAGGGGCTCAAACCTGCTGACCGCAGCTTGACGCTTGTCTCCAAGTACGTCTGTCTAAAAAATGACAGATTATTCCCTCAATGTTTCGGGAGGGAGGGACAAAGGTTAGACATGAGGGAAGCTCTGTGAACGCTCAGCCTGGTTGGAACTGGATTTTTTCTGAAGCTGTTTGTTCAGAAAGTCGGTTAAAGGCCTGCAGCAGCTGGCAGGGGAGGGGGTGGGGGGGTGAGGGGGGGCTTCAACATGAACGAGAAGGCTTCACAAAATCTTTTGCGTCTATCCTTTTGAGCCTCATTTTGCATGTCTTCCTTCCTTTATGTTTCCTGATTTCCTGATTCTCTTCCACAGTTTTGTCTTTGTTCTTATGTTCATGTAGATTTCATATACTTTGTTTTCATTTACATGTTTTAACTTAAGCATTTTGTGCATGAACTGGGCGGAAACAAAAAGTGTATAAAAACAAGCACAGGTGTCACATGACCAGCACAACATCTGCCAGAGGAGCAGTGTCACAATAACAAAGGTGTGTTTTAAAGGCTCTGCAGGAGTTTGAGCTCTCTGCACCTCCAGGAACAGAAATCTCTGCTTCTCCTCTCACATGAATAAACTGTGAAGTCTGAGAAGTGCTCAACACTTTCCTCAGCGATCCCAAGCAGAAGCTGGACAAACTGGATCTGCAGGCCAGAGCACCTCCAGCAGTTCAGTACATCTGCTCCACGTTACGAGCAGCTCGCAGCTCGCAGCTCGGCGCATGTGCATTCCAACATACATGTCGGGTCAGGTGAGTGTGGAGCTGGAGACCCCAGCAAGGAGCCCGCAGACCTCTGCGCAAGGCTGAAAACATGTCAGCGCTCGGAGTGATGCAACCCCACAACCCGACCCCTCATCCTGGCGGAGCGCGAGGAAACCCGGACACGGACCCGCAGCCCCGACACACACGCGCACGCACGGACCCTGAACCACCGCCGCAGTCAGACGTACCTGTGGGAAACGGTCCGGGAGCCGCACGAAGCACACAAGCTGCCGGGCGAGCAGCCGCGCTCATGTGGCATAGTAAAGAAATGTGCACGTGGCACGACGTCGTCCAATCAGAGGCTGGGGCAGCTCCCTTACGTACAGACCGCCGGAAACCAAACCTGACGTCACAAGTATGATACCAAAGACAAAAAACGAAATAAGATAAACCAAAACATACAAATGTTTCAGTGTATAGTCGATATGCAAATGGATGTTGACAAAGCAAAGTAATCTATTACTATTACAACTTTACAGTTGAAAGGTGATAAAATGAGTCCAGGCCATCATGTGTATTAATGCGTAGTAACATCAGTTGTTTATGAATGAATCATGCGAGTGTATTTTGATGTTAAATGCAGTTATTTGAACTAAAGCAGGTCACCATAGTTGTAACAGATGATGCATTCAAATGTTAGTGGTTTGAATCGTAAATTTGAGTAGCAAAGCGTGCATATTTTGTGTCATTGTTAGACGTATGCGTCTTTTTGCAATTCATTCACGGATATAGTCCTTAATATTTGTCTAGCCTTATTTTGTGTTCCCCTTCAATCATTTTTTATATATTTTTTTGTTTTCGGAAGACAAAAGTGACAGAAAGTCCTAGCCCCAACCTTGTCTTCTATTTTCAACTGTACGCCCTAATAATTCGACAGTCCATGAATGCAACACAGGTCCGGGTTTGGTGCGTAACTATGCGTCTGACGTCATCCCCCTTAGTAACCCTCGGCGGCGTCTCCAGGAGAGAAGGCAACAAGATGGTGAGTTTTATTTATCGCACTAATTATCCTATAACTGCACTTTTTCGCCCCGTGTGTTATTATATTTACATTCAGTAGCTCTTATTAACTGTAAGGTCCACTTTTATGAACCCCGCTGCCGGAAACTTATCGAGAAAAAAAAAACATTAAGCTGAAGAAAAAGCTGCCTTGTTGCTCCGTTCAGTTATCTGGGGAGATTAGCCTAGCACGTTAGCAATGCTTAGCTCCCTTTCGCGTGCGTTTACTGGCCCTTCGTGAGAAACAAACGAAATAACAAGATGAAACCACGAGCTACTCACTCATCCCGTTTGAGCCGTTGTGCCCCGGTACCGTTAACGGGGTCTTACTCAATCATCAATTCCCTCAGTGGCGGTTAGAAAAGCCCTCGCACGGCCTTTTGGTGAGGACTCCCGGTGGACGGGAGACAAGAGATGTGTTCCTACAATGGTGGAGAGGTGCAGCAGCGCTCCCCGCGTCCCCCAGGCAAACTAACGCCACAGGCCGGCTGCTGTCTTTTTAGGGATTGCTGTCCATACTGCGTAAGCTAAAGAGCACACCGGACCAGGAGGTGAGGATACTGCTGCTGGGTCTGGATAACGGAGGGAAGACCACGCTGCTCAAACAGCTCGCATCCGAGGACATCTGTCACATCACCCCCACACAGGTGGAGCAGACACGAGATACACTCAGAGAGAGCACAATAAGCATTGAAACGCTGCAGATCAAGCAGTATTGTTGATTATTTTAGGCTAAGATGCCTGTTTTTGTTTTTGCACAGATGCCTAATTCTTTCTTTTTATGGGCCAGGTTAACCAGCTGATACCTAACCATCTTCGTTGGTTGTTTTGGGGTTTCTTGCACTTTTTAGGGCTTCAATATAAAGAGTGTCCAGTCTCAGGGTTTTAAACTAAATGTTTGGGACATTGGAGGTCAGAGGAAGATTCGGCCGTACTGGAGAAACTACTTTGAAAACACTGATGTGCTGGTGAGTTGATGTTGACACATTAAGGCGAGAACACGAGGATCTACTTGATGTTTATTACCAATACACTAAACATTAGCTCTTTGATTACATGTTTAGTCTTCATATCTTTGTTATTGTTGTCACATGTGCCTGTGAGAACGGAAACTGACACTTGGTTTTTACAGATTTACGTCATTGACAGTGCAGACAGGAAACGGTTTGAGGAAACGGGTCAGGTATGTACATCAGGCTGTTACTGAAAGTTTGTGAAAAATAGCTCTCTCTGATTTGGGAAATCTTTCCTTTTGACATTTTTCTGGACTACTTGTTTTTTTTTGCCAAACAAAAACAACACAGTACATTTCATGTTTGAATTGTAAACTTTGTCTTACTTTGTCGGTTTTGAAGTTTTGGGTTGTGTTCAGCTGTTTTATTGCTCCCAGTAGTTACCAGAGGATTTGCCTGTATGTGTGTTTGTGGAGGCCATCGCTGTGTGTTTCTGTTGCAGGAACTGGCTGAGCTGCTGGATGAGGAGAAGCTGAGCGGCGTTCCTGTGCTGATCTTCGCAAACAAACAGGACCTGCTAACCGCCGCCCCGGCCTCGGAGATCGCCGAGGGGCTCAACCTGCATACCATCCGGGATCGCATGTGGCAGATCCAGTCCTGCTCCGCCCTCACTGGTGAGGGGATCCAGGTGAGGGGACGAGCTGAGCTTCTCTGTTTGTTGGTCCGCCTTCACTCCCTTCTCCTCCTCCTCATAGTGTTTCTTCTTCTCCACCTCAGGAGGGCATGAACTGGGTCTGCAAGAGTGTCAACTCCAAGAAAAAATAGCTCGGCTTCTAGTCTTCTGCATCTCAGGAGGAGCAGCAGCAGCAGCAGCACACACATACACTGACACACACATTGCACCCTCCTGAGCCTTAGTACGATGGAAAAAACCTGTGAATGTACACACACTACTAATCCAACGTGGACTTGGAGCTTCTTTTTTAACCCCTTCATTCCGGATGAGTGGCGTTCACTGACGTCAACGCATCAGCCTGTGGCAGCCCCGGCCAAGAGGAAGGTTGTCCGCCTTCAAAGGGAACCCGTATCATGAAATCAACCCCCTTCCACTTCCATGCAACCCATCAGCGTCATCATCAGCATCATCGCCGTCCCAGCAAAACGCAGTTTACGACCTCAAAAATTCCAGTGAAACTGCGGCTTCTCTGAAAACCTCAACACGTCCCAGGACCCATCGTTCACCATCGCGTCCTTCCCTCCATCCTGTGTGTGTGTGTGTGTGTGTGTGTGTGTTTTTCCCCTCTAACCATTCCACGATGGCTGTAAGCGCTTTTCCTGCTATGGCTCTGTTTGAAGTGAGGCTATATTTTTGTAAGTGTTTTATTTATGGTGGTGAACTAGACTGTAGAAGTGCTTTTCCAACGACAGCTCGTGTGGTGTGTGTGAGCTAAAGGACGTCGGAGAAGCGCTCCGACTTGCCCCGCTAGAGATTGATGACGTGCGTGTTAAAATGTATAAAAAATAAAGACTAAATTTAACGGTTATGGGAAGCAGCAGTTTTGGATCAACTGTAAATAGCCCCGTGTTCATATGTTATGTTATGCACATGTTATAGAGTCTCTGTTACACTGCTGTACTTTGTAATCTAAGTTTTTGCATATCTGATGTATGCTGGCAGATTTTTAACAGAGGTTTCCGTTCCAGTAAGTCTCGATGTGCTCTCTGGATTCAGCGAGGGGATTCGGCATTTTCTTTTGATATTCCTGAATGTAATCTGTCCAGAACTGAAGATACTGTATGTGAAATTAAAATAAATGACATGAGGAGAAACAAAGAAATGTCTGAAGGAGTTGTTTTCGTCGTCGCCGCTGCGTCAACACACACAAATGTTGCCAGGCTCTCGTGGTCACACAACCAGCTGGAGTCAGCTGCTCATGACAGGAAACGAGGCTCTGTGTCCGACAGCAGCTGGAGGGCGTGTGTGTGTGTGTCTGTCATGATGACGATACACTCATATGTTACATAGAGGGTTTTAGGTGTCGGCCTCAGTATGTTAACTCACTTTATTTGACGCTGTTGGGGGATTTCCCTCCATACAATCCTTCAGTAACCACTTGGGGCAGCAGGGAGCCTTGCTGAGGGGCTCACAGTGGTGGTCGCTTTCAGTCCCCCGCCCTCAGACTTTCACCAGTAAATCCAAAGATAAATCCACTCCCAAACTGCCTTTCAAAATAAAAGTACCAAACAGTTCCTTGGTCATCGACAGACTCTATATCACACGGAAGTCCAATTCTGACAACTTCAGTCCAGGCAAGGCCTTGGGGCCCCTGCTGTGATCTTTGGTGCCCCCTTGAGGAGGCCCTTGACCCTAGATTGGAGAATGGAGTGACTTTCTCGATAGACATGGCTAAAAAGTTAGTTAGCTTAGACTCATTCAAATCCTACAGCAAGCAGCCATAAATGTGTTTCAGACTGACTATTTCATCCTTCAAAATAAAAGCCTCGGAGTACCACACTGTAGTGAAAGTGCTATTTATTCCCAATGGATCCCATCAACCATTGTGTTTATAAATACAGCCTTCATACCAAACCTTGAATTACATTCGGATCATGAATAAAAAGCCCCGAGGAAGCTGTTTATGCGCGTTACGTGTCCAAAGTGTTCCTGCTGCAGGGACAGTGCGCAGAGTGTCTGACTTTCCTCTGAGGGCCTGCGAGGTTTGCAAATGGCCTCCTCTCAACTCACAAAGATTCTCATTGTTCGCTCCTCTTCTCCTCCTCTCACACACATACACACACAACATGCGAGTGTTGTTCCTCATTTCTGGACCTTGACTTCACATCACATTTAACCCCTAACGAAACGCTGGAAAATATGATACGCCGAGAGAGAGAGAGAAAGAGAGGGAGAGAGACGCAATTAGAAACACGAAGGCGTTTGAAGAAACTGTTCGGGGAAATGCAGCTATTTGTGTGGGAGTGAGGAGTCAGAGGCGAGTCAATTCATACCGATACCAGAGGCCTCGCCACCTTTCCTGTGCGCCCTCGCAGCACTGTTCTCAAAAAAGCCGTTAGATGTCAAAAATAAAAAGTTTTAGAACAAAAAAAAAGGTCATCACTTATTATCACAAATATTTAATCACTTTCTAGACCTGCAATATGGTGTCAAAAAACTGCATTCAAACAGAAACTAGTCACAAAAAAGGTGGTAATGGCTCATCTCACTGTTCCTGCATAAACAACAAACAATCGTCTGTGCAGCTGAACTCAACTCGAAGCAGGTAAGCAATCAAATAAATAAACAACTTGCTGGTCTTTCTGTGTATAAGTAATCTAGTAACCAGGGATCACTGACCGCAGGTTACTTGGTAACTTGTTTGACTTGTTGCCCGGGCAACAAACAGGCTGGAGATTTGAAATTGGTCTTCAGACTGTTGAGAAATATTTAGCAGACCTACAGTAAGATTTAGATCTTGTGCTTGCAGCCCACAGACACTGAGGAGGCAGAAAAGGTTAATTTCCTCCTTTTGTTCAGGAGCTTTACTAAAGTCAAGAAGTGACTCACTAAGTTTAAACGGCATCATGTTATCGGCAGGTTTGTGTGTGATCCTGCGCGACTCGTGTCCATCGGGCGCTCGTTCCCCCCTGAAAACACCCAGTCGGTGGATCATCCCCTGCGCTGTGAATGGGATTGAGGCTCAAAGTTGCTGGGTAGGGGGAAAGCAGTAATGCAGCAGCAGCTTAATCAGGCAGGTGGGAACACACACACACACACACACACACACACACACGCTTGACGAGTCATCTCAAGACTCTGCATCCTGTTGTGTCTCTGCAGACCTCGTCCACCCCCGCACACCCCGTTCAGACTGCATGAATGTAGAAACATGCCGACCCGTTTGCCTGCGTTCCTCCGTCACTTTGTCCTTTAAGGTCACACACGTCGAAACGTGACTTCCAGTGAAGTTTTAATGCACATTAGAAGTGAAAGTTTCGATATCTACGCGCTACATTTTGACCTTTAAAGTCTACACTGCAAAACATAAAGTCTTGCTAAGTATTTTTTGAGTGAATCTGACAAGTCCATCTTATCTATTGATGTAAAAATGATAGTTACTCTAAAGTCACTCGTATACGTGTGTGATCGCATGTTTCTGGCCTTCGACTCGCCTCTCGCCGGTTATCGGCTGGGGTCGTCTCCAGCTCGCCGCGACCTGGACGCGGTGGGACGAGGAGACAGCTGGTCCGGTCAGTCTGACCCAGGAACAGTTTTCTTTTCCTCGCTGAAGAGTCAAAGCCGACGCCGTCGATGGATTTTGACCCAAGTCGTCACTCACGCTTACACACCAGCTGCGATCTGCCCGCAAGACCTTCAGGAGCGACTTGGGGTCTCGCTCAAGGACACTCTGACCCCCCCAAAACAGGACAAGACGACACCCAGGTAGGACCAGCAAATATTTACACACAAACTCAGAGCTGCAAGCAGAGACCGGTTTAAATTTGTTTATTTGGAACCCTTCTCCAAATTCTTGTCTGTAATTTTTCCATTTCACAAAATATTTACAAAAAAGATACTTTAATGGTGGTTTGTTTGTTTTTTTCCGCTGGCTGTTGTTGACAGCTCCTTTTCAGGATGACAAACCTTTGCTTACATCTAGCAGTCTGATCTTGTTCTTTTAGAAAAAGTTCATGAAAAAAGTTCCTCCCACCGTCCGTTTCTTTCATTAACTCGTCTCAAAACATCATACAGTTGAGTTTCTCCCCCCATTGTTCTTCTACAGAGTGTGTTTTAAAAAAACCCCTTCCTTGCATGCTTTCAGCTGCCGACAGGAAGCCAAGAGCTCATGTGCTTATTGAGGAAGTGACATCTTTGCCCTGCAGGAAGTACAATTACAGCATCATCACATCGTCCGGATGCTCGATTGGTTTGGTCTGTCCAGTCTCCGGCAGCCAAGAGTCTCTGTGGACAGCGGTCAAACCATCAGATGTACCGAGCAGCACGAAGTCCTGGTCAGAAACTAAATGGAAACAGTCTGTGGGAGCTCCTCTGTCCCTCTGTGGAAAAAGGGCCAGAGCCTCCAAAATGCTGAGGGGCTGTGGGGGGGGGTGCGTGGGTGGGGGTCAACTGGCCCCTTCAGACGCAGCTCTATTGTCCCACCGCGGGTCTGCATCTGTAGTCCAGGCATAGCAAGGCGTCCACAAGTGCATTGTGGGTGTTCCATGGAAGAGCGTTTTTTTTGTTTTTGTTTGTTTTTTTTTTTGTGTTCGAGCTGTACGATGTACGATCCATCCCTGAACTCAGCAAAGAAAGGAAGATGAAGATCACAACGGAAAGTTAAAGAGACACCGAGGGGACTGCGCAAACCCCCCCCCCCCCACCCATCCCCTCCCCTCTTTTGAACGGATCAAACAACGTCAGCTATGTGGAGAAAAATATGATGCTAATAACATAAGGCAATAAGGCCTCAGTACAGCTGGAGGGTGTGATTAGAGCAGAGAAACACGGGCTGGAAGTGGAACGCACGACACTTCGCCACCGCCGTTCTCTTTGAGCCGAGAAGAAGCGCCAGAACATTTCTAATCAAACAAATTTCTACCGTCTGCCTCCTACTCTATAAATTAAAAGACGCGTCTCACCCTCCTCTCCTTCGGCCTCCCTCCTACTTCCTCCTCCGCGTGTGAAATGCTGAGTTGTGCCAGAATGAGCCGCATTTTACGTATAATACACGACATGAAACACTGAGCGAAAGTAAAGACTGAAACTAAAAGAGGTCGACCCTGCCCCCGAATGTGTATCAGATCTGTATGTGTGTGTGAGTGTGAGTGTAGACTATAACTGCGTAGTGGGCTTATTGTTCCGGTTCATACGACGGTAACCGTGTGCTATCTCGGTGCCTGTCTGTCAGTGTCCCAAATCAGGAGCTGCGTCCTTCGAAGGCGGCGTCCGACGGCGGTCTACCGCAGGAAAAAAACAACAACAGGTTCAAAGCGTCCGAACTCTCCTCAACCTCAAAGGACGAACCATTAAACGCACGACATGCGAGAGCCGCTCGGCCGACCGTCTGGATTTTCTCGTTTTGCGATCAAACGCGGCACCGAAAACAAAACGCCACAATTGTCCCTGACAGGGTTTTTTTTTTTTCCTCTTCTCATTTCTGTCATATAATTAGACTTAAATTGCGGTTGCTAGGCAACCACTGGGTGTCTTTACAGCCGAAATACGCGGCCTGAAAATGCCCCGCAGAGCGATTATTCTTCAGAGTTTGACTTTTATGACGACACTGTCCACTTTGCGTCCTTCCAAGGGTGCAGCCCCTGAATTTAAACACAGCATATAATTGTGTGTGTGTGTGTGTGAGTGTGTGTGTGCGTGTATTGGTGTGTCAGCTGTGTTAACTGGTGACATAGTGCTTTGTGGAGGGCTGCCCGTACAGCCCGTAGAAATCAGCATGTCTGTGCGTCTGCGAGGCGTCTATCCAGTCCCTCACCGCCAGGCCCTGCATGGACGGACCTCCGGAGGCCAGGCCGGGGGGAGGGGGGTAGTCCTGGGCGCTGACCCAGGGGAAGGAGCCCGAACGCGGGTACGGGGGATGGCTGCGGTGGCCCGACACCGAGGGCACCCCGGAGCAGTAGCAGTTATCCATGGTGCACACCAGGATCTTGCGGCCGCCGTACTGCGGGAGCACGGCCTGCTGGGAGGAGTGCGAGGAGCTGCTGCCTCCGGGCGGGAAGTGGGAGGAGCCGAACACGGAGCCCGAGTGGTGGTTGGTCAACGAGCCGCTGCCGCTCCCCGTGCCGCCGCTCTCACTGATGTGGGGCGGGCCACAGGGGCCCAGAGGCTGCTGATTGGTGGACTGGCCTTCTCCGGGGGCGGAGCCAGAGCCCAGGTACGGCTGCTTGGCTAGCGACGAGGAAGAGGACGAGGAGGAAGAGGAGGAGGAGGACGACGAGTCTTTGAAACCCGGAGCGGCCGTCTTCCCGGCGCTGCCGTTCCCCTCTGGGAAGGCGGTGGAATGTTTCCGTTTCTCTGCCCCGGAGCCGGAGCTCTGGCCGCTGGGGTACGCCGGCACGGACTGCAGGAAGGTCGAGGGAGGGGTGAGGGGAGCTGCGAGGGGGGGAGATAAGTGGGAGTCAGAAGAAAAGAAACATTGAGGGCCGTCCTGGCCCGCATTCAGGCCGAGCGAGCGAGCGGCCGAGCGAACTCCAGGCCTTACCTTCGAGCGATCTTTTCAAGCTCTTCTCTCTTTTGGAGATCTCCGAGAGGAACAGTTTGGAGTTTAGATTTCCCACTTTGTAAGGCGGAAGACTGCTGCCAACACACGCCTGAGACCTGCCAGCAGACGTGCAAAAATTCAAGATGAACCATCGCCTTGGAAACGTTATCTTCACATTTCAGACTCGAGCAAAACGAGCCAACAGCGCCACGAGTTTTCCCCGTTCGATACGCAGGCACCGCGTCCGTTCTCTCACCTGTCTGTGAGGATTTTCACCGGCTTGGTGTTTTTCATGAAGCTCAGCTCCTCCGCCTTTCCGAAGGCCGTGTTGATGGAGCTCAGCAGCTTCTGGGCCTCGTGGCGCTGCTCTCCCAGGACCAGAACCTGCGCGGCGTTCTCCTGGCAGAACCGAGCCTGAGCGCGGTCCAGGGCCTCCAGCGTCCGGCCCAGGTCCTCCTCCAGGAGCTGGTGCATCCGCTGGTACTGCAGGCGCACCTCCTCCTTCAGCTCGCACACCCGGTCCTGCGAGGAGACGAGAGAGAGCGTCAGCCTGTTCTTGAAAAGGCGGAGATGTGTCGGCGCGTCCACAGGGGATAGGCCAAAGGAAAACGTACCTCCACCACACACTTGTCAGAGTCGAGTTTGCAGAGCTGCTCTTCGATCTCCTGCACTCGCTCTTCCAAGCGCTCCTGCTGCCTCAACAGGTTTTGCTGCAACATGAGAGAAAACAAAGAAGAAAAAAAAAGCGTCAAGAAACAAAATCTTGATTTTCAGGAAGCTGTGACCTCAGTTAGCCACCAGCATCCCCCCCCCCTCCTCCTCCCTTGCGCCTGGTAGGAGGATCCGCGAGCCGGCTAAATTAGTCTCCATCCAACACACTATCCATGTGGGGGAGGAGGTGGGAGGGGGTGCTGTCATGGCAACTGGCAGCTATTTTGTGTTTGCATTAGTGAGCGAGGACGAACGTTGGGGAGGGGGGGGGGGGGCCGCGAGGGGCAGCGAGCGCAGACAGATAAATGATAATAAAAAATGAAAGGAAAGGCTCCTCTCCCCTCTCAGTGCCCCCCCCCCCCAAAAAAAAGCCCAGCCCTCACACGGTCGACGCTGTGGCAATGTTGTGGCAACAGCACTTGTTATTTCTGGAGAGGATGATGGCATGTGAGCAGCAGCAGACGAGGGCTCAGGCCGAACCGAGACGCACATCCGGCCGGACAAAAAGAGGAGCCTCAGAAAACGTCCCCGAGACGGAGACCAACAAGCGCTCACGCCGCTCGCTGCCAGTCGGATCGCAGGAATGTCATTGACACAGATTTGCTAATCCTTCTGGTCATTAATAGTTAATGTGAAATATGAATAATCCTCGCTTCACATTTAGCGGCACGCGGAAGATGGAGCGGAGCGCAATCGCGTCGATACGAAGCGCCCCTCCTATCGGGGGCTCCACAAATCCCAAGATAATTACCAACAAGAGACAGACCATAATAATCAGCGTGTATTTCAAAGCCTGCGCGGTCGTCTCAATGTGTTTCAGTTGGAGAAACGAGCTAACTGCTCATCCCACAAATGCACGATGGATACAAACATGGAGCCGCTTAACTCGTCAACAAGACGGCGTCAAACACGCCAACTTCAGGCTACAGGGATGAAAAAACGACATCTGCTCACTCAGGACCAGTTGTCGGTCATCCGGCAGCAGCTGTTTCCTTCAGACTGAAGGTTTGCTCACATACCACCATCATCATCATCATCATCATCTTCGTCATCAGCAGCAGCTGATTTCATCATTAGCGATCAGCTGCTGTGGAGCCTGATAGGAATGAAAACCTGCATACTGGGCCTGAGCAGCACATGGTGGGGAAGCACTGCCCTAGATATCTCTCTCTCACACACACACGCACACTCACACGCACTCACACACACTCACACACACACTCTGCTTGCCTGGTTAGATCCGGGACGGTGACCTGGTTGTGCTGACTGATTGAGTTAGGCTCCGAGCAGAAGCCGATGGGCGGGTGGGTGGGGGGTTGTTGAAGGAGCTCGAGGTTAAGAGAGGAGGGGGGGGGGGCTAAATGTATGGGATACCTTTAGGGGAGGGGAGGGGTGAGAGGGTGGTCTTTAGCTGTCATTTCAGCACAGACTCTTTTCCATCAGAGCCACCGGAGCAGCGAGCGGGGCTGCAGGGAAGGTCGGGCCTCGCTGGGGGGGGGGGCTGCTGGTGGAGGGTGTGAGGGAGGTGGCTGTAGCTGTAGCTGGTGGAGGTAAAGAGCAGGAGCCCGGAGGGTGAGAAGGAGGAGGGATGATGGCGACGTGAAGGGAGGGGTGTAAAGGGGGAGGGGCCACCCTCGCCGCCCCACCAGCCATGCCATGATCACATCAAATGCGCAGGATTGGAAATATTTGTGGATCGGAGCGAAGAGGTCGAGTTTAGTCCGTGTCACGCTCGATTGTTTCCCCTCACATTCTTCTACAGGGTTCCTACAGGAACTGAGGAGAGGAACCAACGTTGCACCACTCAAGAAAAGAGGTTTGGTGGTCTCAGTTTGGTTTACAAAACAAATCGATGCTTAACTGGGTCTTGACAAGGATTGGGGATTTTTTAAAGTAAAAACTACATAGTTTAGGTAGAAATACATCACATCTCATATTTTAGTGCTGTTTACTCATAAAAAATGTTAAAATTGTGTAAAACTTCACGTGATTTTTACACATTTTTAGCTTTGAATGTCATAAGACAAACAAATCCATGACAGATTTGTTGATTTGGCAGGTTTATGTCATTGATTCCTTGAAGATAAAACAATGAACTGATTAATTGTCTGCCTGATCACACATCACGAATAGACATCTGTAATTACACAGTAACGTCTGCTACACCACTAAATATTGATCCAGCTCGAGACGTCGTCTCATCCGTCCTCCTTAAAGTCATGCACTCATTTTATCCCGATGATCTCGGCAACAAATAATCCTTCGCTTGGTTTATTTATGTTGTTGAAGCGCAACAGTCGCTTTCAAAGGTAGTCCGGCTCCAGAACCCGAGCCGGCTGATTCAGCGTGAGGCTGAGTCACAGCGCCGGCAACAGGAAACACACGCCACCCGGCGACGGGTGACACCTAAAACAGGGTGTTGGGTGAACCACAGTTCGTAGTGAGGCGCCGCAACAAGGCCTCCTGAGACGGGGTGGGGGTGGGGGGGCAGGAACCAGTGGCAACACAACCCCCAGGAAGAGACACGGATAATGGTAATAAAAAAACAGGCCGGCGTCGACTGCAGAATCAAGTGACGAATCACTTTAATCCCTCTTCCCCTCCCACGCACCCCCCCCTCCTCCTCCTCCCCCACGACTGGCGATCCCTCGGATGCACCTGTGCTGGGGAGATAAGGCCCACTGAAGGCCCCTCATTGTTCCACCCTCCACCGCATTGTTTGTCATTCCAACAGATGAAAACGGAGGCTCGAGCGGACCACAACTGGGGAAAGGCGAGATAGACCCGCAGCGCCGCGAGCGCGGTTGCGTGGACACGCCGGAATGTCGCCTCTGAGTGGACGGAGGGACGTGGAGGTTCTCCACGTGACAGCGGAGGACACTGTAAATGTCATTTTTTTCCATGACAACGCTGTGAACGTTTGGTGGGAGTGCACAGAAAGTGACCTTGGCTGGTTGGCAGACGCAGTCATAAAGACACCTGCTTATTGTTCAACACTGAAATGGTGAAAATCCATTCATGAGGCGCTGCCGTGGGATTAAAGTGCCTCGAAATGTGCCGTTTGTTCAAAGACGTCAAGCTCACCATTTTTCTTTGTCACTCCAAACGGATGAAAAAGGAAAACATTCACATTTGACCATCGATTCCTGCCCGTTCTGCTCAGATCAATACTTCCCTTTTAAAGTAATTGACCGACACTTCACGTCCGCTCGCAGGATGTTCGCGACGCGCCCGTGTTGGCGTCTGTCACCACGTAACGAGGAGCGAGCGGGCGGTGAGGCTGCGGCCGGCGGGACTTACTCTGATGTCGTTGCGGCGCAGCTCCACGTCGGTGACGGCGTGGCCGTGGCTCGGGTGGCAGCGGGCGAAGCAGCAGTACTGGCACACCGCCGTCTGCTCGGCGTCGCAGTGGTACAGCCTGTACTCGTCGTGCTGCGGGCAGGTCCAGGCCTTCACCGCCTCCGCCTCCACCAGCAGGTGCCCGAGGGCCGAGCAGGGCTGCTGCAGGTGCGTCTGGACGTGGGACTGGCAGCACGGGGCGTTGCAGCGCAGGCACACCTTCACCG
Organism: Malacoctenus gilli; assembly: GCA_032164315.1. Classification (NCBI taxonomy): domain Eukaryota; kingdom Metazoa; phylum Chordata; class Actinopteri; order Blenniiformes; family Labrisomidae; genus Malacoctenus; species Malacoctenus gilli. Next base: position 5,017,120 of record JASSRZ010000086.1, on the reverse strand, counting down.
CCGGCAGCGGCGGGCCCCGGCGGCACAGGATGCACTGCAGCGCCGGCGTGGTGGCCTTCTCCACGCTCAGGGCGTTGTACTTCTCCACGATGTTGGACAGTTTGTGGTTCTTCTCCAGGCTGGGCTTCTGGGTGTAAGCGTGATTGCACTCGGGGCAGCGGGCCAGCGAGGAGTCTTTGGCCCAGGCCTCGCTGATGCAGCCGCGGCAGAAGTTGTGCTTGCACGGCAGCTGGATGGGATCGGAGAACACGTGCAGGCAGATGGGGCAGATGAGCTCCTCCTCGAAACAGTTCCTCCACGTCTCCGCCATGTCAGAGGCCATCATGGTGCAGGCAGGCATACACTAAATGTTCCCCCCGCGTCGTTCAGACCCCCGGGCCTCCGTGCGTCTCTCTCTCTCGCTCTCTCAAGGCGAGTTTTTGAGGAGGAAGGGGGGGGAGAGAAAAAAAAAAGAGGGAGGTTCTACGTCGCCCCGAAAGATCAGCCTGCGTTCATCAAACCCTCAGAGTCCCTGACAGATGAGGAGTATTGCTTATTACTGCAGCATGAAGGCAAATTGCAGGAAAACTGACCAGAGAAGGCTTCAGGCGAGGATGACAACACCTGGGTGATTTCAACACATACAGCAGGGGCTGACGTTATCCAGATTACAGTAAACGGTGCTTTCCTTTTCCTCTAAATGACACACACACGCACGCACGCACGCACGCAAACATGCAGGGCCTGCCTTCACAGCTTCTGTGTGTGTTTATAGGCCTACAGGAAGCGACCAGGCCCGTCTGCTACAGGTAAACCATGATACGCAAAACAAGGCACGGATAATTAAAAACCTACACAAACACCTTTCGCTGAATCAATCTGTGTGCGGCTCGTCGGAGAGGGGAAAGGGGGGGGGGCGGTCAAAGAAACGACAACAAACAAACAACCAACCGAAAAAACCACAGGCTTGATCCGTTCCTGCTGCCTTCACGTTGACGTCGGATTAGGAGCGATTCAGACCCACAAACGGAGCATGAAAAGCAGGAGAAAAGGGGACCGCCTGGAGTCCACACCCTGATTACTATTCACACACGAAACAACAGAGAGCTTTTTATCCCCTCGTGTGGAAAACCTGAATCTGTATTTTCTATTATTATGACTATTATCACGAGCCGGAACCTCAAGGACGCTCGGCTCACCCCCTCCTCGAATAAAAACCCCCCAGAATAATAATAATCCCAACGCAGCGCACCGCTTTTGTCCGCTGAATCATAAATAAGTATCGGAGCAGCCTCCGCCGGCAGGCAGCTTTAATTATACATACAGCCCGCGACGAGCTCGGCGGTGGGAGGGGGAAAAAACGCCGTTTCACCGGTCAGACGGACGAACCGGGGACCTCGGACGCCTTCAGATGGACGCGGCAGCCACGTTCGCGTCGGGATGCCTCCGATGTGGCTCGCAGCGCCGCATATCTGTACACAAGGCCTCGGCTTTTCTCTTCCCCACGCCAGCTCCCGGTCGACAACAAAGGGCCTGGTGCTGTGGTTTGACAGCGGATCATCGCCGGGCCATCTCCCTCCGAGGCCGCTCACTGCGCCGCCGCTCGCCGGGGGACTCCGGTCCGGCTCCTGCGCACAAAACAAAGGCTTCGGGGATCCGCAGGAATGTTGGCTGCTGTTGCGGAGCCTCTCGCTTCTCCCCCCCTCCGACACATCTATCAAATATCTCTGCCCCCCTCCACACACATACACGCACACACACACACACACACACTCACTCACACTGATAAATGCCGCTTGTCGTTCAATCCCCGGTTCCTTGCCGTGAAAACTTTGTTGTCCGTGAGGCCTCAGCCCTCCGCAGACAACATTTCCATCCACTTCCTTATCTCGAATAAATCGCCTAGATTGCCTCAGACGTCACCTCACCATTTTCTCGCCAAAGCACAGGTACGGATAAACATCGACTTCCGGTCTGATCGGCGGCCCCTAACGCGATCTACGGTTAATATCCCTGAAAGAGGACATTGTTTGAATATTCGGCGGAGTGAAAAGATACAAAAATATACCCTCCTGATCTTAAAGGGGACGTCGCATTTCTGTCCTTGTTAGGGATAGCTGTCATCAGCCATCTTGCAAATCCTCATTAAAAAAAAAGGGGGGGGGGCGATATCCTCCGTGAAACGCTGCGGGCTGTTTCAGCAAAGCTGCTTTTCCATCGCACACACAGACGCGCGCGCACGCACACACACACCGAGTCCCGTCAGTAAATATGAGCAAAACAAAAGCGGAAAAGACGCCTTTTTGGACGGGTTATTGTAGGTCCGAGGCGGCGGCCGGGACGAGGGGGGCTTGGGGCGGCCGGACGTGTCCGCGGCGACTCGAGTCCTCCTCCATAAAAATCCAACACGGTTGTGAATAATAATCGCTGTTTTCTCCCCCCTCGCTCTTTCTTTCTCTGTCTCTGTCGGCCAGGCTTCACAGAGAGGAGGAATGCAGGCGAGCAGGACTCTGACACGGTTAAGGCGGCCGCCGGCAACGGACGCTTCCGGTCACGCTTTTCAGAGTAAAAGCGACGCCCGTTAGGATCGAAAACCTGCACGAAATTATCAAGTGTTATTATCACAAGCACGCATAACGCTCAATTAGCAACTTGACACTATCAAGTGAAAGCGATTCGATTCACCGTAGTCCATTAAAATCAGATGAAAAAATAGACAATGATTATTAAATAATAAAGAACAAAAACTACATGTTGTACATCTAATTTTAGTAATACTTGTGATAAATCAAGAGTGAAAAGCAAGTCTGAAAACATGTAAAAGTGGTTTAAAAATGTCATGCATAATAAAAAGATCGTTAAATCTACATTGAAACTAAAAGCTGGGAAAGCAGCGTTATTAACTTTATGTTTGTCTTTTGGCATCTGGATATTTTGGTAATGCCAAAATGCAATTTTAAACTAATTTTATTTTGAAACAAACACAAGTGAAGTTCGTAACATTTGAAAACTGATTGCTATTTCTTGTAAAAAACGCATACAACATTCAGTGTCTCGCAACAACCGAGCATTGCTATAAATTCTTTCAGGCTTTTATTTTGAAGCCCAATTGCAAAATTTACTGTTTGCTTCCGGCGCCCTCTCGTGAGCTTGACGCAGTTTCTGGGCAACATCAGCCTCCTCCTCCTCCTCTTCCTCCTCACTCCTCCCCCCTTTTTTTTCGTTCCCCTCCCCTCTCCTCTCCTCCATCCCCTCCCTCCTTCCGGATCAACGCCACGGCCGTCACGTGACCTGTCATACAACTGATGTGTGTCACGTTTTTACCGGGAGGAGGGGGCGTGGAGGACGGGCCGGAGATCATGGCGATGTGGGAGGGAGGGGGGCGCTATCTGCATGTGGTGACTGTCCCGTGTGTGTGTGTGTATGTGTGTGTGTGTGTGTGTGTGTGTGTGTGTTGCAGGTAAATGTCGCTCTAACGGTTCCATCTGAATCGAAAGGAGCGTCACGTGAATGAAACCGATGTAAGAATTGTTTGTTTTATTGCTCTAGTTTCTCTCGGTGTTTCTTCAGATATCTACAATGAAATCATCTTCTGATGCGTCGTTTTACTCGGTTCTTCAGGCGCGCTCCCGACACTCTTCATTTAGTTTTTATGTCGCTGGATAATTTATTGATTATCAATGATGCAGATAAACTGACGTCATATTCAATTTCTGCTGTTAGTCCCTGCGCAAAAAACAGACGCTCTGTTACAGGAGAAAATATAAAAAGTGAACGGACTTATTGGAATAACAGAAAGCCCCCAAAAGACTTAAAGATGAGCTTATTGTTATCCTAATATACACATATATGTGTATTATTGTGTGCGAGTGTGTAGTTCCTATGATTAAAGGATTAAAAATAAGCGGGAAATGTGATGAATCAAATACTAAAAGCAGTGATGACATACAGTTTAACTCTGGATACAGATTAAAGATCTGAACAATAGATTTTTATCTGAAAGATAATTACAAAAAAGACGAGGTGGATGAGGAACATTGATGCGAGAAACAGCCCCCTCTAGTGGCCATTTGAAATCATTAAGAATCAAAAGCAGCCCTTCAAACGCGTCTCTTGTAAACGTCTTTGTTTTAAATGAATAAAACATTTTTTTATGATTTTTTTGGTCTGTGACAATATTCCAAACCTCTTTTTTAGCCGTTTTTGTGTTAAAAAAACCTCAGAACTCCCAGATTGCACCGTTATCAATTTGATTTCAGGAGGTCAACGGGATTGGAGGCGCAGCAAAACTGGATCTCACCAACTCCAACCAGGCAGCAGGTGGCGCTGTTTGTCCGAATACTTTTCCATCCTTTCAGTCTATTGTGGTAAAGCTGAACATTTAGGTGAAATCACATCTTTCTGTGTCAACACTCATTCAGACTTTCATCTTCTGTGTAGCTACATGGACTCAGAGTGAGATTTGACACGGTCGTTTTTGAAACCTCTGGTCGCCATCGACGCCAACGCGAGCTGTCAACGAAATCGTGAGATGACGGATGATTGACACGTGGTCGTTTATTAACAGTTTACATTCACTGACGTCTCAGGTGGGTCCAATAGGTGTGATCTTCATCTTTTTGTTCCCACAAAGAGCTGTGACGTGTCAATGCGTCGTGACATGTGTAACATCCCATGAGAACCTCCTTCAATTACACACAAACCCCCCCCCCCCCCCCAAAACTGCCGCGAAGCCGTCCTAAAGACACCCGTCCTCTTAGAAATATTTCCTCTCCGCCCCTTCGGCTTCGCACAGTCGTTCCCATTCACTGCGTCAAGGAGACATTTGAAAAATGCCCCCACATGGTTGGGAAATATAGCTGGAGGGAGCTGCAGGCCTGTTTCCGCCACGCCTGGAGGATCATTTCTATAAATGCTGTACAGGTATGTGGAAGACACAAGCCACAGCCTCCACCTGTCATCCGCGTTTTGAAGGAGGAGTGACGGATGTTCAGGCGTCACGGAATCTGGTGTTCTGTTTGAGAAACCTTCCCTGGATTAAAAAAGTCTTTTATACTGACGTTTAAAACGCTCCCGTAGGCTCTTACAGGAGCTGCTGCGGCGTCTATGTGGTCGAATGGTCTCGCTGATACAGCCGGATTATCTTGCTGCTGTGAAGCTTCTTCCACGTGTCCTTCTCCAGATTGTAGTCGTGGTTGGCGTAGAAAATCACCTTGGTTTTAACCAGCTTCTCCACGTAGTAGTTGGAGTACTTGACGTGGTCCTCGGTCATGAACCCGTACGCGCTCACCTGGGGGGCGACGGAGAGAAATGGCGGGGAAACAGGAAGTACAACTCCGACGGAGGGAAACGATCACGAGCAGATCGTGAGCTGCGTCAGGGGGAAATGCCCGCTTACCGTGTCGCAGGTGTGCAGCGCCAGGAAGAGCGTGAAGGCCCCGTTGGTTGGTCTCACCATCGCCCAGGACTTACGATTCAGTTTGGGCGACTTCAAGAATCTACGAGGAGAGAAGCGTCCTGCGCGTAAGAGTTGCCACGGCGGAGGTTTGCGCTCTTTGAGTGCTCGGAAAACAACGAACGGTCGTTGCAAACGGACTTTTTGGGAAGCTCTTCTTTCAGATGTGTTGGATTAAAATACGCTGAACCACTTTTGGGAGCGCCCTAACCTGTTCTTCACGTATCGGAGGAAGTCCTGGTGCAGAACGTAGAACCGGCTCTCGTTGAACCGCCCCGAGTAGAATTTCAGTGGCCTGAAGGGTGAAAAAACAGCACATAAATAGGACACGGAAAGAATCGATCACTCTCGTTTGATACGACATGATTGTGGTTCAGGCGGTTCAGCAGGTGCAGCATCCAAAGAAAAGGCTTCCTGAATGAATCAGGTTAAGAGGTGATATTTACTCTTTGTTGCGATAAGGACCAGCAGAGACTTTCCGTCCTTTCAGGAGACCCTCCAGCCACTGGTAGTCTCTCATCCCCTCAGGAATCATCACGTACTTTATTCCCTCGGAGAAGAGGGGGGGAAAGAAAGGACAGAAGTCGTTTCCGTGACCAGCGGTGAACAAGAACTCGGATCGAGCGACTGTCCTGCAGGTTCCAGTACTTCGTTGTGAGGCGCAGCTTTGTATCCGTACTTCTTGAGAAAATAGAGCGCGGAGGTGATGGAGTGCGCCGTGTGGACGTACACCGACGTTCGGTTCCCCACGTCTTCCTCGTAACCCTGGGTGATGGCGCCGTTCATCCTGTCACACGAGCACGTGAAAACCAGAGACTTTTAGCTGAATTATCTTCGGCTCAACTGTTGTAAAAACCTTTATTTACATGGATACACAGACCGACGAACGGACCAGGACCTTGTTGAACTCTTAGTTTTAATACCTGTCGCTGTAGAGGTGTTTTTTGTTTGTTGTTTTGTTTTCTTACCGGAATACGTAATCATGCGCGTCGATCTCTTTGCCCATCTTGGAGTCGTTGAGGATTCCTGAGAGTCCCACCACTGCACAGCGGATGCAGCTGTCAAGGCCAGCTTTGGGGCGGAGCAGCGGCTCCTTCGGCTCTGGGATCAGTTTCAATGAAGGCATCACTTCTGTAAACAACAACAACAACAAAGACCTGAGCAACATGAATAAGAAGGACAGGACATGTTTGAATGATTAGTGGAAATAAGCATCAAACTCTAAATCATATTTGCTGTTGGTGAAATTATGTCAGCAGCTTCTTTATCCTTAAAATTTCCACAAAAAAAACCTGAAAATAATTAAAAATTTGGGGCAACTTTTGTTATTATATTTCACTCTAATATTTTATTTTTTTAAAATTCATTACAAAAGAAAAAAATAAACACAAAATAAAAAAAAACAGTGATTAGAAAGGAGAATTAAATTAAATATATTTAAATGAAATAAAATAGCATTGCCTGTTAAGTCAAGGTGGTTTCCAGGTTGTGGAATATTCTGCAAAAATGTTAAAAATTACCTAAAATTAGTGATATAAAATATTTATATATTTTTTTTGAATATTTATGTCATCATTCGTAGATGTTTGCACACCAACGTTTTGTTCCAGACCTCCTGCCTCCTCCGCTCACCTTCGTACTTAAACCCCATGAAACCGAAGGGATTGTTGAAATGTGACAGTCGGTTCCACTCGCTCACGTTAATGTTGTTTCTGTGCAGGTAGAGGCGGATGTGGGGAAGGAATGCCTTGGTGAAATTCTTGTCTTTCGAGTTTCTCACAGACTCCGCACAAGACTGAAAAGGAGGACGAGAAGTTTGCTGATTAGGTCACAAAAACTGGTCCCAAACACATTTGGAGGACAAAAAAACCGCCAAAGACAAGAAACCTGAAGGTGTCGCAAAGAAACTTTAAATAAACAAAAGACAAACTGCAGCTGAAGACAAGAAGCGTCTCTGTCTGCTGGAAGGACTTCATCTCAAATCTCTGCATTTCTGTGTTCAAGAGGCATGAAGGCCGTTCGTCCAGTTGTGTCGTGAAAAAACAGGTTGTGTAACAACACAACACGAAAAGCCTGGTAAAGATCTCAGATTGGAGGAAGTCTGGAGCAGGTTCAGCCAGAAGTGGGTCCTCAACATCACAAATGAAGCGTAAAATATTTGTTTTAGTTTGCACGTTTAGAGGCTTTTAAGACTTAACAAATGTATTGTTTGGTCCGACGAGTAAATAAACGAACGAACGAAGGAACAAACAAACAAACAACAACGCGTTAAAAAGATCTTAATTCATTCCGAGACTGCTGTCAGTCGGATTTTCAGGCATTTAAAACAAACTTGGTGAATAAAAAGACAAAGTTTCTTAAAGAAGGAATTCATGAATGAAATTCAGGTTTTATTGTGAGTCACATCAGTGTTTTCCGTCTGTTTGGGGGCATTTGCGCGCTTACTGTCGGCCGCGGCTGCGCGTCCTGGTTATAAACCTCCTCGAAAGCCCACGCAGGAACTTTGTCGAAGGACTTCTTGCTGAGGAGAGGCATGGGGGTCTCCGCCTCGGCTGCGTGGGCACCGGTGACCCTCTGGTGCGTCTCACGGTGCGACGTCTTCAGGCCGGCGGCGGCGGGCGCGGAGGAGAAGTTGACCGGAGAAAAAAACTCATTCATGTCCTGTGTTCTGTTAAGTTAATTGTAAACCGGAATTAACTTCACGTCCTGCTCAATAATGAACTTAAATTTAAAGACCTGAACTTTGCTGTTTTCCACCGAGGAAAGAAGGAAAACTTACCTCATGTTTCCTGGCAAATTTCCCCACGACAGCAAGAGAAGCATCAAGCCGAATGTTGCTATCAGAAGCAGGCTCGATTGAATTCTGCACCTGAGACACTTGAAGACAGCGCAGGCCATCCCGGACCAGTCGGCTGTGTTAGCTCCTCGCTCGGCTCGACGCTGAAACCGACCAAAAACAAACGTGTTTTGCGCTTCGTCTCGTCATCTGTCAGGTTGTGTCGCTCCTACCTGAGCGCTGTGGCCGCAGGGGGCCGCGGGGACGGACCACGCGCGCGCACACGCACATACACGCACACCTTTTGGCTTATCCTCTCCCATGAAACGAAGGTGTCACGGAGATGATCAACAGTGACAGAAAAGAGAGTTTTTCTCGTTCAGCGACATTCAGGCAGCGGAGGAATTTGTCGCATGACTCCACCTGCTCGAGGAGCCAGATGTGAAATAAAGACGTCGTAATGTAAGACGCTTTCAGGCGCAATGTCCCCAATCTTGTTCTTCATTGTGTCAGAAGAAATGTACATGTTCTGAGATCAGTCTGATGTGCCAACACCTCTTTGTTGCTGCTAATCCAGCTTCAGGTCGCAGAGAGTCAAAGGATTCACACTGTTCAGTCCATCACAGACTCACAATCAGTGCTGGGGGTAACGAGTTCCTTTCGCAACGCGTTACTGTAATATATTACGTCAGGCGGTAACGGTGTAATATTATGCGTTACGAGTCAGGTAATGCGTTACAATATGAGCCGTCGGTTTTAAAAAAAGCGTGCCCACACACACGCGCGCGCGCGCGCACGCACACACACACGCACACACACACACGCGCGCACACACACGCACACACACACGCGCGCGCACGCACACACACACACACACACACACACACACACACACACACACACACACTGATTACAGCGGTAAATAAAGAGTAGAAGAAGACACCAGTTTTAAAATCAGGAGAAGAAGATGGTTTTAAATCAACAGAAGAAGTAGTAACTAAAACTTAACAGTAACTAAACAGTAATCAGTAACTTATTACTTTACACAAATGGTAATATTGTAAAGAAACTTATTCATTTCAAATGAAAGCAACTTGTAATATTAGATATATTACATTTTGGAAGTAACATGCCCAACACTGCTCACAATCCTTCACACTCACAACTGTGGACAAGCTCAAGTCTCTCATTGAAAAGGATGTTTTTGGACTCGAGTTGAACACTGTGAGCAACGTGAGGTTCAGCGTCTCGCCCAAAGACACTTTGAGATGTAGACGAGAAGGGGGATTGAACCATCAACCTTTACAAGGACTCCGTTTACGGCTCCACTGACCCGGTTTCCAGCCTGCGGGTTGATACTCCATTGTTGTGACCAAGCTGACACAGTTCATCCTCAGGCTTTTCAGAGAAACGTTGCCTCCTTTGCATTTCAGTGATGAGCTTGAAGCCTGTTTGTCAGAAATTATCCGAAAATAACTCGCATGAGTTGAAATATTCACCAGTAGATCCAGTTTTCTGAAGTACTCACTGTACAGAGACATGTACTTGAACAGGCAACGGTGGGACCGTGGTATCTGGGTCGAGGTTTGTTATTTTGGTGATTGGCGGGGCCGTGGGGCTCTCTGCCCCCCCGGGGAGAGGAAAGGTGGGGTGGGGGTGGGGGCGGGGGCCAAATGACACAAAATAATCCAGAAAAGCAAGAAAAAGTCGCTTTTCTTTGAAAGTCAGCCATTTTCACAGAACATCGAACACGCCTGTTCAAATAATTTAGATGTTTCATGTTGTTGGTATAAAATCGTCTTCAGCAAATAAAGACGCTTTTGAATTCGACAGTTTTGCCG
>JASSRZ010000086.1:4982972-5006969 GCA_032164315.1 Malacoctenus gilli | reverse complement strand
TGTGTGTGTGTGTGTGTGTGTGTGTGTGTGTGTGTGTGTGTGTGTGTGTGTGTGTGTGTGTGTGTGTGTGTTGTTTCAGGATAGAGAAGGACAATTCTCCTCTTATTCCCTTCATGCGTGTCCACCATGACGGGACAGTCTACAAGGAATACACCCAGAGGGTGGTCTGCACCTGCAAGATCGACGTCCACAAGTTCCCCTTCGACACGCAGAGCTGCAGCGTCTCCATCAGTTCTGCTTCATACACTGGTGAGTGTGTGTGTGTGAACTTGTCCTAGTTGCGAGTCCTGCGTGCCCACCTGTCCGTCTCCCCTCCGTCCCCAGTGGAGGAACTGCGTCTCGTCCCGGACTCCAACTCGTCCCGAGCGACTCACTTTTCCAGAGAGGTGATGCAGACGCAGAGCGAGTGGGAGTTCCTCCAGCTGACCGTCGACGACCACAACATCAGCTACCAGAACAAGTACTGGGACCAGGTTCACTACACTGTAGGTCGCGTCCATCCATCCAACCATTCATCCATCCATGCCATGTTTTCTGTTCTCCCTGTGGCGGACGCGCCGTGACCTTCGGACGCTCTCCTCCCCCAGTTCACGGTGAGGAGGAGGCCGCTCCTCCACGTCATCAACTTCCTGCTCCCCATCCTCTTCTTCCTGAGTCTGGACGTCGCCTCCTTCTTCATCGCGGACCACCGGGGGGAGAAGCTGGGCTTCAAGGTCACCGTGCTGCTGGCCATCTCCGTCCTGCTGCTCATCCTCAATGACATCCTGCCCGCCATGTCCGACGAGACCCCCCTCATCGGTGCAGACCGTCCCCTGTTTGTGCGAGCGGAGGCTTGGTGCTGGCGTGACAGGAAGTGCTGACGGCGTGTTTTTCTCTCGCTCAGCGACCTACTGCATCGTGATCTTTGCTCTGATGCTGCTCAGTCTGCTGGAGACCATCCTGGTGACGTATCTGATGGAGAAGGACTCCCGCAACACCACCAGCAGGGGGGACGAACCAGGAGAGGTCAAAACCGACCCGTCGGAGGGAGGTGAGCGTCCCAACAAGGTCGTTACGACTCTCCCGGTCGTGCCTGAACGTTGGCGTGACGGCCACTCACATCGCTATGTTCGGTCTTCTTTTGTTCTCAGATGACAAACGACTAACTTTCTGTTCCTGCATCTGCAAATCGTCAGGCGGTGAAAAACAGCTCGAGCTGTCTGTGGCTGAAGAGGTACGACAGCACAAGTACACACGGACACAACAAACGCGCCGCAGGAGAGCGCGACCGTTTTATCGAGTTTTCTGAGGAGGGTCTTCGCGTGCGATGCGATCCGTTGCTGGCCTTTAATGTTCCTGACACGTCTGCTCGGCCGCCTGCAGGTCAACGCGGCCGCCGGCTCGGAGGAGTGTCGCGTGCTGCTGTCGATCCTGGAGGAGCTGAAGGAGCTGCAGACGACGCTGAATCTGCACCTCAGCTGCAGGGTGGAGGGGGGGAGGTGCGCCCGGTGGGCCGCCAGGATCAACAACGCCTTCTTTTGTTTCTACATCTGCACCGTCTCCCTCTTTCTCCCCCTCATCTTCCTGCAGTGGAAAACTTAAGACTGTGAGACAAACGTTCAAAAAAAACAACAGTTCTGGATGATAAACAATCCACGTTAAAGCTTCATTTGTTTTTGCTTTTGAATGGATGAATTCAGCTGATAGACACGCAGAAAAAGTTGTTTGTCCTTGCAAGTTGGTTTTAAATGGTGCCACTGATTATTTGTAAGAAACATGCATTTGTGGGATGAGCAACACAGCCGATTTCTTCAAAGACTAGACTGATTTTTACTCGCTCTGCTGCTGGACTGAATTCCCATCGTGGTGTGTTTGTCGTCCCCAGTCTGACCCGCGCCAGATGTGAGCCGCGGCTTCTGCAGAATCGCGTTAGGAGCCAATTTTCTTACGCTGTAATCATTTTCACAGAGCCAGAGTGCCGTTTCAATAAAATGATTCTTATCTAACAGCCATTACGGTCCATTTTTGTCCGCAACGCCTCCAAAGTCATTGACCCGCCCCCCGCGGACGGCTGCCGGACCGGCTCGAGATCAAGAAGTACTTGAAAATAAAGGATCAATGAATCGGTTTGGCCGCCTGACCGTCCTCCCCTCCCCTTCCAGTGCTATTATCGCCACTCAGAGCTCGGTCACATTTCTAGAAAAAGCCCAGAAAGGACGAGGACACACATTAAGTCTGCAGGCTTCAGAGAAGGTGCCACGATGCTCGCTGGACTCCTCTGGGTGCTTTCACTCTCAGGTACGTTTCAATGGCAGGATTCAAGAGAGAGGATGATGAGAACTGAGAGGCTTTGTGGCTATTTTGGTGACTTATCGAGGTGACACCTAAAAAGTAAGTAATGAAAGGGCTCTTTAGTGTATTTCAGTTCAGTTTTACTAGATGTCAGACAACGGCCTCTTTCATTTTTGCCTGTGAAATTTGAATTTTGTGCATCAAAAGCTAAAAAAAAGCAAATATCTGATCAGATTGTCTTTAAAATTTCCACTTGTTTGCATCATTAGAATAAAGGGCAAAAAATGAAATTTATCTTGATATGACAGTGACAAAACATCAAAGGGTTTCACTGAATTTGTGTTTATTTCTTGTGAAATTAAGTCTTCTTTAAACGTGAATATGTACAATTGAAATTCATTCGGTAAATAAAGAGCCAGAATCCGTCATATCGATCGGCAGCCTCCTTATAATGGCTTTCCAGCGACCACAACGGCGACGCACACTCGTGAGCTGTTGTTTTCGATGTTGGGCCGCGAAATTGAAAATAAGTAGACACGAAACCACAAACGCTAACCTCACTGCTTCCCAAGTGAGTGCTGTGACTTCACCAGAAGCAGCATCTCTGATGAAGTGTTTCTGAGTCAGTTTTGCTTGTTTGTTTGTTTGCAGTAGGCGGAGTCTACTCGGAGAAGAACTGCAGCTATCAGGACATTGTAAAACACCTGAACTTGACCAAAACCAACGAGCTCTACACTTTGACCCGACCCGTTAAAAACTACAAAACGCCCACGCGTGTTTCCCTGGAAGTACTACTCTACGCCATCCTGGACGTGGTATTTATCAAACTACATTAAAGCTCTTTTTTCAGATCAATTGCTGCGACTTTAAAGGTACAGTTTGTCAGATCCGGGAAGTTCTCCTTCCGAACGTTAGATGGCAGCAGCGAGCCATTCTGGCAGGACACTTGTGTGTCGTTCTGCTTTGAGTTTTTGGTGGTTTGCATAATTCATTCCAAAGAACTGGAAGTGATCACCAATCAGTACAGTAATCTTCACATTCTATTACAGGGAAACAGGCTTTTCAGAATAAGAGACAGCTTTTTGCTCTGTTGTGTCACTTGGTGGAAATCCAGTCATTGAAAACACATTTTTCTCCTTAATTTGCACCTCAAACTACAAAAAAACCCATCAAAAACTTCAAATATTTCTCAGTTGAAATTAAGACAAATCACTTGTATCTCTTATTTTGAAATGCTGACCTTCAGTTTGTCACTTGTTTATTTCTTTGCAGGTTGAGAAAGATCAGAAATTCATTCCGTATGTTTGGACTGTGATGGTAAGACTTCAAAATACCTTTATTACTCTTCCGAGTGGAGGTTTTTGAAGGTGATCTAAGGAAAACAAAGACAAACATTAATCCCACGTGTGTATTTCCTGCTGCAGCGGTGGCACAATGAATACATTTCTTGGGATCCGAATCAGTTTTGCGGGATCGACAACGTTTCTCTTCCCGCTGACATTCTGTGGAAACCAGATCTCACTATCGAAGAAATGTAGGTGTTGATGTCCCTGCAGGTGCCTCAATTATCATTCCTTTTTCCAGTTACAACCCATTTTCAAGGACACTGAAGCTCTTCGTTGTCACCCGTCTCTGTGGTTCTACGCAGGACGGAGAGGGACAAAGCTCCGCCCAGTCCCTACCTGACCATCAACAACAAGGGGGAGGTTGAAGTCCAGGACGACCAGGTGTTGGTCAGCACCTGCAGGATGCAGATCTACCAGTTCCCCTTTGACATCCAGAGCTGCAACCTCACCTTCAAATCTATCGCGCACACCGGTGAGGAGAACCGTCTTTGAGGCTTCGACTCTCGACACGCCGAATGCTGACGTCTGTTTCTGCCTTTTTTTTAACAAGCGAGTCTACGTTTCTTATTTTCTCTCCACCTCAGTGAGGGACGTTCGCCTCCAACCGAGCGATAACTCCACGGAGGCCACCGAGTGGTCCCGGGATTTGATGCGGACGCAGTACGAGTGGCTGTTCATCAACATGATGGTCACCTCCCTCAACACCAGCGATTCATTCGGACAAGACTATGTTGTTTACACTGTACGTTGTAGTAAAAAGTGGATACTTTGGGATGTGCGTACTGTCCTCTGGCTGTGCCGAACTCCTGAGCCTCAAACGTCGCTCTCCACAGATCACCATGAAGAGGAAGCCGGTCCTCTACATCGTCAACTTCCTGCTGCCGGTGCTCTTCTTCCAGTGTCTGGACCTCAGCTCCTTCCTGATCTCCGACAACGGCGGCGAGAAGCTCAGCTTCAAGGTCACGGTGCTGCTGGCCGTCACCGTGCTGCAGCTCATCCTCAACGAGATCCTGCCCTCCTCCTCCAACCGGATCCCCCTCATAGGTGAAGGGTCCGCCTTGCCCGTGGGCTCCGCGGAAACGGCTGCGTGTTGACGGTCCTGTTTTCTCCCCCCAGCGGTTTACTGCATTGGGATATTTGCTCTGATGATGCTGAGCCTCCTGGAGACCATCCTGGTGATGTTCCTGATGGAGAAAGACTCAGAGGACACCGAGACGGATGAAGATGGTGGCCTGAGATTTGACGGCAGGAAGAAGAGCAACTTCAACGGGTGTGAACGAGGTGGGAGCAACAACCGGGTCGCTGGTGACCCGAAGCAAAGAGCCTGGATCGTCTGCACCTTCTGATCGCCGTAAAGAAGATATGAAAGCTTGTTTTCTTGCTTCTTTCCCTTCTTGTCTTTCTCATTTATTGACTCGTCTCCTACCAGATGTGCACAGATGGGCTCAGGGCGCCTGTAACAACGAAGTGTCGACCGCCGATGAAACGCCCAGCGAGCTGCCAGAGGAGAAAGAGGTCAGGAGTGCGGCGTGAATTCTGATGCAAACGAAATGACCCAGAAAGTCGCGTCCTAACCGCGGGCCTCCAAAACCGCCGTTCGCAGGGCAGCAACCTGAGGGGGCAGCACTTGGCCTTGGAGAAGCTCTCCGACGAGCTGAAGGAGATGCGGAGGACTTTCACTTCGCTCCTCAGCAACAAGAAGGAGGAGGAGAAGCCCGGCTACTGGACCCGAGTGGCCAAAAGAGTCAACAGGGTGTTCTTGATTTTCTACGTCACGTTGGTCAGTCTGTTTCTCGTGGTTCTCTTCTCCAGGTGGAACAACGAGTAGCATGATTGGACACATCATCACCAGCTGAAGGAGCCACAGATGGGGCTTTGGATAAGACATGAGGTGGCGAGTGGCACCTTTCAATGGTTTGGTCTCCTGAACGTATCACATATTTAAATGCTTTTTAAATGGCATTCTTTTGTTGCACATCAATGTCAGATACTTTACTTAGCTTGTGTCTCTGTAACATGTTTGCAAGTTCACTTCAGTACGGTCCGAAAATTGTACGGTCAAAATGAAATAAACTCGCTCTTCATCTGCTCTCTTTTTCATTTTTAGCAGGAAGCGCTTCAAATACAGGTTTTGGAGTCTAATCTGCCAAAATATTACAGCAAAGCCAAACTCGACCTAGAACAAACGCTCGTTGATACGCCAAAGCCGGATCTTTCAAAATAAAAGCGTCAGACAGGCCTGCGGGAGGTTCTTGTCTTGGTTTTTTCCTTCAACCCCGAGCAGGCAAAGCCTCGGGCCCCCCTGTGAGCTTGAGGGGGCATCGTGATGCCTGGATTCATTTACACAAATACTTAAAGCAGTCTGGGAGATGGATGGATGGTGCTTACAACCTCGTATTGTTTGCTTCTGGACAGTTTTTTTCAGAAACTATTAGTGCCTGAATCGATCTCACGCAGATCAAATTTGTAGCGCAGCGCCACTGATGGGTCATTACGAAGCCTTCGTCCCATCAAGCTCCCTCAGTCAGTGCTGCCCTGACTTAATGGTGTTTGTTACCAACGGATCCGCTGCAAGATGACAATTTGTGCCTTTTAAAAGCTTTATTCAGCCACATTGTGGTTCCTGCTGAAACAATGAGAAACAAATCTGCCACACATTTAGATGTTAAAAACCCACACAAAACAATAAGGAAACATGGAATAATAACATTATAAGTTTATTATCATTAGCAATATAAGTAGAAATGTAATATTTTTATTTATTTAGATTTTTTATTTCATTCTTATTTAATTTTATTTATTTACATTTTATTGCCTTTACGTTTTCAGCAGTATATATCTTGTTTTATATTAAAAACATATATTGAGATGTTTCATAGAATATAAAAATAAAAAAACAATCATATTAACATTGATTTTTCATTTGAACGGTTGGTTAAATGCTCTTTTTTCTTGTTTCGAAGTAAATAAACCCTCATTGCTCCGATGGAAACAACAGCAGCCTCGACTGGAAATGGAGCATTCCCAGCTAATGTGCTTTCTGGGGCTTTTTCTCAAGTTCATGTGGAGTCATGGCTCACTGGGACAAGCAATGCAGCAGATTTTTATGGCAGAATTGTGGTTTCTTTGCAAATTAGATCCTCCCACAGGCAGCTGAGTGGCTGAAGAGGGGTGTGGGGGGGTTGTTTCCTGTCACTGGCAGCTTCTTCTTCATTTCAGATTTATCTCCGACCTCTGGAGAAGGTGAGTGTAACTCCAGGAGACATGTCTGGACAGTGCGGACGGGGACACTCGGCGTGTTTCGCAGTGACGAGGTTTGCAGGTTTCTTCCTCGTGATCCTCCTCACAGGTAAAATGACACTTTTCCTGACCGATATATGACCGACATCTCCTCATCTTGACGCTTGTCCAGTTTTAACGGATGCATTTGAGTTTCTATGGTGTTATGACAGCGACGAGCAAAAGAAGGAGGTCCCATGTTCGAGCCCCTTTCTTTGCAGAGTTTGCATGTTCCGCCTGTGTGTGTGCGGAGATTTTGACCTCTTGGCCACCTTAAATCATGCTACTGAAGGGAAAGTTCAGAGACAACCGACGGTTTGCCTTTGTGGTTCGAGCAGGAAGACGGAGGAGGCAGTAACGCTCGAAACAATGATCGTGGGTGCACATATGAGGATGAGGAGGAGAGGTGATTGTATGAAGATTACAACAATAAACTTGTGTCCTCAGGTGGAAATACTTCCAGTTCTGATCGACATTTGCTCACTGATCCAAATGCCTTCAATCAGAGCTCTGCAGAAATACCAGGTACAAAAATAACACCACAAAATGAGCTGAAATATGGAAATGTAAAATGAGTATCTGCATTTTTCAGCAAGAAACAGCTCCACTTTAGAGACCAACGAAGACTCCCAGATGTTTAACCAGAGCGTCGATGCAGTAACAGGTACAAAAGTACTTCAAAGTATCCCGAAACAGTCGCGAGTATTTGTGACCACCCCAGAATCAGCCGCTTTTCTTGGTGTCAGGAGGATACGTGTCCAGTTCAGAGCCGCCGATGGATCGCCTCAACTCTTCAATGGACAATGAGAACGTCAGCGAAACTGCAGGTACGGAAACAAAATGAGGTCATAAAAGCTAACAAGAATTTTAGTCGTATTTCTTTGCTCTCATTTGAAATTCAGTCGGTGAACAAAAAACTGTGTCCACTTTCCCATCAGGTGAAAATACAACACAGGAGCAATATCCTGAGTTCATGCGGCAGTACGTAGAACAGTTCGAGGAAAAGCTAGGTACAAAAATGCAGCAAAGAGCTAAAGAAATCACTCCCTACGACTCTTCCTAAAGACGCGTTGGTCTCGATGTCTCTGCAGAGCCGGGCAAGAAAGTCTGTTCCTACCAGGACATTTTAGAGCACCTAAACTTAACCAAACACAACGATCTGTTCACCATGAGCCGGCCAGTGAAAAACTTCAGCTCTGTGACGTACGTGTACCTGGAAATGGCCGTCGCCGCCATTCTGGATGTGGTCAGTAGTTCAAGATTGCCTCACGTCTTTTTTAAGGCATTTAGGAAGAAGAAAGTCAGAAACTGAGCTCAGTGCAGATTGGAGGTAAAATGAAGGATTTGCCACATGTTGCGTTTGTTTGTTTACAGAGGGAGACGGACCAGACTTTGATTTCCTATCTTTGGATTTACATGGTGAGTTTACATAAATCAACGTCTCACGTTCTCCTCACCTGTGACGTTAACGTCCACAAACCGTTGTTTATGGACGTTGTTTACATCCTTAAACAACCCGCAGTGTGTTTCTGTTGTTTACGGAAACTGGTGTTTCCGGCGCAGGCCTGGGACAACAAGTACATTCGCTGGGATCGCAAAGAGTTTTGTGGAATGAACAACATCATCATTCCCACTGATGCCCTGTGGAAGCCGGATGTCATGATCGAGGAGATGTAAGTTTGAATGCGACGCAGCGACCACGGCGTTCCTCTTCAGAGTCGTGGCTCCCGTCGACCCCCGCAGTGTGTCTGTTGTCGAACAGGATCGAGAAGGACAAAGCTCCTCCGAGTCCTTACCTCCAAATTAACTACCATGGCGAAGTGGAATACAAGAACACCCAGGTGGTGATCAGCACCTGCAAGATTCACGTCTACCAGTTTCCCTTCGACATCCAGAAGTGCAACATCTCCTTCAAATCTCTCGTGCACTCCGGTGGGCTGCTACTTCGGCCCGCACGTCTGTTTTTTTTCCCCCGTGCACATCCCGTACTCACCCGAATTTCCACCGCAGATGACCAAATAGCCTTTGCTGTCGACACAAACACCACGGTGGTCACCCGGTGGTCTCGCCACGTGATGGAGACGCAGTATGAGTGGCTCTTCCTGAAAATGGAGGTCAGCAACAAGACTGAAAACTACAGCATGGGTCACAACCAGACCTCCACTGTTTACACCGTAAGACTTCCTGCCAACGCCAAAACAGTTACAAGTTCCTTTATTTTCTGGTGTTTCAGAGTTCTTCTGTTTTTCTGGTTTGGTGTTTTGACACTTCCTTGTTGTTTTCTCAGATCTTCATGAAGAGGAGGTCAGTCCTCTACATCGCCAACTTCGTGCTGCCCGTCCTCTTCCTCCTCTGCCTGGACCTCAGCTCCTTCCTGATCTCGGACACCAGCGGCGAGAAGCTGAGCTTCAAGGTGACCGTCATGCTCGCCGTCACTCTGATGCAGCTTATCCTCAAAGACATCCTGCCCTGCTCCTCCGACAAGATCCCACTCATAGGTAAAGGAACACCTGCCAATAACGACACTCGGTTTGCGGCCCGTTCCTTCCATTAACGACACCCGTTCGCTCCTCTCAGCCGTCTTCTGCATCGGTGTCTTCTCTCTGATGATGCTGAGCCTCCTGGAGACCATCTTGATCATGTACTTGATGGAGAAAGACTCTCTGCCTGAAGACGACACTCAAAATTTGAAGGGGCACAAACCAGGAAAATTCACTTTATGTAACTGCTGCAGAGGTCAGAGGCTCCACCATGCGTCTCTTACATTCATCCGTCTTTACCACTGAATTTTACTGGCATATTTTGGGGAAAAATGACATGTTTGTTTGTTCTTTTTGTCCTTTCAGGGAAGAAGGCCTACAGTACCTGTGCATCAATCAACGACATATCAACTGATCAAACGTCTTCTGTGGCCAAAGAGGTTTGA
Organism: Malacoctenus gilli; assembly: GCA_032164315.1. Classification (NCBI taxonomy): domain Eukaryota; kingdom Metazoa; phylum Chordata; class Actinopteri; order Blenniiformes; family Labrisomidae; genus Malacoctenus; species Malacoctenus gilli. The sequence goes on along the minus strand of JASSRZ010000086.1, from coordinate 4,997,147 downwards.
GCTGCTTCAGATTTTAAAGTGAACAATTTGGGGGGGGGGGGGGGATGTTTCCCTGACTTTCAGCAAGATAAATCTAAAAGTCCCTCAATGGAGCTTGATGAAATTTGCAGCATGGGTGAGAGGTGGTCCGAGGAACAAGTGATTCAATTTTGGCAGTGATCCGTTGACCTAAAGTGATTTAAAGCAACATTTTAGTTGTGTGTCACTTTAAGAGAGTCTGTTGAATTTTGCAGCAGGAAACTGCCCTCTTCTCGCTCATTCGGGGTGCCGAAACGTTGATGTCGGAGTTGAGAAGCGTCCTCGTGTCTCTCGTCTCCTTCCAGGGAAGCAACAGCCAGCTGACCGAGGTGTCGTTCGCCCTGGAGAAAGTCTCCAGCGAACTGGGGCAGATCGAGCAAACGATGAGCGCGCTCAGCTGCGTGAATGACAAGGAGAAAGTCAGCCGCTGGGCCAGAGTGGCCAGAACCATCAACAGGGTCTTCATCACCTTTTATGTGTTGGCGGCGACGGTGTTTTTGACCATCATCTTCACCGCGTGGAACATCCCGGGCTATTAGCAGCGAGGAGGAGAAAAACAACCCCCACGTATATATATATAAGCCATTAAACTATCCGTGCCTGCTAATAAACTTGTAAAACTGATGCCCTATAATCCTTTTCAGGACATCATTTATTCATCAGTGTATCATCTCGCTCTTTTTAAGGCTCAATCAGTCGATGGGTTCCTCTGTATCAATGCAATGTAATGCAATCAGTGTCGTTCACTACTGTTTTAAAGCAACTGTACGTAACAATAAAGTTTGTCCAAAGCAAAATAAGTTGAACTTGTTGAATTTAATCTTGCGCAGTTGAATTTTAGTGTTGATCAGGTCTGAAGATGTCATTTCTGTGGCCTGTTTTAGGAGCGTGTGGCCCTTTAAGAGACAGCGGTGAGGAAAAGACTTCTTGGCGGAGGTATGCGCTCTACCGAGTGGCATTCTAATGTTCAGCCTCATGACCCAAATAACTCTTGTTGACTTTAAACATCCAACTGGTACCTAAATTCTCATCATTATGTTTTTTCAACATGAGTTGAAGCATTGTTGAAGGTGTGTTGAGAGCAGCAACGTCCACTGACCTCACAAGCAACTTAAGGGGCCTTTCCAGCGGCTAACTTGTTGCTGCCTCCTGCAGTTGTGACCCAGTTCGAAGATGGATGTGAGCAAACATCACAAGTGTAATTGCAAACCCCATCTGCCCACAGACGAGAGTGTTTCCCGGTAAATGGCCGGTAAATTGGCTTTAATTCAGATCCACGTTGAAAAAAAAAGTCTGTGGTTGGATGTGCTGAACTCCTCCCCCGCCTCAGAGCGGTGCAGGGATGGGGGGTGGGGGGGGACGCAGCTGCAGACCGAGGAGAGACTGATGCTCCAAATACGACCAGGATGCTCCCCGGTTTCTTCTTCATTCTGCTTTTATCAGGTAAGTTGAAACGATTCTGTGCTTTTATTTGGTCAAAAATACCCTCTGATACCCAAATACAGAGTAAAATGTAGATGTAATCTAGATTTTGTAGATTATGAGGAGCCAACAGTGATCATCCAAAAAATCAATAAAGTTTGATCTAACCCACTGTCCGATATCGATCTTTTTTTTATTAAAAAAAACCCTGCGTGACGTGTGTTTTTTCTCTGTCAGGTGGAAACGCCTCCAGCAGTGAAACAACAGACTTCATTGAACTTCCTGCTGATCAACAGGCGTCGTTTTTTCCACCACATCCAGGCAACAAGGAAACAATGGGTACAAAACTGTCGACTAAAACAGCTTCTTTTGGTCTTAAAACTTTAATATTATTTTTCTGTGTGACGCAGAGAGGTGGGAATAATGTTTATTCCTGCTGTTTCAATCCTGCTTATTCACGTGGTGGAGTAAATTAATTCAACTAATTTTATTTTAAAGGATTTCCATCTCTTTTTCCCATTTTTTAAAAATGTTATTTTATTTTATTTTATTTTATTCGGAGAAAAAATTGGAGGCAAAATCAGGAGTTTTCTCGTTTGCATTTGTGTGACTGCAGGAAAAGAGACCAAACCAAATGCAAAATGTAGTTACCAGGACGTCTTGAACCACCTGAACCTGACCAGAAACAACGACCTGTACAGCATGACTCGGCCCGTCAGACACTTCGCCTCCGCCACCGAGGTTCACCTCGTCATGGCGATTTCCGCCATCCTGGACGTGGTGAGAGGTTTACCGCTGCCCGGGACTCATTTGGGATACGATGAGGAAGGCTCCGCCCCTGCGAGAGACACCGACGATGCAAAATGTCGCAGAAGTTTTGACGACAAGAGAAAAAGATCAGTTTTCTGGGACGAAATGTTCGAGTTTCTACCAGATTGTTTATAATCATGTCCGTGACATCACTTCCTGGTCAGGAGACAGAAAAAAATTCATTTCTCGTCATTTGTATTTCTTTGCTTGCAGAGGGAAACGGACCAGACCTTCATCTCTTACATCTTGATCTACCTGGTGAGTTGCTGGGACTTCTTACCAGCTACCTGAGAGTTCAGAGGTGTGAAGTTATCAGATGATCTGCAGTAACAACAGGAAGTATTTTATCCATGTTGTTCCTGAGCAGACGTGGGACAACGAGTACATTCGCTGGAATCCGGACGATTTTTGTGGACTTGAACATGTTAAAGTCCCAACTGAGGTTTTGTGGAAGCCTGATATCATCATCGAAGAAATGTGAGTTTATTCTCTTATTTACGCAGTGAGATTCAGGTAGAATAGCTCGAATTTAAACGGTGTGTGTTTGCGCCGGTGCAGGATAGAGAAGGACAAGGCTCCTCCGAGCCTTTACCTGAAGATAAACTCGGACGGCGAAGTGCAGTACAGGAACGACCAGGTGGTGATCAGCACCTGCAGGATGCTGGTGTACCGCTTCCCCTTCGACATCCAGAGGTGCAACATCTCCTTCAGGTCCCTCATCCACTCAGGTGAGGCCGTGACCAGCGCAACATTCACAGAGTTGAGATGTTGCTACTGTCCGACATTTTCAAGCTTTCTGGGGACATTTTGGTCCTTTTTGCAACGACTGAACCAGTTACAGGTTCGTTCTCCGTCCCCAGACGAGGAATTACAAGTGGACACCAACAAAGACAACAGGAAGCTCACAAACTGGTCCCGCAAGGCGATGCAGACACAGTACGAGTGGCTGTTCATCAAACTGACCGTCAGCAACAAGACGGACAACTTCAGCATCGGCACCGATCAGACCACCATCATCTACACTGTGGGTACCAAAAAAGTTGTTGTCTTTTAAGTTGAGGGTTTGAATACTCACTGTGAGGTGTGAACGTGTCCCCACAGATCCACATGAAGAGGCGGTCCGTCCTCTACATCGCCAACTTCCTGCTGCCCGTCCTCTTCCTCCTCTGCCTGGACCTCAGCTCCTTCCTGATCTCGGACCGGGGCGGTGAGAAGATCAGCTTCAAGGTGACGGTGATGCTCGCCGTCACCGTGATGCAGCTCATCCTCAACGACATCCTTCCCTGCTCCTCGGACAGGATCCCGCTCATAGGTGAAAGACAGTTCGGAGGACCGCGGGGGAAGTTGCGTTGGCGTTAATGACGCCGCCTGTCCCTCTCAGCTGTCTTCTGCATCGGGATATTCGCTCTGATGATGCTCAGCCTCCTGGAGACCATCCTGATCACCCACCTGATGGAGAAAGACGAGACGGACAGAGATGAAACCCCGGACGGGGACGAGGTCGGATCCCGCTTCCACAGCTCGTTATTGGGTGAGTCAGAAGCAGAGGTCCTCCTGTCCGAAAGGTCTCTGTTGTCCAACTTCAGATGCTTCAGCTTTTCACTTGTCAAACATCATAAATGTGAGAGCAGAAAGACCACAGCTCAGTCACGTCACTTTGCACGAGGTGTCTTCTTCCTTGTGTCTTTGCAGAAATGAAGAGATACACGAACCGTGCGTTGATCCGTGACGTGTCGGCCAGTCAAACTCCGTCTGAGGTCAAAGAGGTCAGAGTCTTAGGATATAATGTGGAAGCATTTCAGGTTTTGTAGTTTATACGAGAGCACATTTTACTTGTATGACGACGGGTATCTCGTCTGGTCCTGCTGCAGGGGGGCAGCAGCCAGCTGACCGAGTTGTCCCTCGCTCTGGGGAGGGTCTCCGACGAGCTGGAGCAGATCGGACGCACGGTGAGCGCGCTCGGCGGCAGGAAAGACCGGCAGAAACTCGGCTACTGGACCGGAGTGGCTAAAAGGCTCAACAAGATCTTTATCAGTCTGTACATTTCTGCGGTGATTCTGTTCCTCGTGGTCATCTTTTCGGTGTGGTGCTTCGCAGAAGAACAGTGACGCGCTGGAAGTCCTCAATCTGTCACGTCTTTGTGTTGCGTCCTGTTTACAAAATGTCACTTCTCCGCACGAGTCTCGCATGCTTGGTTATTTGTCTGTTTGTTAACAAAAAACTCAAAAAGTTCTTGATGGATTAAGATGAAATGTTCAGGATCGTTGAGGGGTGACACGAGGAACAAGTGAATAAAGTTTGGTGGTGGTCCAAAAAGCTGCAAAGTGTAATTTCTGTGAGTTTGTGGCCCTTTAAGAGAGTCCTGTGTGTAAAGGAGGAAGCAGGAAAGGTTATCAGTCTTCCTGTGGAGGTATGCGCTCTACCGAGTGCCCTTATAGTCCATCTTTGTTCTATTTTTCATACCTGGAGAGTTACCGTCTCCTCGTTGTTGTAGGTTGAGACAAAGCACCAAACAAAACCACCAGGAACGGAGGAAGAACATACAAACTCCAGCCGAGGGAACATATACGAGTTTTCTCACTGTGTGCAGAGTGCAAACCATAATGACACCATTATCACCCCCCTCCCTTCACATCTCAGCGTTGCACAAAGTCTGTCCCAGGAAGATGAGGCTCTGTTGGTGCCTCCAGCACTTACTGGTGGTTTTTGCCTCGTTTTTGTTTGCCAACAATCTGCGCCATTAGAGGATGACGGAGGAAGAAGTGCTCGTTTAAAAGCCGAGTTTTCCCACATCCTGATTTGAGCAAACCGCAGAGGCAAAGGTACATTAGGCAGAAACATACAGAGCATATCATATACAGTATATTGTCCCACTCACAAAAGCGATAATGGAGAACATGTTCACTCGGAACCCGCTTTCTCATTGGCTTAAAGCCTTTTCCAGCTGAGTGACTCTGCCCACTGGAGGCAACTTGAACAAGTGACCACACAAAGTGACACAGCAAAACTCATCCACCCACGAGCTGCTAAGGGCAGAAGATTTCTCTGTTTTTTGGGACGGAGATCCTCCACCCAAGAGGCACGAAGCCAAGAACTGGACAAAGAATCAGCGCAGAACGTCTCTCTCGACATGGAGCTCGCTGGTTTCCTCCTTCTGCTTCTCTTCACAGGTAAACAAACCCTTTTGCAATCAGACAGTGAAAGAGTAATTATGAAAAATCTTCAAACAGACCTCTGAAAACAACACTTTTTTTTGTTGTTTTCACCTTTGTGTGGTTGATAGACAGGAAAAATGTGTTATTTATGTTTTCTGATGTAAGCATTTATTTAAAAAACTGAAAATTTGTTGCTGTTTCGTTTGAAATAGAAATTCAAACAGTCACTGGACTTCTTTGTGTCAGGTGGAAATGCTGCTGTAGATTATCTGGAGGATGATTATTATCCAGGATTCAATCAGAGTTGGGAAGAAATGTCAGGTAAGAAAGTTAAAAACATGCAAGGATGTGGAATTGAATGTGTATATTTCCCATTTCAAAATCCTCTCGGCATGCAATGTTTCGCTTGTTGCTTTAGGGGAAAATGCCTCCAGTTTGGAGGGACATTATCCCCCTCAGGAGCCAGAGCTGGTCAGGATGATGGCATTTGAACACTTTGGTAAGAAGTCATCATCACTGTCATGCATTTGTAAGACAACAAGACAGACAATCAGTGTTAATTAAACAAAGAAAAAAACAACCAAAATCATGGATTGACAAAGGACAGCATGTTGTGAACTGATCCTTTCTGGTGTTGTCATAACTTCCTTCTCTCTTGTCAGGTAAGATGAACAACATTTTGAGGGAGGTTTTGCCTCTTGACATATCACCCAGGCGTCGCCGCCCAATAGGTACAAATACACGCAGAGACATATTGTTGTTATGTATTTTCATGCAGATCAATTTGAATTTATATTTTGTGTTTCGAGTATATTTTTGGGAGTTGTTGCCACTTAGTTTGTGTCCTGCTGCTTTTTGGACGCAGTTGGTTCTGTGAGTTCCAATTCCTGTGAATGCATCACATGTAATGACGTGAGCTTGCTAAGGACTGAGATGCTGTCAATCAAGCCGTTGCCTCGGCAACTGTTGGAGCTGTAGGAGAGTTCCTTGTGATCAGTTTAGAAGATTAAACATTTGTTTTTTATTTTTTTTTAATTTCAGCTCATCAAAATGTTTATTTTATTTGGGTGCTTCGCTGTCAGTTTTAATCAATGATGAATCTTTTGAAACATACATATAAATAGATAGAGATGATATAGGATGAACCTGATGTTTTAAAATGCAGTTCGTTGAGGAGCTTTTTAATTTTATAAACATCTTGTTTTTTGAATTGTGAGAAAAAAAGAATCCATCATAAATGATCTAAAATTAGGTGTGTCACACTGCCACCTAGCGACCGGGTATACGTACTGCAGCGACCATTTCCCATACTTTTGGTTCTCCATCCGCAAGCAGCATTTCATCACTTTTCCATCGCACATCAGAGTTCCAATAAACTCTGACCGCTCCCTCAGACAGATCGAACCTCACCTGCCACTACCAGAATGTCCTGGACTACTTGAAGCTGGAGAAGACCAACGATCTGTTCACCATGAGCCGCCCAGTGCTGAACCACACCACTGTGACACAAGTGTGGCTGGTGATGGCGATCTCCGCCATCCTCGACGTGGTGAGTGTTTCAGTGACCGACATTCTGAAGCCGTGACCTGTCGCCACATACTGTTTCACTGAGCTCCTGTTTTGTGGAGTCCTTCAACTTTGTGATTGTTTTTTTTTTTCCCACAGAGAGAAACTGACCAGACGTTTATTGCTTACATTTGGATTCATATGGTGAGTTTTTGTCCATTACAATAAACAAGACTTCCTGCTCACAACTCAGAATCATAATGAGAAAAATCTCGCTCCAACTTGCACATTTTCATCCGGCCTTCCTCCCTTTTAACTCCCTCTATTAAATCCCTGCACGCCCGACAACCCGCCACATTTCCTGTCCAGATCTGGAACAATGAGTTCATTTTCTGGAATCCCGACGAGTTTTGTGACATCAAACACGTTTTGGTTCCCACTGAAGTCTTGTGGAAGCCAGATGTGGTCATTGAAGAAATGTAAGTTTGAAGAAGGAAAAAAAACCTGAAGCTGCAATCTTTACGACTTGCAGAATTTCCTCCCTGACCTTCGTTTTTGTTCCGCCACAGGATCGAGAAGGACAAAGCTCCTCCCAGCGATTTCCTCAAAATCCACTCAAACGGGAACGTTGAGTACCGGAACGATCGGGTGGTGCTCAGCATCTGTAAGATGCGCGTTTACAAGTTCCCGTTCGACGTGCAGACATGCAACATCACCTTCAAGTCCTTCATGCACTCAGGTGAGTCCGCCCCGTTCCCTGCCTGCCGTTGAGTTTCACAGCTGGGCTTGGGAGCGTTTTTCTCCTTCACCTTTGTCTTGTTTTTAAATTTTCCTTCCTAGATGAAGAAATATATTTCATCTACCAAAACGACACGGAGAAGATCACGCACTTGTCCCGCCTGGTGATGCAGACGCAGTTCGAGTGGTTGTTCCTGAAGATGACGGTCAGCTCGAGCACCACGAACATCAGCATCGACCTGAGTCAAACCTCAATTGTTCACACTGTGAGTATGAAAATCTTCACGGTTCATGAATGCTCCGAAAAGGCCGGTTGCTGTGAGGATGACGACTCTCCTGAAGTGCTGCTTTTACCTTCCTAAAACCAAGATTATTAACGCTGATCAAAAACAAACACTGGAGCTTAAAAGACTTCTTTGGGATGTTACTCGGAACTTGGCTGTGCCTCTGAAAACTGCCCCCAGATCTACATGAAGAGGAGGTCCGTCCTCTACATCGCCAACTTCCTGATGCCCATCCTCTTCTTCCTGATTCTGGACTTGAGCTCCTTCCTGATCGCTGACGACGGCGGCGAGAAGCTGAGCTTCAAGGTCACCATTCTGCTCGCCGTCACGGTCATGCAGCTCATCCTCAACGAGATCCTGCCGTGCTCCTCGGACAGGATCCCCTTAATTGGTAGGGGAAAAAAACACGTCGCAGCCGCTCAGCGCACCCTCATTTCTCTGTTCTAACGCTCGCTGCTCCTCTCAGCCGTCTTCTGCATCGGTATTTTCTCCTTGATGATGCTGAGCCTGCTGGAGACCATTCTCGTGATGCATCTGATGGGGAAAGACTCTGAGACGCCGCACAGAGGGACAGACAGAGACTCTGTTGCCGAGGAGCACAAACAAGGTGGCGGCACTTTTGGCAACTTGTTCAAAGGTGAGTTTCACTATGAGCAACATCTTAAATCACCTCTGAAGTGCTCATGAACCCAAAAACATTCCAATGGAGGCTTTGTAGATTCACCGTTTTCCGATTTTTCTCTCGAGAAATATGCGGTAAATGTCCGTCGATATTTGATGGACCTGAGGACCGAACATCATCTGTGGCCAGAGAGGTTGGAGACATTTTGAAGAGTTCAAATGAAAACTAAACTATTATTTAGCATTTTTCCATTGTTTCCAGAGTCAATCTTCTTGGTTTTCTAACCCAGAGTCTCTACTGTGTGCTGAGGCTTTTCTGGTCCTTTCCTCGCCCCCAGGGGAGCAGCAGCCAGCTGACCGAGGTGTCGCTGGCTCTGGGCAAAGTCTCCGACGAGCTGCAGCAGATCCAGAAGGCAATGGCGCCGCCGAGCGCCAAAGCGGGCTACTGGACCGCCGTGGCACAAACTGTCAACAAGATCTTCATCGTTTTCTACTTCACAGCCGTGACCACGTTTCTTGTTGTGATCTTCACTCTCTGGAGCATCTCAGAGGAGGAAAACTAAACACCTTAAAATCACCTTTTTATTGGCGTTCCATGATTGTTCTCGTGCATGTAAATGCATCATCTGTATGTGTATCACTGAGCCTGAGAAGCTAAGACATGACAGTCGTATTGAATGTTCTGTCTCTTTCATGCTGATGTGCCTCAAAGGCACATTTAAACATCTATTTCAATGTGTTTCACTTGGGAGTAGTTGAACTTGAACTCTCACAACTCGGACTCTGCATGTGACACTCTTTCTGTCAGTGAAACAGGCTGAAAATCCTGTCGTCTGTCTGACAAAACCCAATGTTACCAAGATGCGACGCTGAAAATTAAAACAATCTTTCGCCTCGTTAGCGCAACTGAAAGGTTTGTTGCTTCATGAATCTGTGGAAGTGGTCATAAATTACAGTTTAGAGCATCTTCCCTTAACTGAAGGCCCCCCATATGCGCCATAAAGCTCTGCCCACAAGCACAAGAGTGCAGCTGGTTGTTTCCATTAAAGGGAGTTTTAGAGGAGTGGACAGTAGATGTGGTCCAGCCCTCCCGCAGCATAAACACTGAAACCATCACGGAGGGGACGAGACGTCCAAGGAAGCGCAGAGCGGTGCGATGATCTCACACGCGATGGAGCTCGCTGGTCCCGTCCTCCTGCTCGTCCTCACAGGTAGGCGCAAATACTTGCACGACATGCAGTACTTTCAAAGTATCCACACACTGAACGTTTAGTTTGATCTGTGAATCGAGGCGAGTTAAAGCGAGTTTACGGCGAAGGTTGGAAGTAAAGCATCGTGATGTGTGGATGAAGCTGATTCTGATTGCTGCTTATTTAAATGCCTCTTCAGAGGACAATGAAACAAAAAGACACATCATTAACAATTTCTTGCTTCTAGTAAAAAAAACTTTTGTCGTAATCTTTAAAAACGCGCTGTAACCGTTTAACATCCTGCTCCTCTGTTTAGTATATTAAATATGAGTAACGATCATGTCCTTAAACTTAATAATAATAATAATAATAATAATAATGATGATAATAATGATAATAATGATAATAATGATAATAATAATAATAATAATAATAAATTCCACAAAAATTCTAAAATTTTATGCTGAGTTTTTTGAAAAACAGCAACATATCAGTTCATCATGTCTCAGCTGCGGACTGAATATAATATGAGGAAACAATTAAAACCCACCAGGAAGGAACAAGTGGGTGTATGGACAAAACCACATTAGCAGCTAATGGAGACGATGACAGTAAACTTAATCAATATAACGTCAAAATAATTTGATTACATGATCTGTGAAACTCAAGTGCTAAAAAAACCCCAATAGGATGCACAGAAAAGGAGAAATTCCGCTTGTCTGGCTGTGAAGTCGTAGAAAAGAAACATTTAATCCTTTTGTGGCCTTTTTTCCGTCAGGTGTGAAGGCGTCAGTGTTGCAGGAGCTCGGCGGGAATCATACAACCTTCAACCAAAGCGACGAGGAAACGGCCGGTAGGAGCGAAACGGCTGCTCAGAAGATTAAGATGATTATTATTTTGAATGAATTTTACTGGTGATAAAATTTCACAAAGATGAATGAAGTTGTGCTGACACTCAAACTGATGGTTATCTGTTGCTTTTCAGGAGGAAATCACTTCAATTTATATGAAAAAGAGTTTGATGATTCATCGGAGTTCAATCTGACCACTATCGCAGTCACTGGTAACAAACACCTCACCAGATCCTGTTTTAACACTGTTTGGTTTGTCCTTGTTTTCTTGTCAAGTTGTGATAAAAAAAGAAATGTTCCCGTCTCCGCCTGATGAAGATGTTTTTTTTCTCCCCGCAGGGGACACGTATTTGATGTTCGATCAGGTCCTCCGTTTAAACACACTGCCGACCATAGACGGTAAAAACACCCCAAAGTCATTTTTCACAGCTGTTTCTCCATGAAGATGTCACCGTGTATCAACAACTTTAGACAACGAAGCTTCGGACGGCAGGAGAATATCAAGATCTGGGTCATCAAATTCACATCAGATGAAGTTTACGAGCAGTGAAATTAAAGTTCGAATGTAGACGGTCACGATCGGCAAGAAAGCATCAAAAACACCTGAAAGTTTCCTCTTTATCTGAGAGCAAAAACACGACAATTGGGTTTCAATTGAAAACTTCAGGTCAAACCTTTTACACAATGCCGGCTCGCCTCCACTCATCTGTTGGTGCTGCCATCTGCTGGTCAGTTGTGGGTTTTATGAAAGTATTCCATACAAGCAACTTCAATTCACCGAAAATCGAATGTATTTTCTCTTTAAGGTGATTGTTCGGTTCGGTTCGGTTCAGGCCGTCTGGCGGGCGGCATGTTGGGTGTGGCTCGTGTCACGCGACGCCGTCACTCCGACTTACTTTGTGTCCAGATTACTTCCCGGACGACGGAATGATCCGCTATGACAACTGTCGCTACCAGGACGTTTTAAACCACTTGTCGCTGACCAAATCCAACGATCTGTTCACGCTGACGCGGCCCGTTCAAAACCACACCACCGTGACCAAAGTGAGGATCGCGATGGCGATCTCCTCCATCCTGGATGTGGTAAGTTCGACCGTCTGCGTGAGTATTTCTCCTGCAAAAGTGTACATGTGGCGCCGCTTCAACTTCAACTTTAACACTTTCCCGTACTTTGTACACAGTTTCTGTGAAAATGATATCATGTGAAGTGAATATTTTTACACTTCCTGTGTTTTTCTCATAGAGAGAAACAGACCAGACTTTCGTTTCCTACATTTGGATTCTTTTGGTGAGATTTTGTGAACAAAAGTTACATCTCTGTACTTCATTCGCAGCACGTAAGTCACTGTTTTTTCCCTCTTTTACTGTTGCACCATAACTTTCCTGCACCTGCTCCTCAAACTTCCTGCGCAGATGTGGAGGAACGAGTTCATTCGCTGGAATCCCTCCAAATTCTGTCAGATCAGACACGTGTTAGTTCCTCCTGACCTTCTGTGGAAGCCAGACATAATCATTGAAGAGATGTAAGTTCGAACGCAAGAGCACGCTGTCGTGACTGCGACCACTGAGGTTTCACTGATGTTCGTCTTCTCGCGCAGGATCGAGAAGGATAAAGCTCCTCCCAGCGATTACCTCAAAATCAACTCAAACGGCGAAGTCGAGTACCGGAACGATCAGGTGGTGCTCAGCATCTGTAAGATGCGCGTCCACAAGTTCCCCTTCGACATCCAGAAATGCAACATCACCTTCAAGTCCTTCATGCACTCAGGTGAGGGGCGAACGTCTCGCCAACGTCACGAATTCGCCTCCCCGGATCGAACCTCAACCCGCTGCCTCTGCTCGACCGTCCTCACAGACGAGGAGATAAACTTCGCCTTCCTCAACGACACCACGGAGATCACGGAGCTGTCTCGCTCGGTGATGCAGACGCAGTTCGAGTGGCTGTTCTTGAAGATGACGGTCGGCCAGCGGATCATCCCCCTCCAAGGCCTCAACACGAGCCAAACGTCCATCGTTTACACCGTGAGTACGAACGGCAGCCAGAGGAGACAGGGGGTCCAGAAAGTTAACAACCCCGAAAATAGATGAACAAAAATGGAAACTCTTCATCTTGTGGCAGATTTTTGTACGTTTTTTAAGTAACAGATAAACCTGTCCTAAAACCAAGATTATTCACGCTGATCAAAAACAAACACTGGAGCTTAAAAGACTTCTTTGGGATGTTACTCGGAACTTGGCTGTGCCTCTGAAAACTGCCCCCAGATCTACATGAAGAGGAGGTCCGTCCTCTACATCGCCAACTTCCTGATGCCCATCCTCTTCTTCCTGATTCTGGACTTGAGCTCCTTCCTGATCGCTGACGACGGCGGCGAGAAGCTGAGCTTCAAGGTCACCATTCTGCTCGCCGTCACGGTCATGCAGCTCATCCTCAACGAGATCCTGCCGTGCTCCTCGGACAGGATCCCCTTAATTGGTAGGGGAAAAAAACACGTCGCAGCCGCTCAGCGCACCCTCATTTCTCTGTTCTAACGCTCGCTGCTCCTCTCAGCCGTCTTCTGCATCGGTATTTTCTCCTTGATGATGCTGAGCCTGCTGGAGACCATTCTCGTGATGCATCTGATGGGGAAAGACTCTGAGACGCCGCACAGAGAGACGGAAAGAGACTCTGTGTCCTCTGAGGACAAACAAGGCAGCTCCTGCAGCTGCCTTAAAGGTGAGTCTCCTCATCAATGCCGCAAACTATATTCCACAAAAAGAAAATACAAATAAAAAAGTGCAAAAAACGTACAAACAAAAGATAATAGTTTGATTTCAAAGGTGCTGCATTCATTGATGTGTCTTTTATGTCCTTTCAGGCGTTTACAGGAAGTGTGTGTCCAGTCAAAGTGTGTCGGAGCTCCAAACGCCGTCGACAGCCAAAGACGTAAGAGACGAGTTTCAGTTCATTGTTATTCCAATTCAAAGACGTTTTGAATTATTCCACTCACAGTGACTCTGATTTCAACTTTTCCCTGCAGGGGAGCAGCAGCCAGCTGACCGAGGTGTCGCTCGCTCTGGGCAAAGTCTCCGACGAGCTGCAGCAGATCCAGGAGGCAATGGCGCCGCCGAGCGCCAAAGCGGGCTACTGGAGCGCCGTGGTCAAAACGATCAACAGGGTGTTCTTGGTTTTTTACTTCACGAGTGTGACTCTGTTTTTAACTGTGGTGTTCACAATGTGGCGCATTTCAGACGAGGAGCAGTGAAAACGTGCGGTCAAGTTTGAGCCATTTGCAAGCAAACATACAGGAAAAAAAAAAGTTCCAAAGCACAACACAAACTCAGCCAGTTGTAACTGCTATTCCTAGTTTGTCCTCCAGGGGAAGCATCTGTATGTTTTTCCATCGCTGCTGCTGTGACGTTGCTCTTCAGTCCGAACAATGTTTACCGAGCTTGTTTATTGATATATATGTATTATCTAGGATTGTACACGTTTAGTGCAGTGAATGCAAATACATTACATTACATGTTTTGATTATAATTAAGAAACTGAGGTCTTAACTATTGCAAACATGCATGTGGGGGTTATTACTCATTTACATCT
>JASSRZ010000086.1:4972184-4982872 GCA_032164315.1 Malacoctenus gilli | reverse complement strand
CCCCCCCCCCCCCCCCCCCCCCCCCCCACAGGAAGTAGTGAAACTCTTCCCAAAATAAAAGCTCCAATTGACGCCTCTTTTCATCAGTTTGGAACCCTACCAGATTTATGATCCATTTTTTGGGCGATTTGAATGAGATACAATAAAGAAAGTTGCTTTGTTCAGCTGATCTAATACTGTTTTGCCACATGTTTCACTACTTCTTTGAATATCTCCCTTTCGTTCCACTTCCAGGCCCTGTTCTCACCTGCGTCGTACGGCCGTCACCTCGGAGGAGCGTTCGCCCCCGACAGCGTCAGCGAAGCCACGCTGGGAGAGGCCGTCCTGACCATGATCCTCACCTTGGTGGTGTGCATGGGGGCCGTCAACCGGAAAACCCAAACGCCGTGGGCGGCCATCTGCATCGGGCTCACCGTGACGGCAAACATACTCGCAGGGTGGGGGAGCACGACTCACTGAGTGAAGCTTTTCTCAGCATTAAAAAGAGGTTGTAACATAGCGGTGAGGTGCAGAGCTGGGCAGCAGATGGCAGCACCGCCATCACACAAGAAGTCGGTGAAAGTTAGTTCGTAAAATGTCAACTTTGGACAGCTTATGAGCTGTTTCAGCGTCAGGCCTCGGTCTGGGCCGAGCACCGCGCCGCGCCGCGCTTGCTGCGCTTCTGGTCCCTCTTCATCAACAAAACGCTGCTTTCGGCTTCATTTCAGAGCGAGCGTGTCTGGGGCCTGCATGAACCCCGCCCGCGCCTTCGGTCCCGCCGTGGCCGCCGACCTCTGGGGGGATCACTGGGTCTACTGGGTTGGACCCACATGTGGCGCTCTGCTCTCTGCCAGCTTCATCAGGTCGGTCCCAGTCTGCACGCTCTGCAGGTCCCAGTTCATGCTGCGTGCACGTTGTTTTTCCCTATTTCTGTCAAAAGGACTGTCGTAAGTTACATCGACGCTAGAGTCCAACTGTTTGAGTCGGTCGTGGGATTATATGGCAGGTCAGGCTGATAACAGATATCGCAAGGCAGAAATACCAACCCTGGTTCCAAATATCCGGAGTCAGTATCAGCAGACGGAGTCAGAGAGGCCTTTCTTCCCCCGGGATGAACACTGCAATGGTGATTTCTCTCTAAATAATCCCACACGCAACCCTGAAGGTCAACAAAGGAGCTGATTACCTTCAAGACCGAGTCGTAAAGATAAGAGGCTGGTTTAAACCTGCTCCAAGCGCGTTGCAGATGACACCTTCAGGGTATCAGTTCGAGGGGGGAGGGGGGGGGGCAGCGTTCGGTTCTTTGACTGAGTGTTTTGCTCTCTTGCAGGTTGTTGCTGGGTGATCGAAAAACGCGCGTGATGCTGAGATGAAGTTCTGACTTGTGACTGCGGAGCCGACGGAGCGCGGCGCGTTTATCTGGATGGTTATCTGTGCAAACTTATTTGTACTTGGATTAGCTTCGATAGCTGGACAAGTACATGTTTACATGCTCAATTTCAATAAAGTGTTTTGATGATACGACTGGAACCTGCCGTTCCTGACGGGTGATCCCACCTCGTGTTTTTCTGTACACGGTTCTTTGCTTTCGTCGAAAAGGTTCAAAGTCCTGCAGGGAGAGCAAAAAAACTTTAATAGTTTTATTACATAATAGATGAAAAAGGGTCAAAGCACCGGGCTGTGTGGTAAAAGTGGAACAGCTTCATAAACGAATGCACTTTGGTGGAATATTCATGGTTCATGTTGCTTTTTCTGAATCCTGGAAGCAAAACGGAGTACCAAGAAAAAAGACGATAAAGAGTCTTGCGAAGCTCAAGCCGCTGACACCACCGGTTAACACGTCCACAATTATGGAGGACAAAAAAGCCCCCCCCTCATCATCAATAGGAGACTCATGTTGTCTAAAACGCCGGTCAGTGCGCAGTGAGAGCAGAGGAACTCACTAAGTTACAACTTCCAATCTTTATCAGCAGGTGTCACTAAATGTACTCACGTGATCTCAACGATCGCTGCAGCTGTTTGTGAATGATTGGCAGAAAAACAGCCTTTAGAAATTATTCAGCTTTTAATTGTCAGGGGATGAGGGAAACTCGCTGCTTTACGAACAACTTCAAATAAACTTGGCACACGGAGCCTGACCTCTTTTTGCGCAGTTTGGTCCCAGTTGATTCCGCCTTTATGGTCTTCGAAGCTCATTAGTAATTCATTACATGATAAGCTTATCAGAAGTATTTCAAGTCGTTTAACAGACGAGAAAAACTGCGTTTTACTTCAATTTATAATGCAGAGACGTGATAAAGTGAGGTTTGTACGTGTTCTTGTAATGAAACTCAAGCACAAGGACAGTATTTCTTCAGATCTTTGTGGGAAATCATTGTAGTTGACCTGACACCTTTGCTGCAACATGTGAGTGCAGAGTGCATCAAAGCAGTGACCTATTTACTAGTTAGACATCCAGCGTCTATCTTATCTATATGGGCTCTTGCTTGTTATTCCACGTTTGTCCATAAATAATAAATAAAGCAAACAGTGCCTAATCCCTTAACACCTCCTGACCCCAATGATTGGGGTCAGCCTTGAACAACAACATGCCTCCAATGAACCTGGTCACCCCAATAAAGGCGAGAAGACCCTCTGAAGACGGCGTCACCTGGACCGGCAGAGTGAGACAGGTGTCAAAGACCTCACCTGTGGGCGGGATCTCCGTGCTCTAACGCTCCTTTGATTGGCTTTTTCCCTTTAATGTTTGACTGCCAGCGGTGCTGCGCGAGTTCAGTGTGTCAGATCCAGGCGAGAAGCATAAACGCAGCCGACACCGCGGCAGTGCTGTCGACTGTGGCTGGTGCAGGAGGTTCAGCAGGAACCAGGCCGAATCGATGGAGAAAATGGAGATGGAGGATTTGGACGCGAGCCTGGTGGCGAAAGGCAGGAAGCCGCGGGCCTCCAGACCTCCCAACAAGTTCGAGAAGCTGTTCCAGCCCTGCCTGGCAGAGATCGTAGGAACCGCCTTCTTTGTTTTCATTGGCTGCGTGTCGGTGATCGAGAACGTGCCGGCGGCGGGGCGGCTGCAGCCGGCCCTCGTGCACGGACTGGCCGTGGCCGTTCTGGTGGCCGTCATGGACAAAATCAGGTAAGAAAAGGTTCGACAGGAAGTTTCTCTGCGGCTCCAACCTCCAACTTCGCTGTGAGTTCAACATTGTTGCTTGTTTTCTGTGTATCAGCGGCTCCCATTTCAACCCACCCTTTACTATTGCCATCTACCTGTGTGGAGGCATGGAGCTGGCCATGGTCGGGCCCTATCTCGTCAGTCAGCTGATCGGAGGAGTGCTGGGAGCCGGCATGGCAAAGGTCAGTCCGCCCACCCGGTGAATGGTGAGCTCACAGGATCCCCTGCTGCTCCGTGTCAGTTGTCGCGCCACGAAATGTACGCTCCGTCTCGCAGGTCATGACCCCTCCGGACCGCTACTTCAACGCCACGGGAGCAGCGTTCGACATCCTGAAGTCGGACAGTCAGCTGACCCGGGCCATCTTCGCGGAGGTGTCCATGACCTGCCTGGTGACAATGGTGGTCCTGCTGGTGGCGGTCAACGGCAGGACGAAAACCCCGCTGGCGCCGTTCCTGGTGGGCTGCACCGTCATCATCAACATCCTGGCAGGGTGGGTTACACTGGTGCAGATATTACTGACCATTCTTTCAGCTCCAGTGCTGAACCCAGTATTTATTTGATAACAACCCCCCCCCCTCCTCCTCCTCCTCCTCTTGTGC
Organism: Malacoctenus gilli; assembly: GCA_032164315.1. Taxonomy (NCBI): domain Eukaryota; kingdom Metazoa; phylum Chordata; class Actinopteri; order Blenniiformes; family Labrisomidae; genus Malacoctenus; species Malacoctenus gilli. The sequence continues at coordinate 4,979,127 of JASSRZ010000086.1, read as the reverse complement.
AGAGGTGACATATCTGGAACATGTCTGAATCCTGCCCGGGCCTTCGGTCCAGCCGTGATGACCAGCTACTGGACCTATCACTGGGTGTACTGGACGGGACCCATAGGAGGGGGCCTGGTGGCCGCTGTGTTGCTCAGGTGAGAGATGCCGCTGATGTGTTTGGGGTGAGATGAAGGAGCAGAAGAAGAAGCTGCAAGTCATCGGTCTCACCGGGTCTCCCCTCTGTTTCAGGCTCATGCTGGGTGATAATAAGTTAAGGATCATCCTGACATCCTAGCACAGCGTTCATGCTTGTAAATGTTCTGTATGTGTTGAATAGTGTCATTAACCTGCTTCTGCGATTTCTTTGATGTGAATTGAAACATAAAATAAAGAAAAATATGAGTTTTTCTGCTTGTGTTCATCAAGTTTTTGCATTTTCTGTTCATCCACCCAAGTGTCGCATTGTAACTGGCGCATGCGCGGTGTGACCAGGCGGAGTGATGTACGAAGACACGGGAGACTCAGTGTGTTTGGCGGCCTGCAGTTTATTTGTTCGTCACGGTTTGGTACATGCTCGGTTCCTGTCAGGATGGCCTTCCCACTGTCGGTACCTTAACGGTACTTCTCGGACAGAGCCAGAGCCAGGCAGCTCAGGAACTTGTCCAGAGAGACGTGGGACTCCGGGGTGAAGTCGGCGGGGAACATGCTGGCGATCACCACCATGATGCAGTGGGACAGGATCTGCGGAGAGACGGAAAGGAGGGGGAGAGGCCGATCAGCTCCATGTGACGCACCCTGTTTAAGTCGACACCGCGAAATCCTCTCGACCGATCGAATCCGACGGGGTCCGCCGACGTCTCTCTCTCACCTTGAAGTTGGTGGGGTCCACTCGCAGCTGGAAGGCGTGCAGCTCGCTGAGGGTCAGCAGACCGGCGGTCAGGTCGTCGATCTTGCTGACGGCCAGAGCGACTCCACCCATCACCTTCTTTCCGTGGCCCTTCACGGAGGGGGAGCCGGCCTTCAGGTCGGGCCAGTGGGAGAAGTAGGTCTTGGTTTGCGGGTACACCAGGAGCATCCTGTGGGGGCGGAGGAGCCGCTTGAGTCCAGAAATCACTCTTTTTTTCATTCGTTTTCGATTCGTCGCGCTCCAGTCGGTGCACGGAACTTATTAAACAATAAGCTGAAGCTTTTTGTGATTAAAATCTATAATTCATTTATCGAGCCATCTACAAAGCTCAAGTCTTTTTGGCTGGCGACTATTTCTTGTGCTTCGATAGCAACTAGTCGTCAAAAAACAATCACCCCTTGTCAAAATGAACAAATAGAGCATCAGAAATTCGTTTCACCAAAATGTAAAAGTGGTTACCAATTAAGAAATAAAAATCAGACAAAAGTTACTTTTTTAAATCACTTTTTGTGTGAATAGTTTAGTCAGGAAATATTAATATCTCCGATTTTATTTTGAAATTACTCCTTTTCTCTTGTTTTTTTTTTTTAAGGAGATCCTTGTTTGAACACTTGTATATTGTATTATCGTCATTATTTTTTTTTTTTAAATTTTAAAGAAAAGCAACAAAGAGATATATGAATGGATGTACGTACCTGGCCAGAGCATCAGCACCGATAGCATCTGCCGACTTGCCGATTTTGCTCCACAGGGCCTTGACGGCGGCCTTGTCCTTGTCAGTCAAACTCATGTTGTTTCGGTCGTTTTTTTTCCACCCGAATGGATTGTGGTGATGCCAGCCTGGTCCCGCGTCCTATATAAGCGCCCCCCGCAAGGTGTGCACGCCCCCAGGAAACCATGCCAAGCCACGCGCCGTGACGCAAAATGGGGCCCCGCTTTCGGCCCGATAGGGACCTCGGTGGACGCGCGCCAGCGGGAGGGGGGTGTTATCAGCTGGTGCCATCGCAGGCGTCGGTTGGCACCGGCACGCGTCGGTTTATGTCATGGGTGCGCGGGGCCGCTGCTTCACTCTCTGGCTATGAGTGGGTGGAGACAGAGGGTCGGGTGGGGTGAAGGGGGTCACTTAAGGTCACAGGGGTCCGACCGGGTCGTGCAGCGCCCCGTGCAAAGATCAGCACTTACTCCCGAAAACGGGTGACTGAAGACCAGGCGGGCTCAATGCGGTGAGCGATGGCCGAATGAGTTCCACACACAAAGACTGCAAGAAAACTAAGAATAAGATTTTCATTCAAACTTATAGAATATAAACATTTCCCACTCAGTCTCTAGTTTCAGAGAAATTACTACACTTTCTTTCTTTCTTTCTTTCTTTCTTTCTTTCTTTCTTTCTTTCTTTCTTTCTTTTTCGGGGCTATGTGTTTTATTCGTCTTTGTAAATCTCCTGAGAGTTGTGCAAAAACAAACACACAAGCCACAAAAAAATGTATCCGTTATCAGATCATTATAATAAAATAATTGCACGAGAATCACGCGTGCTGACGTGTTTTGTCTCCCTCGCCGCTTTCACGACGTTCACAGCAAACCCGGCAGCTTCTTGGAAAAGGCTAAAAAAAAGGTCGTTTAAGGTGAAACTGCGGCGACGAGGATTCAGCGTGATGACGGGGACCTGTTTAAGGCTGACTCAGCAGCTACAAGGCAAATGTGTAGCACAAATAACAGATAATACCCCCCCCCCCCAAAAATCCCCCTCCAAAATATACTTAATGAAATTTGAATTTCTTTTCAATTTACAGGTATTCAGAAAGTCGTAACACATCGACTAAATCAGCCTTACAAAGAATGTACAGCTTGTTGACCATGTAATGATTAGTTGATGTGAACGAAATAAATAGAAAAATAGACAAACGAATAAACGGGACCAATCTTGTCGCACGGCTTGAGATTTAAGAGTGATTTCATTTTTTTCAATGACTTTATTTGACTCGTGTAAATTCTGAGTACTTGTTGTTGAAAGAGGGACTTGCACCGACATCTGTTCTTTTTTTCTCTCTCTCTCTCTTCTTCAATTATTATCGTCGACTTGGAATAATTTGCTAATCAAACCGCATGGCGATGTGGGCCCGGGTGGAGTGGGCACTCCTGCAGATAACACCAGTGTGGTTGGACAGATAAGTGCGCTGGTACCAAACCCCGTCATCCCACTTGGCAACCAGGGCCGACAGTGAGAGAAGCCAGCCCTGATCAATTCTGACATTCATTTTCTTACCAAATAAACAGCTCGAACAACAACAACAGCAGCGCAACTGCAGAGAAAAAAGGCAAAAATAATAAAAAAAAACCCCAAAACAAAACAGAATAGTGCTTATCAGTATTATTTTTCATTCATCCACGGTTTAAAAAAAACCCATATAACACACAATTTAATCAAATATTTTTTCCGACGCAAATATCTGTGAAAAGAAAAAAAAATGTTTCGTGACAAACACATTGAAGCCTCTTTCTTGGCCAACTGACTTTTGACATAGAAATAACTTTTAAAAGGATTTTAAAGGATTTTTTGTTGCAGGGTGGCAGTCGCTAAGAGAAATGCTGTCACTACAAGCGTCGAGTGTCAACGGCATAATATTGCAGTTTGTTCCGCCTGAAAGCGTCAAATGAATTAGTTGTATATATGGGGGAAAACGGAATTTTGGAATCGAGAAATTCTTATCCAATAATCTTTACTTTCCTGCCACAGTGTTGTTGTTGTTGTTGTCGTCTCTGGATGAACACATTCAATGGTCAAAATCTGCCGGTTTCATTTGGCTCCTTTAAATGTTTTCAAGTGTTGGTTTGGGCTATAAACTACGATTCTACCAAACTAATATCGAAACCTCGCAGAACCTTCTGGAGGAATCTAAGGCGTTGTCGAGGGGCCTGATCTCCAGCCTATCACAGCCCCCCGCTCCCGGAGGGCGGGGGGGTCTTGGGAACATTTAAAAAGACTGTGGCCAAGCTGCTGCGACATTCACAGTTTTTTTCTGTCAAGCCTGAAGAAAAACTAACAGTCAAAACGCCAACATGGTTGAGTGGAGTGACCAGGAGCGCAGCATCATCACCGGCATCTTCTCGACCCTCGACTATGAGGACGTCGGTGCCAAGACTCTGTCCAGGTATGGGGGGGCTCCTTCTTCCTCCGAATCCTCTTCTTCCTCTCCTGTCTCTCTGACTGAGACAGTTCAGGTTCTGGGTTGCATGCTCACCCCCCCCCTCTCCCCACCTCCTCCCCAGGTGCCTGATCGTCTACCCCTGGACCCAGAGGTACTTCTCGTCCTTCGGTAACCTCTACAACGCCGAGGCCATCAAGACGAACCCCAACATCGCAGCCCACGGAGTGAAGATCCTGCACGGTCTGGACCGCGCCGTCAAGAACATGGACAACATCAAGGCCGCCTACGCCGAGCTGAGCGTGCTGCACTCCGAGAAGCTGCACGTGGACCCCGACAACTTCAAAGTAAAACTCCACCTCACTGCGTTTCCCTCCAAGAAAAAAACACGCACACACACACATACTTTTTGAAAAAAAAAAATAAGTGAAGAAAAAAACCCCAACGGCTAAAATCCTTAATCAACACTAAAAATATTTTTTTCCTCATTTTTTCTAATTGTTTCCCAATCCTACTTTTATTTTGCAATAACTCTCCTTCTCAATCTTCCCTTTCGCCACAGCTGCTGTCCGACTGCCTGACCGTCGTCGTCGCCGCCAAGATGGGCAGCTCCTTCACCCCCGAGACTCAGGCCACCTTCCAGAAGTTCCTGGCCGTGGTGGTCTCTGCTCTGGGAAAGCAGTACCACTAAACCAGCAACCCGGGAAGGAGAGCGAACGTCGGTCGACGCGCACCATCCGTCTCATCTGACAAATAAAGAATTAAAGCCAACCAAAGCAAACCTCGAACTCCTCTCTTTTTTTTCTACGAGTTGTTCATTCTACGAATTTTACAACTATGTTATGATATGGACGCACACTGGGCTTGGCTGCACTGAGTTTCTAAACTGGGTAGAGGTATTGTCCTAAATACACACGTTCAGCAAAGCATCAGAGAAATGGAGAAAAAAGAAACACAAACAAAACTCAAGTGAGAGCAGAAGAAGGCAGTCTCACACATCTACTTTGTCCCATATTCTCTGTGGTCTGTCTCCCAGTTTAACTTTGAAGTCCCACGTGATCTCTCATATCAGGCACCTTCACGTCCCCTCTTCAGATCTGAGTCGACGTCCCCACCTGGGCCTGGTCGTCCATCGCCTGCGCCTGATGGTGACAGTACATACTGGGCTTCATTTCTTTGCCTCATTACTCGTTTATTCTTCCTGTTTTCCCCAGTTGCACCTGTCTGTCAGCTCACAGGTAAGAAACCCCTCAGTTTGCAAAACACAGCGAACGTGGAAGTGAACGCCCATTTATTTTATTGTGAAATAAAGAAAAAAACAAGCAGAAATAGGTGTTCCAAAAATCCAACATATAAACTGAAGTTGAACAGGAAATGTTGACCGAGATGCATTTGCTTCTCAGTCAGTTCTGCTGGAGTTGCGTGTCTGGTTTGGTCGTGTAACTCAGGAGGCTGTTGAACAATTAACCAAGATCGTTTCCTCATTTTGTAAGAAAACAGTGAAACACTTTTCCATGGCTTCATCAATCTGATATCTTCAGGCAAGAGTTCCTGAAAGCCAGTGATTTTCACACCATGAGAACCTTTAAGGTTCCTCCCGCCACACGATCACAGTACCACGATGTGAACTGTACGCGCAAAAGAAGTGGTGCTGGCGCTACCTGCTGGATGCAATGTGCTATTGCAGCGTCCTCGCTTTAACCCTTTCACCCCCCGACTCACCCAGTGGGTGGAGCAAATGAGGAGTAATTAAGAATTCTTTAAAAACCAGGAAGACCTTCATTGAAGCTGGAACCGCTGTTTTTTGTCATTAATTCAAATACATTTATTTTTTAAGTATCAATTTTAATTTCATTCCTTTTTTGTTGGTGGCTTCATAGCAGAATTTGTCAAGAAGTAAACAAATTAATTACACTTTGATGTTAGCCATGAAAAAAAAACACTTTCCAACAGCATTCATGCAAAGAAAAAGTTTTTTAATTTATGTTATTTTAAGTTTGCTTTTAAATCTGTTGATACAGTTGTAAAACGGAATTAACTGATATAAATTTCAATTAATTTTTTAAAAATAATTTAAAAAAAAACAAGTAAAACAAGTATGTCGGCGTGACGTGCAAAGACTGAGTGGATTTACACAAACACAAAAAGACAAATTTGTAGTTTGCTCCACTCAATTGAAGTACATGATAATGTGACTTGTTCTTTTCTGTATGGGTGGAGAAATAAATAAAAAACCGCCCTTAGCTTTGTTGTAGTGTTTTTTAAATGATCAGAATAAAACTTTAACATTACATATTCATAACTTTCCTGACGTTTTTTTTTTCATATTTATAAAATTGCACGTTGTAAAATTAAACCGATCCCTTTTTTAAATGAAGTGCTGTTCAAGTTCAACAATTAGAGGAGTGTTTTAATTGTTCTCTGAAGTGTTGAGTGTGTTGATGATCCTGTACGGTTCATTCTTCACGCTGCAATGTATCTTTGGGAGGTCCTTATCGGTTCTTACGGCTGCAGTCGCTGATAGGACGCGTGGAAGCCTGGGCTCGGAGAAACAAGACCGGCCAGATGTGGCCTCCTTCAGCATCAGCTGGCTCAGTGGTCCAGGCAGGGCTGATAAGATGACAGCTTCCTCCAGCTGATCGACAACGTTGGACTGTAACTTCACTGTACGAGTGCAGCTTCTTTTCGGTCTGTGTTTCTCTGACTCCTCCAAACAAGCATGAATCGGTTCGCACCAATAAAGACGGACACGTCAGTCTAAATTGCTTTCATGCGGACCTTTATTTCTTTCTTTCTCTCACAACACCCGTCGGAAGACATTGGCTCTTGTGGCGCCGGGGTTGCTGGTTTAGTGGTACTGTCTTCCCAGAGCAGACACCACCACGGCCAGGAACTTCTGGAAGGCGGC
>JASSRZ010000086.1:4945918-4972084 GCA_032164315.1 Malacoctenus gilli | reverse complement strand
GCCGCCTTCCAGAAGTTCCTGGCCGTGGTGGTGTCTGCTCTGGGAAGACAGTACCACTAAACCAGCAACCCCGGCGCGGGCAGGAGAAGTGGCGTCAGTCAGCCTCTATTTTCTGTTATGATAATAAAGGACTGATGAGACAAAGTTCACCTGTTGCTTCTTTCATTCCTAATAGAGATGCGCGCTAAAGTCCTCGACTTATCCGAAGGCAGTCGACTGGCGCCTTCTCCTGATGATATGTTTTTCCGAAATAAATCCTCTTACATACATTTTCCAACCTCCAAACAACTTATGTGTAAAATGAACAGACAGACGCAAACATCCATAGTCTTTACTGTCTCTTTGGAGCAATCCACCATTAAAAAACGTAAAATGTGGGCAATTGATAATAATACAATAACAAATTTAAATGCTATGCTTGACATTTATAAGTTGCAAGGTATATATTTTCAGAAGCACAATATGGGAAGGAATACAAAGCGCTGTTCAAATCACAGTCTCTAATTCTGCGCCGACGCAGGACCGGACGCGGCCAGACTTCAGCACCACGGACAGCTCCGCTGCGCTCCTCGTAGGCACGCAGCTCTGACACTGTTCATCTGGTCTCTGGCAGAGCGAAAGGCCAAAGCGACTGGCATCCACTGTTAGAGGTGAAGAAATGCAGGATCTTGCCAAATTGAAGATTTTTCAGAACAGGCAAGTTAATGCGTCGTGTGATGTCTCCGGCATGCAAAGGTTTCATGCAGCTCCCAGTCAGTGATAAAGTCGTTCATAGGGCTTGAAATATATTTTTAAAAAGTATTTGTTATTATATTTGTGGTGAATATAAGTACTATTTCTGACAGTGTTACTCATATCAAACCCTCTTGCTATTTCAGCATTTACCTGCTGGGTGCGCTGTTGCTGTAAATATAATGTTCAGGGCTCTCAGCTGCAGTTCTGCTTCTGTCTGGTAGGGTGCGACACCACGACTAATTTACACACCTATCCCACCATCAGACGACTGAAAGTGAACCATGAGGTCGAATATGAATTCACGCCCTCTGGCGTCACTTTATTTGCATTCATGCTGCTTTTTCCCAACGTGGGACAGGTGTTCATCGCTCATACAACCAGGACCCAACATGTTACAAGTATCACCGTCACCAAGTGTCCACTCACTCTGTGCCAGAAATAACACACATCAGCCAAGACATGAAACAAACATGAGACTATTACTGTTAGAACTTTTATGTGTAGAAAATAATTCATGATATTAAAAAAAAAACCCAAACCTAACAATTACATGTACGTACAGATAGGAGTGGAGCTCCATAGCTTTTCTCCTGCGCAATACTCGGGGAACATCTTGGTCAAGTCTTCATCTGTACTTCTCGGCGAGCACAGCGGCGAAAGCCGACAGGTACTTGTCCACTGCTGCGTGTGCAACTGGTGTGAAGTCGTCGCCCAAATAAGCAGCGAGGGTGACCAGCAAACAGTGCGACAACAGCTGTGGAGGGAGGGGGGTGGGGGTACAGACACAGGACACAGCAGTCAGGCCTCAGTCGGGGAGCGTTATGAAACAGACGTCGACGATCAACGGATTCAAACGTGGCACATCAGAATGAAGTGAAATGTTAAGTTTTTATTTCATTGAAGGGGAACTTATGAGCGCATTTATTCACCTGGAGAGATGAGCTGAAGAAGTCTGACATCATGGCTGAAGTGTAACATTAGGATTACTGAACTTCCTTCTCTGTGAGCACTGATTGAGTCCAAACTAACAACTGGTCAAATCTGACCAATAGAGCAGAACAATGGTAAAGTTTCTTGATATCATATGTCAAGAAAATGTAAGATGCATGACAAAATGCTTGATGTTCTTTTGATTAACTGATTGGAAGCTGCTTTTGGCAAAAGAAACTTTTTCTATGAACAGAAACATTTCCGAATAAAATATAATTTCCTTATACACGTGGAATCTGGACTAGTTTTCCGCGTAACATTATATGGGCAGAAATAGTTTGTATTTGTGCAGAACAATGGCGAAGTGACGATGATGATAACATTGTAGCCTACAGGGCAGCGTCTTGTGTTTGTTTGTTGTTGTTGTTTATTTTTGTTTTTTAAATCAGAAGCTCCTTCCTAACTTTCATTGGGCACCTTGAAGTTTGTGGGGTGTATCCGGAGCTGGTAGGCGTGCAGGGTCTGCAGGGGGGCCAGGGTTACCATCAGCTTGCTGATGTCCTCCGCTCCCTCTGTGATGGCCATGACGATCTTCTTCCCGTGTTTGAACAAGTGGGCGGAGCCGGGACTGATGTCCAGATGGGAGAAGTACGTCTTGGTGCCCGGATAGCAGGTGAACATCCTGCAGGGGAGGACATCCATCCATCCATCCATCCATCCATCCATCCATCCATCCATCCATCCATCCATCCATCCATTCATCCATCCATCCATCCATCCATCCATCCATCATAAGCAACTTGCAATCATTTTAATTTCATAGTTTCGTGTTCTCACACGCTGATTATATCCTCAAGCACAGTCAGAAATAGGTGTCAGTGACTTGTCAGTGTTTTCAAACTGTCAAGGTGCCTGACAGAAAGCCGAGGACCCACCTGAGAAGTGCCTGGGCGCCGATGTGCTCGGCCACAGGAGTCAGCCTCTCCCACAACGCTTTGATGAGCTCCTTCTCCTTCTTGGACAGCATCGCACCGCGCAGCTATGCAGACGTCCAGGGGGGGTCTTTCGGGGCCGACAGGAGATGCTCCTCAGTCGACCATTTTTTTCCCCTCCCTCCGACCAAAAAACACCGAGAACAAAGAAATGGAGCAACTCTCCCCGCTGCGTGATGAAGGGAGCCGAGGGTCCGGCGGTTTGCGGCTCTCTGCTCATGTTGTCCCCCCTCCTCAGTGTTATCAGACAGCCGCCAGCACAGGGTGGGGACTCCACAGCGCATTGCTATCTGCTGCTCTGTGCGTCACGCTGCCTGTTTTCACTCTGTCTTCAATGAGGCTTGAATGTCGGTGAGGCCAAAACAACTTAAAAATTTGAGTCCATTGACATGAATTGATCACAGAAATATTCATTTGGGCAAGTTTGCATCATCTGTCAAAGATGGCGTCTCCATCAGCTTTTAATGATGAGCTGTAAGTATCAGTGAGGTTTAACCTGTTGTGCGTTATGTGGAACTTCAACCATCCTTGAGCTCTTGAGGGGCTCTGCTGTGTTCCGGTGCGTCAGCATTTAAAGCTTAGGGTTGTTGAGGGGGGTGGTCCTGTGCCAGCGCAGCTATCAGCTACTTTAGTTGACCTGGTGTGACCCCCATGTCTCAACAGCATCTCTCATTGGCCCTGAACCTCACGGTGCTTTTCTTTGCATACATGATTAATGCTACTTTAGCCACCACAGTGTAGACGTGTAGTATCCTGACTTTTAAATGCTAAATGCTTTTTTTTTTTTTTTACTTGCAGCGATTAATCAACGGAGGTTATTGTGCAGTCGGGGCTGACTCAGCAGAGAGTCGGCGTCATTCACTCTGGTCTGATCTCAGTCCACTCTAGTCAACTGGTTTAGAGCCACTAACTGTTAAGTACACCTTTAGAGACAAAGTCAGCACTTAGTTTGCATGCAACAATGTCATGCATGTAGCCATAAATTAATTCAGTATATAGCATTATTTCAGCATTCACCAGTTATATTGTTATTATTCATATTTATGATGTTTTTTCATCGTGCTTGTACTTTAAACAGTTTTAAAAGATTTGTAATTGTGTAAGATTGTAACCTAATGGTTTATGGATCAATGCTCGACTCTATGGAACAGCCCTCTGGTGCAGTCAGGCAAAACTGCAGAGTCATGCTCTGGAGCCTTCTCATATCTCCAAAATATGACGCAGCAAATTTCAAATTGCAAAGAAAAAATTGGTTTCCAAAGATTTTTTTTCTCATTTTTTTTCCAAATAATTATTTGGGTTTTGATGAATTTTCTCTTGAAATGAAATATAGATGATCTTATAAAGATACCTTACAGTTTTTCCTAAGTTGTTATCCATGCAGAGGCTTTAACCTCATGACCCTTCTGTGGGGGTGGGGTAGTAATTAGTGAGCAAGTCTCAAAGCAAGAAGGCGCAAAGTTTAACCCTGTGTGGAGTTTGTAGGTTCTTGCTGTGATTTGCTGTTTGATATATCTATTAAGATCTCTATAATGGACCCAAAACATACCTGCTCCAGGTGAGGCTTGAACTCACAACCTCGGCATTGCTCTGCAGGTGACTGTCTTATAAGTACCGCGCGCTGACCGATTGCGCCACTGGAGCCTTGAAGGCCTTGCTTGGTGCATCATTTGTGAGATATGACACCCTTCAACATGTCAGTGACACTTCATTTGACACCAACGAGACCAATGGATGCAGGAGGAATCTTTGATAGTTGCTCTAAAATTTCACTTTTCCAGAAAGTTAAACCAATTCTTCATGCTTTGTTAGTTTGCCGCCAAGGATATTTCCCCCAAACTTGTGTGAGTTTCTCTGCACTGAAAAAGCTCAATCAACATTAAATACACTACAGTTTATCCCTCAACTGAAGCGACAAATATTCCCCCAAACAGCAGTAACTCTCTTTTCTTTCCTCCCCAACGGTTATCCTCAAAGCCTGTTTCACGCAGCTCCACATTGGAAGCGGGTCCCACAAAGCCAAAGCCGTTTTCTGTATGTCCCGCACGTAATGTGGCTCTCGCTTGGCGTGCAACACAACAAAGAGTGTGGATGTAAACCGAATTGAGAAGCGAGCCTCGGGGGGAAAGCAGGCAGACGTCTGTGGGCCTCCGTGTAAATATCAAAGTCAAACAACACACAGGGACATTCCTAAATAAAACAAATCTAAAAAAAGTGCTGGAATATGATCTGCATGGCAGACCGCTCTGAGATGCCCCCCCATGTGGGTACATTTATCAGCCAGCTCTGGCCGGCCCTGCTTCCTGTCCTGGCCTCCAGCAGTGGGCGACAAGAGCAGCCTGTAACCCAGCAACAGTCAGCAGTCAGTTGAAAAGGCAGCAGGAAGAAACCTGGACTCAAATACACACGCACACACACACACACACACACACACGCACACACACACACACACACACACACACACACACACACACACACACGCACGTGCGCACACACACACACACACACACACACACACACACACTCACACAGTTTGAAATGCTTCAACACCAGGAACAACAACCTAGTAAGAATGCAGAATAATCAACCCTACATTTCAATCGCTCTTCATAAATGTGAGTTAAAGGAGTCAAAAAAGTGAAGTGAACATCACGGTGCAATATTATCCTTCATGAGCTCTCCTTACTTCCTATATATGGTTGGATGGTCATAAAAGAGGTTTGAAATCACACAGTTTACATCACACTTGGACCAGATGGTGGTCATCGTCTCAGTTATATAAATCCTGATGATTAAATAAGGCTGGAGATTTTCTGAGGTCGCGGCCTGCAAGTACACGGTCTGGCCGGTAGGTGGCACCGTGTGGTCGTTGGCGGGCGCGCGACGGTTAGCTGGTCGTCCTGTCATCCAGCGGCGGCAGCAGCAGCTGCGGCGGCGGCGTAAGCGTGGGCAGCCCGGGAGAGAGCTCCCAGTCACACCGGAACTCCCGGCCGGTGAGGCGGACAAAGCCCGAGGACCGGAGATTTTTTTTTTACCTGGCTTTCATTTTATTTCGTTTACTTTAGTTTTTGGATTTTTTTTCTCTTTCATGTGACGAGAACACCGCCCTTTGCTAACATCTGGAGCTTCACAGAGAAACTCCTCTTCCTCGTGTCCGTGTGAGGCGGACGCAGGCGTAAGTTATGCGGTGACCGGCCGGTGGTCCGCCTCGAACCAGAGGAGTCGTCGGTGCTGCTGCCGGGGAGGAGCCGGACCGAAGGTAAGAAGCCGGGGTGACGCGGGGAACAGCGCGTGTGTCAGCGGGGCCGGGAGCGTCTCACCGGCCGCTCTCTGAGCTCCAGCATCCCGTGCACAGTGCGGCTCTGCAGCCGGAGCGGCACCGCTGCAGCATGGGGTGGGGTGGAGTGGGGTGGGGGGTCCCTGGGTGGGGTCTCCCCTTGGGTGACACTGGGAGTTCATGCAGGTTGTAATTGCGCATCGGCGCTCTCTGTGAGCTTTTCAAGTTACAACACCGTGTGTGTAGCCCTCTGTCTCGGTTGTAACGTCAAGAGTTAAAATGGGTGGCAAACGTGTGTGTGCGTTGGGGGGGGGGGTGCACCTTGTATCATGCACCATGCACATACTCCAAATCAAAGATGTCAAACATGTGGCCCGTGGGCAAAAAGGAGTCCGTTATGGAGGTGTATGGAGGGGGGGGGGCATGGCCATGGCAACCTTGTATAGTGTCAAAAATAACTTCTTATTCAATGATTTGTGGTTTTATTTAACACTGACAACTACGGAACAAGTCGCTTGTTCAGGTTGATGCTGCTGTGAAAGCTGGCAAAGGGACAATAATGTCACATCCCTGAAAGCTTTGCCAATGTAAAGACCAACTTGAAAGAAAATATTGATTTCAATGGCAAAAAATGAAGGCGTGCTCAGAAATAAATTGCCTTATGGTCCTGGTAAAGAAAAGTGCATCAAATAGTCGGACAAAATGGAACCATCAAATTGTTTGCTAGCTCACTGGCAAGATTTCTTCTCTGTTTTAGAGTCAGTGAGGCTCAAGGCAAAGCTGCATGCACACAGTGGCCAGAGTGTGCACACACACACACACACACACACACACACACACACACACACACACAGACAGCGGCGCCCTCACAGGAGTGATAAATCGATTTCAAAGTGCTGCAGGCGGCCGTGGAGATGAAGGGGACAGTTTGGGTTTTCTGGCTGCAGCAGAAATCCCACAGAGACAATTAAACTACTGACCCGTGTCATCAAGGATTTGTTTTGGCTTCCTGTTTGGAGAGAAGGTAGGAAGCAGGCTCTCTGGGCCAGACCGCAGCAGTGCACATGCACACACACACACACACACACACACACACACACACACACACACACACACACACACACACACACGCACTTAAATTTCCTTCTGAGGCAGACCAGATAAGTGGGCAGGGTTTGAACCGGTGACCTCTGTGTTGAGTTAAAGGAGTGTGAAGGAATCAGTGAAGATTCAGCATCTCAGCTCTCCCATTCACACACGTCTCTATGTGGCCTATTTCACACTCTGTTAGACCATTTGACCACATATTGGAAGAGTCCCTGTTCCTTTTTGTGGTGCGTTTCATTTAAACCTGCCCAAATGTTGGCCTATTTTGAAGTAAAATGACTGAGACACTGAATTCAATTTACCTTTTTAAAGCGTTTTTTGCTGTTTGGGAAGGCTCCAGTGGCGCAATCGGTCAGCGCGCGGTACTTATAAGACAGTGACCTGCAGAGCAATGCCGAGGTTGTGAGTTCGAGCCTCACCTGGAGCACTGGTGTTTCCTTTAAACCATTTATAGTCACAAATACAAAAAAAGAAACATCCCAAGAAGACAGAAACGCTCTTGTAATCATTTATTTTGAAAGATGCTGGTTTTTGGTGTGTTTGGCTTCACTGTAACTTGTATTTGAGTCCAAAGCAAAAAAATAAAAAAATCCGAGCCACGAAGTGAAACTCCAGAAAAGGAAGCTGACAGCATCCTGGAAGCCGTTTCTCGCTCTGCGCACGTTGGTGCATTTCCGCCGGGCGTCTGTGAGCGCGGCGGCGGGTTGGCGGGCGTGTTTGATTGAACGCCTTCGCCTCTCACCTCAGCCCGCGACGTCGAGCGTGTTTCGACAAGCCGGCCAGAGAGGCGGCAGCAGCGGCGACAACAAACGGGTTTAATGGCGGGCCGCCGCTCTCCGGGGGCGACGTGCACGTCGGCGTTCCACGCCGAGCCCTCCGCCGGGTGCATCGGGGTGGAAAACTGGTTTGCGGTTTGTTTTTTTTTTGGTTTTCCCGCTGGAGGCCTGCGGCACGTTGATCGTGGCACTTTGCCCACCGGTGACTTCTTCGCCTGTGCCTACAAGCTGCGCTGCTTTGTGCCGCGACTTGTTGCACCACGACTCGTCCTTTCATGTGTCAGTCAAGACGTTTGCAAAGAGCTTCGACGGATGTTTTTCTGCAGCAGGAAGCAATAAAAAAACAAGAGCTCGCCAGTCAGGAAACGTTTCGTGTTTCAAGTGAGAAGGTGGTGGGAGACATTTTTCAACGAAATGGTTTTTATCGTAATGATTCAGTGGTTTTTAAATCGCCCCTCACGTGTGTGACGGCCAAGAATGATCTGCAACACTGCCACCTAGTGGTAGGAGGGGAGAAGCACTTTTTAGGTAGTCGCTTCCTCCCTTAACTTCACTTACATGTGTAACACTTTCACGTTAAGCGCATTTTATTGTCGCTTATATGTCAAGCAGAGAATTTTGGACAGTTTTAATGATTCACACTTAGTTTTCAGTGGTGCTGTGAAAAACTGCTACGGCCAAGTTGCGGGTTGATGGCAGCAGCTTGTCTCTTTCGCTCTGCGCTCCCGGGCAGGAGCATTTACTGCGGTCGGTTTTTCACCCCCAGTTTTTCTCTGAAAGACCAGACGCTGAAGATTTCAGCTGATCGCTGGGAAACGTGGACGGGGATTTCTCTAATCCCCTATCCGACTCACGTCGATCCCCCCGTCTCTTTCAGTCTGTCCTCTTTATTTATATTCTGGCGTCCCCGCATCGCTCTCAGTTGTTTTTTTTTGTGGCTTCCCACAACTCGTCACGCTAAAAACTAAACCGGAGCGGCTTTATCAGACTCGCCGGAGCTGCCAGTGTGGACAAAGCGATAAGATACACAACGATATCGTCAAGTGCCTGCGTTTCGCTCTGGGATCACAGGAATCCTCACCTGCTTCTCAGCCTCATTGTATCATTTCAGTCTAACCTGTCATGTCAGACTGCTCCACTGTTCCTATTCCTGGCTGGAGAACTACAAACAAACATCTGGTGTGATTCTGAGCGCTGCCCAATCGGACAGATTGTGCAGGGTTAAGTCAAAGGATCAGTGGCCGCACAGTGAAAAACATGTAGGGGAGGGGTCACGGTAAGGTCAGGGGCAGACCGCTGCAGTAGTGGTACCACGTTGCCGGGCAGATGTACGGTTGCTATGACATGACGTAAGCTGGGCTGAAGCGATGTAAACAACTCGGTCTCACCGTCTGTTGGGCTTTGCTGTCACGCCGGTTCAACAGGAGCACAGGAAGGTTTGGTTCCTGAGTACTTTTTTTTAATCCAAAGAAAATACAGCAAAATGAAGCTGAATTCGCAACTTTCCGCCATCAGTGGGAGGCTGGCGGCCTCACGAGTCCAAAACATTTCACGTGTCCGACGCGGCGTTTTATTGGCGCGGGACAATTCTGAGCAAGGGGGCCCCTTTCGAGCGCTGCATTTCCCAGTGGAAAAGACGTGCCAGTTACAGGTGGTAACATGGTGAAGCTGGAGGAGTGCAGCGTCGGTTCGGAAACTCTGGAACGCCTCCAGATCACGTCCACTCCTGCTTCTCTTTGACTCTGCATGGAAACCAGAAAAAAAGCCCTCGATGAGAACAGATCATCTTGATCTGCCTGTCATGGAGGAATTTTAATCTTGTCATTATGGGGCATCAACTGCTGTCCAAACACCCCCTCGGTGCTGCCCCCCCCGTCCACCCTTGTCCTCCAGACTCCTCCATGAAGATGCTGAATAACTCCTCTCAGCTTCTTTCAAGCCACAATTACGACCTCCGTTCTTCCCTTCAGTCAGACACCCCCCCCCCTCCCTCGCTGTCTTACCCTCATGTGGCATCTGCGGGCAATTACCATTAGCTTCCCATACAAGGCCGGCCAACAGAGGAAGCGCTTGTGCCGGCGCTCGCTGGCCGCGCGAAGGGGGACGGCAGGAAGGAGGGACGGCGGGGGCCTCTGAGGAGGTCCATTCACGTCCCCCGGCGGGGCCGCACTCGACTAGACGCCCATTGTGGCGGTGACCTTCCTGTCACCACGCGGCCAACGCCAGGAAAAAGGCGCGCGGGGGGCGGGGGGGTCAGCTGAGTCGCTGGCTTTGTCCCGCCCGGCCCTGCGTGTCAACTCTTCGCTCCCGTCCTTCTGTCTGAGTCTGTGAGTGTGTTAACCGACCCCCCCTCTCCCCCTCCCTCCCCCCTACAGTAATGGCTTTAACCAAGTGGAGTTTGCTGACTTACATTATGTTAATGCTGTTAGGCTATTTGGAGGGAGACGCTCGTCGAGCACACACCCCGGCTTTATGGGCCAAACGCTTAATTTCACATTTGACGATTCCATTAGTGAATGTTTTTCTTTTTTTTCCCCAGGGAAGCGCGAGCAGAAAGCTCGCTAATCAAACGCGTGGCTCTGCTACGCAAACCGAAGCCTCGGGAGCTCCACCACTTTGGGCGCCGACTTTAAAACGCTCGCTGGTGACGGTAGTTTTGCAGCAGAAAAGTCCCGCTGTAAGCTCTGGAGTTCTTCATCAACATCATCTTCCTTTGTGATAAATGAGGCGGCGCCACGTCCCAGATGTGAGAGCCGGGCCGCGTTGCTATGCTGCGACGTCCATTAAACTCTGTAATTACACAGGCCTTCTCGGGGGTCTCGCAAACCTTTAACATCCATTACGATGCCTGAGGTCCCCCTCGGGACTCTGCAAACTTAATGGGACTTTGATGGAGGTGAGCTGGTGACAGTGGATCCTCGCAGAGAGAACTTGGCTGTAACTTTCGCGTCGCTGTCTTTTTAAGGCAGCAGAGGGTCCGCCACGCTTGATTCATTTGGTCTTTACTGTGTCGAAGGGGGAAAATAATGGTGAGTGGAATGAGAAAGGAGGTAAACGGCCAAGAGTGCAAGTCAATGAGGTTCTGAAACCTTCCTGGAGTTTCCCCTCGTCCGACGGCGATCCGCCGAGGTGGTCTGAAAGTCTGAGTGGCACACGGACCACCAGACGTCCGCTGAAAACCCCCCTTTTCACTGCTGCACCTGGCACAGCAGCCGAGTCTCCGTCAGACGCTCTCCAGTGGCGCTCTTTGGCAGGCAAACGTGCCATGAGGTGCTGGAACATTGGAACGCGCCGAATGGCATCGCAGGATTCTTTTTTCCATCAAGGTTTTTCCTTTTCTTTCTCGTCTGCAGCGTTTTCTCGGTGACAGTCCAGTAATTAGACTGAGCCGATTACCATTGATGCTTAAACTCTTCCAGGAAGCATCAGCTGTTTGTCGTCTTACACCAGTTTCTCCACGCTCTCAGCAGCGTGTTTGAAAAGTCCCTTTGGAGGAAACAGAGATGGTCTCGTGCTGACATCTCACACCGCTCTGTGACTTCCTGTGCAGCACCGCGGGGGTGTGAAGCGGCGTGCGGAGAGGTCTCCGTCTGCGTCCCCCGTCTCGCTGCCTCCTGGAGGCGACGCCAGGAAACCATCGGTAGCGGTAACCTCCGGCGAGCCTTTAATCTCTTAATAACTTTCTGGGGGGGAGACGAAAGATGTGAGACTTTTGCATTATGCAGGCGCAGGAGTGCAGGAGGTGCGGCGGGTGGATTTGCGCTCCGGTTGCACGTCGCCAATTAAATCTGTCCTGCTTAAGAGCTGAGTGGAGGAGAGAGAGATGATTGTGCTTAGAGGAGCACAAAGCGAGCCGGGCCGACCTCTGACCTGCCGCGATTGTCTCCGCTTCTGTTTATCTTCCAATCGTTAAGCAGCTTTTTTTTTTTTTCCCGACGCTGTTCCCTTATTTATTAGGACAAAAAGGGCATTTTAAGAGGAAGCAGCTTTGCCTCCAGCGGACACACATTAAAACCTTTGGACTCATTTGAACCGCAACTGAAAACCGTCGTCGGATGCGTTCGTCGATGAGCGGGAAAGAGTTTGTTTTTGTGAAAGTGAAAGTTGTCTGCGTGCCTTTGCGCTTGTGTCCCCACCGTCTCGCCTGTGTTGACACTCTTTGCTTCTGTTTCTGCTCCTCGATCCTCTGGCAAATGTGTAATTTGACGCCCAAAGTTTATCAACCTTTGTAAGAAATCATTAAGACTGCTTTTGCTATTTGAACTGCTTCCTGATTCGATTCACTCGTCCGGACGACCGCGCGTCGTCACGGCGTCCCACAGGAGCACGCGTGTCACGTTTCTCACGTTCTGGAGATGAACTCGCGGAGATGAAACGCCGCCAGCTAAGTGACACATCTCTGAGCTATGCAGCTACTGACACGGAAGTCTGATTCGGAGACAGGTGCTGAGGCCGGGGGGAGAGGACGGCGGGCCTGATGCCGATCGGTCACGGCCTCCGTGGCGGTCGGGCCGCGGCGAAGGAGCTGAAAGGTGCGGAGAGGCCCGGGAGGAATGCGAGCTATTTCCTGATTTGTGTTTCCCGTTACCGGAGCTGCGAGAAATCCCAGGAGACAGCAGAGACACAAGCCTTCACAATAAAAGCTTTGGACAGATTAGACAGACGTGGAGTGAGCGAAGGGATGCTGAAATTGAATGATGTTGTTGGTGTTTCTACAGTCAGAGCGACTTTAACCAGACGATAGCGTCTATAAATAGACTGAGCGGTTTTGCAGCGCGTCCCATCTGAGTGGAATCAGACTGTTTTACGGCACAGGGAGAAAATCCCTTTACCGAACAGCACCGGTTTTCTGCCGTAAACGCATTCAAAGCTCCTGGGAGGCTCCTCCGAGACAGATGGCTTACAAATTAAAAGACAGATGGAAAGATGACTTTGAAAATGTTCGTTTCCCTTTCACTGAGAAAGAAGCAGGAAGTGGTGAGGGGGGGTGGGGGGCCTGCACAGTTCTTCAAAGGCTTCCGTGTGAGGAACCGTGAACAGCCTCAGAGACACAGGTGTCTCACTGATCCACCACATCGGTGAACAAACTACAGATTTTGTCGGGATAGACGATCGGCGGCCGGCTTCCGTAAATCCCGCGGCCACTTCCCACGGCACGTTTGCGGTGGATGGCGGCGCCGTGAAAGAGGACGGTGGCGCTCGTTTGGGGGAAGCCTCAGGAGGGGCCGGGACGTCCGAGCAGCACTCGAATGAATTATCCAGTCAGGAAAACTGAAAAAAAAAAAGCAAGCCGACCCTCTTCCGCCGCTGCCGTTTGTCATGTTGATGTTTTTCATCCGTCGGCGCCCCTCCGCTTCTGTCGCAGCAGATGTTTATTCATTTATTAGCGTTTGTTTGTGGAGGCGCAGCAGTGGGCCGCGCGCGCTCACACGCGCTCGGCTGCAGGGAGCGGAAAAAGCGTCCCGCTGTGTTACGAGTGTAACATCTGGCGCAGACGAGAAGCGTACGCCGGCCCGTCGCTGGGGGGTGGGGGGTGGAGGGTCAAAGCCCGCAGCACACTGACCGTCTCTGCACCCCGACCTGTGATTTGTTACTGTGAAACAAATGGCGGGGAGGGCGTCGTCGGGGCTGTGAAGGGCTGCGTGCTGAAGACGCCCGGAACCTAAAAAGGATTTTAGTTGACGTTGAAAGGTGAAGTCCGGGTCACCAGTCCATCACGTTAACATCAAAGGGGGAGTTTTATGAACTTAATATGGCAGGGCTTTGAAATCCGCTGTGAAAACACGTCACGCAACACGCAAACTTCACAGAAAAGAAGCCTCGAGCTCAGATGGACTCAGATGAATGGAGAAAAGCGCCAATATTTCTCAAACAGTTGAAATTTATGCTCATTCTGAAAGGTGCGGCGAATAAAAAGAGTCTGAGGTCGAGAGTTCAGCTCATTTTTCCGTGGCTGCGGTCCATCAGTTCCCTCCGAAGTCTCTGTCCTGATAAAACCAAGAAAAAGAAAGAAGATTGTGTTAACACTGAAGCTAGAACGGGCCCACAGGAGCTGTTGAGCAGGTTGTAGAGCCTATTAGAGTGGAGCGGCGGCGGCACGGTAAAGCTCAACCCCACTCGGACCGTCTTGAGCATTAATCTGCAGCTCAGTCCCCAACCAATTAACCTGGAGGTGGGCGCTGATAATTGGCAGATTTACAGCACCTTGGCTTCAAAAGAGGAGGGAAAAAAAAACACAATTTCGTGTTATTTCAGAAAGTTTGCGATCGTTGCTCTTCTCGAAGCCACGCCGCATCCTGCCGGAATCGCGGTGGCGGCCGAACAGCAGGGCCATGTCATGTGGCGCTCAGTGCTGGTGTGTGTGTGTGTGTGTGTGTGTGGGGGGGGATTATAGTTCTCTTAATCTGCCCGTCATGAAAACCCAACCAGAAGGGAGTGGGACAAAAAAAACAGAAGCGAGAACACAAGAGATCGCGGAGTGACGAGTGAGGCTGGATGGATAAACAGGATGACCGAGCAGGACGCTGATCTTTGGAGGCTTCTTTGGCCACATGGCGGACGGAGGACGCCTCCCCGAGCCAGCGCTGTCAAGTGAGTGTTTGCTCGCTGACCGCACGCCGGGCTGACCGTCCGTCCTCAAAGCTTTGTTATACTTTGACGCCAGCGCGTGCGCAAACACGGCGGTTTGCGTCCGACCGCGACGGAGTAAGCAAAGGATGTGGTTCCAGAGGGAGAGGTCGGCGGGGGCGTGTTGATCCTCTGTGACCGCCGGTGAGCCCAGACGTTTATGTTACTGGGACACGAGCGCAGAGAGGCGAAAGGGAGCCGATCTGCCTCCGATGTGGACGATCACGACGTCTCTTTGGATGAGAAACGTCCACGGAACGATCACGATGCCAGGACTCGTCCAGCTGTACCTTGATGTTCTTCTCCAGATGTCGCGTGTTGACTGTGTTTACTTTTAAAGCAGGAGAAATGGCAACAAGCTGTTAAGTTGCTCCCTGGCCGCTCGGCGAATTAATCGACATTAATTCTGGGATGGATGAACTTCTGTAATCCTCTTAGTTCTCGTTAACATCTGCTCCGTCACGTCTAGAGCTAACCGGACCAACCCGAGGGGACCCGTTAGGGCGAGCGGCGGGCCAGACCAAACAAGTCCGTCGACGCCACCTCCCGACGGCGCCGCGGCTCAAACCGTAACGCGTCGCGCACGTGCTCGCCTCATGCTGCTGAGTAATCAAAGTCTTTATTTGTCCGCCGACGCGCCTTTCACCCACAGCCGCGTGTCAGCACCTGTTTCCGCCGTGTGGCCCTCTGGGAAGCCTGCTGGGTCTCCTCCACGAAGGACGTGGTCCTCAGGGAGGCATCAGACGACACACACACAAACGCGTGCTTTTTTGTGCAAGCCGTGCATGTGTTGGAGGCAAAGCTCCATCCCGTCTGCATCAGCCTGCATTATGAGGTCCTCCAGCTGCCGCCGTCGAGTGTCCGCCGCCTCATTAGACTTGGCCGGGAGTCCGCGTGTGGCGGCGAGGATTGTTGTTCCGCTGAACGGCTCCGCGGCGCGGCAGCAGGGCCTGTCGTTTCACTCACAGCCGTGAATTGCCGAGCGACTCGCAGCTGAGTTTCGCAGAGGCGCCTCCTCCTCGTTGGTGGTCGCTCATTTACTCCTCCGGCGGAGCACCCCCGCCCCCTCCCCGTGCAGATGTCCCATTATCGAATAATGGCGCCTTCACTCGCGCACAAAGGCCGCCACTTGGCCCGAGATGGAACCGGCCCCGGCGAGTGTTTGCACAGAAGTGGCTGCATGGCACAGAGACATTCTAGGACTGGTTTTGAATCAAAGTCAATAATTGAATGCTTGTGAGTGTGAACGGGCTCCAGAGCTGCAACATGCATGATGTTTCTGCTGATTTCTTCCAGTATCGGGCTATTTCTGAGTCTCTCTTTTCAAGACTCCTGATCGGTTTCCATGCCAGTAGTACTTTGTCATGATTGGCTGATTTAATTCTGATCAGGAAGGACCTCTCCAGTACCCGAGTAACATTTGTGGCTTCAGTTTTGCTTGGATCACAACGCTCTGCTGTACCCTTGTGTGACGACGTGGCCTGTAAAGACTAAGGATCCTCCAGTGGACAGGGAACATCCCCTGCATCTGCGGCTTGCTGTCACAGAGGGGAAACTCCACCTGTAAAAGTGGTGGTGCCACCTTGTGGCACAGAAACACGCCTGCACGGCTGCCGCTCGATCACACTGCAGGACTGTCCGGCTACTGCAGGGCTCCAGTGGCGCAATCGGTCAGCGCGCGGTACTTATAAGGCAGTAACCAGCAGAGCGATGCCGAGGTTGTGAGTTCGAACCTCACCTGGAGCACGGAAGTTTTAAGTGACGCAATGAGAGGGAAAGAAAGCTGCTTGTTACACAAACTTGCCAGTTCACATGGAGATGGATAAGTCTCTGAGCAAGTTTGTCGTTTTTATGTTTCAGTCGCCAGAACTGCCCTAAAAACTCGTCTCTCTGTTTTGTTCTCCTGGCGGCTTCCAGCTGGCAGGCGTAGGGGGCGGTGACGAGCATGGACGAGCCGGGCAGCACCACCAGCAGCCTCCAGAGGAAGAAGCCACCATGGCTCAAACTGGACATCCCCACCATCGAGCTGACGCCGGACGACACGCCCACGCTCGTGCAGGTGAACACGCGGCACCTGAACACACCGCAGCAGACACAGCAGTCCATGCAGGCTCGCTTTTGTGTCTTAGGAGGAGCAGAAGGCTCTGTATGATGCATCCTTTTCACACACACTTAGTAGTTGTGGTATAATTGCTTCACTTGTTTGTGTGTGCGTGTGTTGCAGCCTGCGAAGCGCCTGCGCAGCGTCAGCATGCCTGGGGAGAACCCGCAGACCCGCCTCGCTGCCTTGGAGACCTCCAACAACTACCTCAGACCTCCTCTGGAGAGACTCCCCTCCATCACCCAGTCCATTAAGAGGTCAGAGAAGCGCCTCCTCCTCCTCCTCCTTCCTCTCTGAATTCAGCGCTTTCAGACTTTCCTGCTCTCAGAATTTCTTACTAATCGATCAGAAAACTAACTGACGCTTCACTTTCCTGCCTGATTTAACACCAAATAATGCTTCTCTGCTTCTTCTCTCCTATTTTCCCTCTTTCTTTCCCTCCTTTTTTTCCTGTCCCGCCACCTCTTGTTGCCACGGGCGCAGTGAGAAAAGGGTGCGCTTTGAGCGCGTCAACACGGTCCCCCCGAAGGGTCAGAGGGGCCCCAGGAGGGTGTCGACCATCCGACGGCGGTCCTGCATCCCCAAAATACTCACCAGACGGCGCTCGTCCATACCCAAACAGATCATCAGGTACAAGAGCGGGAAGTGAGCGAGTCTGTCGCAGCTGTAGGTCGGTTTGGGGCAATTCATGAGGGACAGCTTGCTGAGGAATCCGGTCACTCGCTCCTCCTTGCCCCCCCTCCCCCCCCTCCCCGCGTGTGCGATGTGTCAGTAGGCGGTCCAGGTGGCACCTCACGGCCAGAGTCAGACAAAATAACACAGTTACTCACACAGGCAGGCCGCCACATCAAAGCGGCGCTAAAGTGAATGTAAAGCACTGAGACCCCCGAGACCCGGCCTTCAAAGAGGGC
Organism: Malacoctenus gilli; assembly: GCA_032164315.1. NCBI lineage: Eukaryota > Metazoa > Chordata > Actinopteri > Blenniiformes > Labrisomidae > Malacoctenus > Malacoctenus gilli. The sequence continues at coordinate 4,954,628 of JASSRZ010000086.1, read as the reverse complement.
GCCTTTGCTCCACCATGCTGAGGTTGAATGGCTTTGCACGTGTGTGTATGTGGGGGGGGCTGGATGACTCTGATGTTTGTGGGAGAATTATTGAGAATTGTGTGTGCGTGTGCGTGTGTGTGTGTGCGTGTGACTTGTTCCTTGCAAATCTCTTACATACACTTCAAACAGAGTGCACGTCTCTCTGCTGTGGTTCGAGCTGCCGACTTGCCCCGGATGTCTGTTGATCCGGAGGACTCTGTGCCGTTTCCCCGCCGTTTGCTTTGACAGTCGGGGCCGCGCCGTCAAAAGAGGGATAACAGTTCACTGCGTCGTCACGCCGATGCTCTTAATCATAGGTGTTTTCTCGGAGGTTCTCATGCTCAATTGGACGTCTTTGAACCGCTGACACGGAAAGCTGAACTGAAAAGAGAGGTGGGGTGTCGAACGACCAGCGTTTTAAACCTTTGTGTGTGTGTGTAAAGGAAGAGATGTGTGTGTGTGTGTGTGTGCGTGTGCGGTCATGTTGAGGCATGTCCCTGTGCCCTCCCTCCCTCTCTCCTCCCACCTAAACTCTACAAGTATGATGAGCTTTCTTCTCCCGCTCCGTCTAATCTCCTGTTTCCTGTGGAGGATCCAACAAGTTGTGTTTACACACACTCCTGCTAAAAGGCGGCAGACGGAGCAACAGAGAAGGACCTCTTTGTGGATGTTTTGGTGGTTGAGGGGTGGAGAGGGTAGGGTAGGGTGGGGGGGCGTTATTCAGTTTGACGAGGACCAGAGCCGCTGTCATCTTCGCCCAGTAGGTCACAAGAACTCCGGAGGAGGGATACTGGGAGGCCGGCCAGCCGCTGACACATTCACACACGCTCCGTCAAATGGAAACTTGTGTTTCGCACTGGTGACACCAGTTTCGGGGGAGAAGAGCCTCCCGCTCGGTCAGTCCGGCGCACCGCTCCATCTGGGAGAAGAAACAAAAAACTGCGCTGCGGATCTTTTTCGACCACGGACCTTAAAGTAACCGGGACTTTGCTCAGCTGGACGGCGGTCCGGACGTGTTGATCCTCTGCGTAACAGCAAGGGCCCACTGGCCTGGATATCCTGTGCGTGTGCGTTTGATCTGTGGGAGGATCCGCGGCTCAGACTTTCACTGGCTTCAGGGGGGGTTAGGCCAGGACAAGTGTGTCCGCCATGCTGGTGATGCAGGGGACTCGGCTCGCTAGGCCCCGCCCCCGCCAGGTATGACCCAGAGCCCGAACCGCTCATGGAGCTCCTTGGACAGGTGGGTGTGGGCTCCCAAAGGGGTCGCCGGGTGTTGTGAAGAGGTGATGGAGGTAAAACGGTGACTGGGCAGTCGCTTGTGAAACTGTGAGAGGTTAGAGCTGAAGGAACAAGTGTCTCAACACCTGCTGTTATCAGAGTGAAAGTGTGAATTCGAAGCAAAAACTTTATTATTGTACATTGAGAATCAAAGAAAAAAATGTGTATCAGAATCGTGCCTGTGTTGTAAGTGTATAGCAAATAAATTGGACCTGAAATTAATCACAAACTTTTATTGTGAAAAGAACTTTGTTAGGAACTTATTAGCACCAGAGCAGAAGAACCAAAAAGTTCTTCCTTTCCACGCAATAATATTTTTGTTACCAAAATAAAAGCACATGCTTGGCTCTTGGCTTTGGTGCCCTGTAACATATTTCACCATTTTGATCGACTCTTTTCTCCGTTTTTGGGTGAAGCCCAACTAGTAATAGTGATCTGATGCTTCAATCCAGCCTTTGCTGAAACTAAACCTTCATGTTTGTCTCCTGTATTTGTTTAGTTCTCCATTTTTTTGCCTTGTTGTCGCATTAGTTTCGGTGGTGGAAATATCTGCCCCTGGGCCGTTTCCCTCCAATGAAATGAATGCGTGTGTAATTACAGTGAAGCTGATTGCTGCCTCCTGCGGCCCGGCCCTGCCCGCAGGCTACGGGAGCGAACGCGTGATGCTCGACGCCGCTTTAATCGGGGGGTGGCGTTTGATATCGCTGCTCTCCCGTCGACCCGTCCCGAACGCTTTATTTATGTTCCGACGGATTCCTCGTGCACGCGCGCCTGTCGGTGCACGCCACGATCTAAACAAACAGAGGTCGTCTGGTGTGAACGAGGTCGCCGCTCGCGACCGGCTCCTCCTTCAGTTCCAAAGACCCCCCATCGCATCCCCCCCACCCCCTGACTTCAGCCTGTTTACCTCCCGTTAGCCTGTCCTTTTTTTTGGGCTCTTCCTCGAATGTTGCTCTCCAGAAAGGACAACAATCGCGCCGCCGCCGCCGCCCCCGCCCTGCTCCCCGCGTGGCCTTAAAAGGCTTCCCCAGCTGGCACTGCTCTAGACAACGAGGACGGAGTGTTTATTACTCAACGTTCTGCTCTCTAAACAGTTTTCTAGCGTGTCGTCCCCCATTCTCATTGGTTAACACGCACATACTCAGGGGTGAGTGAACAGGGAACTGTTTCTTAGAAAAGGGGGGGGGATCTGACTGCTCATTTATCGGCACTGAAATGTAATAACGCGGAGCCGCGTCAGGTCAGCCGCTGTGGGAATCGGAGGCAGCAGCTGCTTTCCTTCCTGACAGGACAGGAGGACGCGTCCGTCAGGCCCGGCATGCATGCGCAATTTCCCACACGCAGACAGAATGAGAAAGAGATTGAGGTTAGATTAAGAGCAGAAGAAGGGAATCTCTTATGCAGCTGTGTTGCACAAGAGCCCCTGATTTGGTGGTCCGACCAGCGTCTGTATGAATTCTGACGTATATGTAAGGCTCTTTTATCTGATTACTTCGAATTTTAGGGTCTGGACCCGGAAGGGCATCTGGTGCAAAGTTGCACAGAGTCTCCCGATACAGTAGCAATGAGGAAAAGTGTCTGTCTGATTGGGATTTCTCTCTCTCTCTCTCTCTCTGTCTCTGTCTCTCTCTCTCTCTCTCTCTCTCTCTCTCTCACTCTCTCTGCCCTCCTGCAGGGGGACGGCGGACTGGTTCGGCGTGAGCAAGGACGGCGACAGCACGCAGCGATGGCGAAGGAAAAGCCTGCAGCACTGCAGCCACCTGTACGGGGGTCTGAAGGCGCAGGTGATGAGGGAGATGGAGCTGCACAGCCAAGACAATCTCTCCCTGGCCAGCACTGAGACCCCTCCCCCCCTCTACCTCCCACCCCTCCACCCCAGTCACCAGCACTATGGCATGCAGAGGGTAGGCCGGCGCTGAGGGGGGTCCCGCCAGTGGACGGCGGGGCGCCGCTCGCCTTTTCCTCGCATGCAGTCTCCCCTCTTCTTCAGCTTCTCCGAACCCACCCATACGCGGCGTGTCGCATGTTCACGTGTCTCCCCGTGCGCAGATCGTCGACCCCCTGGCCCGAGGCCGCGCCTTCCGCGTGGCGGAGGACGTAGACGGCCTCAGCGTCCCGCCGACGCCCGCCACGCCCGGCACCGCCTCGCTCTGCTCCTTCTCCAGCTCGCGCTCGGCCCTCAACCGGCTGCCGCGGCGACGCAAGCGGGAGTCCGTGGCGGTCATGAGCCTGAAAGCTGCGGCGGCACTGATGAAGGTGGTACCGAGCGCAGAGGAGCGTTTTCTTTATGTTGCATTGGTGGCGGGGGGGCACTTCCTGCTGGCTGCCTAATCTCTGCTTTGAACATACATTAAAGCTGCTTCTAAGCTGCTGCCAGCTCAGGACAGATTCTTTCAAACCTTCGCTGTATATGCGGAGTGTGCGTTATAAAGTAGCTACTCCTCGTCCACTGGAGACTTTTCCAGGAAAACGAGCGCTCCTCTCTAATCTCTGACATTATACTGATAGGGGGGGGGGTTCCTGAGCAATACATTCAACATGATATTATTCCTTCCTCTTTAAAGCTGAAATGAATGAGTTCCTCTTATGGTCCCTCTTTGTGTACTTGCATTTCCCTGTATTTATATGTGCTGACACGTTATGTAATACACGCGATGAGCTCCGGGGATTAAACTCTGGCAAAATATGGTACAGTATGTGCGGATGATTCGCTGTCTGTGGCCCACATACACATTTAAAGGTGTGTGCGCACAACCGCCTCTGTGTGTGTTGTGTGTCGGGGGGGTGGGGGTTTACTGGTGGAGTTACACCAGCAGATGGTCAGAGATAATGCACGGTCAACGCTCAGCTATCTGCTGGATTGTGGGACAGAATATTCCAGAGGAGCGGGACTAATCCAGCGCGGCACGCCACCGCCGCGCAATCCGCGGGCAGCCCGGTCGGCGCCCACCTTCGGCGGCTCTGACCCGCTTCTGCATCCGGGATCAATTTGTTTGTCACCTCAAGGGACGAGTTGTGCCGAGATATTGGCCTGTTCGGTCGCCCTTTTGGGGAAAAAAAACAACAAAAACGAGATTGAAACACAAAAATAAGACACCCCCCTACACACACAGACACACATGTAACACACCATGGTGCATTGGTCCCAAAGTTTAAGCTCAGGCTAATATCACATGATATCTTATTGATTGTTTTTACATATTAGAAAGCTTCGTGTGTTATTGTGAACCGACGACTCGATTGTCCGTCTTTGACTGACGTGCGTGCTTGTGCCTGTCAGGGCCGGACGTTGGGCGACGGCGCCACCGGGCGAAGCCGCAGACGCAGTTTCATGCCCCCCAGTTTCTTTGAAGACGACACTGCGGATTTCCCCGACGACCTGGACACCTCCTTCTTCACCAGGGTGAGGACAACACGACGGCTGACTCACCACCGCGGCTTCCAGGATCCAAACGACCGACGTAAATCGCTGATGTTTATCGGCCTTTTGTTTTGAATTCCTTCTGAGTGACTCGCCGTGTTTGCAGGACGGCCTGCAGGACGAGCTGTCCAGCTACGCCGACGAGGTCTTCGAGACGCCGTCCGAGGCCGCGCTGAAGCAGCTGGATGAGCGGGAGCTCACGGGAAGCGCTCTGGATAAGAGCGAGCTGGAGAGGAGTCACCTCATGCTGTGGGTTGATCGTTTCTACTCTTGTTCCTCATTCCGAACCCTCCGGAAAACTGACCGTCCCGCCTGGGTCAATGCAGGCCTTTGGAGCGGGGGTGGCGCAAGGCCAAGGACGGCTCGCTGGTCCAGCCGAAAGTGCGCCTGAAGCAAGAGGTGGTGAGCGTGGGCAGCCAGCAGCAGCGCGGGCAGAGGATCGTGGTGCCCGTGAAGAAGCTGTTCGCCCGAGAGAAGCGGCCGTACGGGCTGGGCATCGTCGGCCGCCTCACCAACCGCACGTATCGCAAGCGCATCGACAGCTACGTCAAGAGGCAGATCGACGACATGGACGACCACAGGTGAGTGAGCGGCTGCGACAGGTGCGAGCTGTGACAAATAAGAGCCAAAGAATGAAGCAAGCGAAACGCGCTCTGTTTCAGACCTTTTTTTACCTACTGGATCACGTGTGTCCACCTGCTCATCACCATCCTGTCTGTGGCTATCTACGGCATCGCTCCGGTGGGCTTCTCCCAACACGAGACCGTCGACTCGGTGAGGCCTTTTCAACCTTGTAGCCATTTGAATGGATTCCTTCTGAGTGATTTGTTGAATATTGATACATTTCTTTTCTTTTCAAGGTGTTGAGGAACAAAGGAGTTTATGAGAATGTGAAGTTTGTGCAGCAACAGAACTTCTGGGTTGGTCCGAGCTCAGTAAGTGTCAAAAGTATCGTTGATAGTGTGACAATCACATGACGACAACAGGCAGAGCGGAGGAGGTGAAAAACCAAACTGATCTTCAAGGATGGTTTCTTGCTGTTTGCACTGTTGTCCTGCAGGAGGCGCTAATTCACCTGGGAGCCAAGTTCTCCCCGTGCATGCGTCAGGACGAGGAGATCCACAAACTGATGCAGGAGAAGAGGGAGAGGGAGCGGAAGTCGGGATGCTGCGTGAGGAACGATCGCTCCGGCTGCCTGCAGACCTTGCAGGAGGAGTGCTCGGTCAGTGGGAGCTGCTCAGGCCCACTCGAGGCTTATCGAACGCCCAGGAACGAAATCGCCCACTCTCTACGTGTCTCCTCCCTCAGAGCACCCTGGCCGTGTGGGTGAAGTGGCCGCACCACCCGAGCGCCCCACAACTTAACGGAAAACTACGTGAGCACGGCTCAGTGTGCCATCAGGACCCCCGGTAACAAACAGCTGCTGTTTCTTCTCACTCTGTTCAGTGCTCACTCACATCTGGAGTTCAAAACGTACGTTTTGCCTTTTCATTTTTGTCCCCTGATTTTGCAGAACTTGTCTGGAGCCTGCATCAGTTTCACCCCACGACTGGTCGGACGATATCACCCAATGGCCAGTGAGTACGCCAAGATCCTGATGGCCTCATACATGTAGAATATTAGGACACGAAGACCAGCCGGGACCTTCCATATATCTCTGTTGTTTAAATGAAATCGTTGTCATGTTCTTCATACCAGAAATACCATCCTCGTTTTATTTTCTCGTTGGCCATCTGTAGATTTGCACGAGGTACAACTCCGGGAATCACACCAACCTCCCCCACATCGACTGCACCATCACCGGCCGGCCCTGCTGCATTGGCACCAAAGGAAGGTGAGCGTCACAAACAAAGCATCTTTCTTTTTGGAGTCGTGTTTTCACCTGTTTCTATTAAGTTTTCGCAGAGAGAAGCGACCGTCTGACACGCTGTGCTGATTTAGGTTGTTGCATTTCTGCGCCCCAGGTGTGAAATCACTTCCAGAGAGTACTGCGACTTCATGCATGGCTACTTCCACGAGGAGGCGACGCTCTGCTCACAGGTACAACAGTTCAGGAGTTGATCTAAAAGTCTGGTGCTCCAGGTGAGGCTCGAACTCACAACCTCGGCATCGCCCCGCAGGTTACTGTCTTATAAGTACCGCGCGTTGACCGATTGCGCCACTGGAGCCCTGTGTTTGCGGCTCTGTGGCAGTCATAAGTTCCCCCACAGGGTGGCGGTGGCGGTGGCGCTCCGCCGCAGCCCTGACCGTCTCCGTCGTCTCCCCGGTCTGACAGGTGGCGTGCATGGACGACGTGTGTGGTTTGCTGCCTTTCCTCAACCCGGAGGTCCCCGATCAGTTCTCCCGCCTGTGGCTGTCCCTCTTTCTTCACGCTGGGTGACTGGACGCTGCTTTCTCTCTTCATCTGAAGAGTTTAGATTTAGATTGGACACTTTGTGTTGTGATTAATGGAGTTAGCGTCCCTCAACCCTGAAGGAGCCGCAGGTTTACGGGTGGAGCGAAGTAAATAACGGTCTTTACGTCACCGCAGGATCCTGCACTGCCTGGTGTCGGTGTTGTTCCAGATGACGGTGCTCCGGGATCTGGAGAAGCTGGCCGGCTGGCTGAGGATCTCCCTCATCTACATGCTGAGCGGCATCACCGGCAACCTCGCCTCGGCCATCTTCCTGCCCTACAGAGCCGAGGTACAGGCTGCGCGACCCGATGAGTCACCCGGATGTCGTGCGGTGCGTGTGTTCCTCCCCCCTCCCTCACCAGCCTCCCCCCCCTCTTCCGCCGACCTCAGGTGGGGCCCGCCGGCAGCCAGTTCGGCATCCTGGCCTGCCTGTTCGTGGAGCTCTTCCAGAGCTGGCAGATCCTGGAGCGGCCGTGGCGGGCGTTCGCCAAGCTGCTGGCCATCTCCGTCTTCTTCTTCTCCTTCGGCCTGCTCCCGTGGATCGACAACTTCGCCCATGTCTGCGGCTTCGTGTCGGGCTTCTTCCTGTCCTTCGCCTTCCTGCCGTACATCAGGTGGGTGGAGAGGGAGGGGGCACAGGAAGTTCATTTCGGAGCGATACAGTTGCATGAGAGGTTCACGTTCAACACGGGTCTTCTCACAGCATTTTACATCTAAATTTAGTATAAAGAGAGCGAGCCAAAGCTTTAGTTCTTGAAGCAGTCTGAACCTAAAGCAGCTTAATTCAGTGACTGTAATGTGACTGAAGTCTGCACTGACAGAAATTGTCCTCACTTCAAGTACCCAAAGGGTCAAATTGTCGCTTAATATGACTTCTGCGTGTTTCATGTTTCAGCTTCGGACGCTCCGACATGTACCGCAAGCGCGTCCAGATCTGCGTCTTCCTGCTGGTCTTCAGCGGCCTGGTCTCCGCCCTGGCCGTCCTCTTCTACGTCTACCCCGTCAAGTGCGACTGGTGCGAGTACCTCACCTGCATCCCCATCACAGACAAGTTCTGCGAGAAGTACGACCTGAACGCACACCTCTACTGAGCGCGCCGGCCGGGTGCCCCCCCCCCGTCGGGCCGGACGAGTCGGGATGGAGAGGGAACGTTCCCGCTGGAAATACCAAACTGATGGTTCAGGATCGCCTGAAGTGCGGCTGTTATTTTTTTTCAGACAGAGGCTGTCTCTGTATAAAGACGCTGTGTTGAAGCCTTCAAGCATGGGACGGAAACTGTTTACTAAACAATCTAAAGTTCAGAGAAGAGGACCAACGGTAGACTGATCTGTAGCTGGACTTGTCAACGATCAGACACGTCCTGGACTAACTCCACTGTTTCTTGCCAAATCATTTCCCTTTATTTTAATTGTAAAACTGTCTCAACAGCACCCCCGGTGACTAAACGGACCCATTGCAACCAGAGAAATCTGCAGATTTTTTACTTTTTTTCAATCATGTTTGGACCATATTGTCTTTTAACTTAACGCCTTTGAACTCTGCAAGAGAAGAGGCTCTAAACTGTCTTCATGTGCCTTACTGACACACACGGCCGC
>JASSRZ010000086.1:4926265-4936782 GCA_032164315.1 Malacoctenus gilli | reverse complement strand
CACACACACACACACACACACACACACACACACACACACACACACACACACACACACACACACACACACGAAAACCACTCCGTCGACTGTTTTATCTTCCACTCTACAATGTGTTTACCGTGAGTCACCTGCGTCAATAACAGTTGGATGCAGCTCTTCCTTAAGATAAGTGCCTTGCTCTTTGCCCCCCCCCTCCAGCCCCCCTTCCTCATTGTACACAATGCAGCAATAAAGCTCCAATTTTTTTTAATCCGGGAAAAAAAAAACTACCAACAGACGAGGTCGTATCGTATGTCGCTTCCTTTGTGTTTGTCCTCATGAGCGTCCCTCCGACGCTCTTGGCCGAGCGCCGCCGTCACCTTTCGTTTCGGACAGGCTTTGTGGCACCGCCCGGGCAAGCCGGGGCCTGTACGGCGCAGCCCCCCCAAGGTCTGAGGCATGCACGCATGCACACCCGCGCACGCACGCGCGCGCGCATATCCATACAAAAAAAAAGGGCACGCACGCGCACAGCCACGCGCTCGCTCGCAGCTTCTCCAATCAGATGGAGACCTCGCGAATGCCCCCGCGACCAAAACCACTGATTTGGGCGAGTGCGCGGCTCTTCAGACGGGGGCCAATCACGCGTGGCTTCTGTTAAAGAGGCTACAGTCGCGTGCTAACCCGTCTGACCTCCAGCCATCGTCAAGGAGAGCGCCAACGTTTTTTTTCTCTCTCTCTCTCTCTCTTTTTTAATAATTTGGCAATCATCTACAACCAGAGTCACAGCCAGAATCGGGTGGGTGGGGGTGGCTGGTTGGGAAGTCACCATCGCAGTCATGCTTCTTGATTTGGAGGAAGGAGTTTCAGTGAAGATGAGATTTGATTTTGCATGTTTTGTGAGGAAACGCGCGGCTCTTTGATTTGCTGACGCCACACTAACAAGTCCGTATTTTGGTCATATTCGCAAAAAGCCCAGTCTGATTGCAGTCTGACTTTGTGGATACATGCAGCAACAGCACGGATGGACGTGCCATGTTGTCGAGGTGTGTTCGTAAGGTGGTCCGTAATCAGTTTTCTCAAACTGCGTGTTGACGAGTGTCTGGCAAAGATGCAAGAGGGGATCCGAAGCCTCTCTGAGAGGCAATGTGGAGGAGAAGGTGGTTGGGGTGCACCTTCTTCGCCCCCCCCCCCCCCGCCCCCACCTTGTATTACCATGTCTGATCCTAAAACAGTCTGTCAGTCTGCATTTATTCCTCCTCTCGAGTTAAACGCTGAACAATTTGTCCTTAACAGTTTTCCTGTCCATTCAGCCAGCAGGTCTCTGCTGTTGGGTCCATGAAAGCCGGATCCCTCCTTCTCCCGCCTGACAAAGCCCAGTACATAAACCCGACAGCCCCCCCCCACACCTCCATCGTATAGCCAGCAGACACAACAAGTGTGGTTCTTGCTGTTTACAGGGGGGCCTTGCCGTCGCTCCTGCCAGGCTCTTTATAGTGTGGGGTGGGTTTCAGCAGTGAATGGGCCTCCGCCAGGAGCCAGCGGTGGTCGGGGCTATACGCGGGAGAGGGTCTCAGCGGGCCGCCATTGTCATGGTAAACAGGGGGGGGGTTGAATGGAAGAGGATGGGCAGGACACACACATAAAACAGAGGAAAACATGAGGCGGAGGGAGGGAGAGGAGACAAACAGCCGACCACCTTCGAGATGGGACGCATTTGGGCGAGTGAGGACGTCCTCGTTCTCCCAAGACTTCGGCTCAGGGTTCCCCCCCCCCCCTCACAGTTACGGCTAAACTTGACTCATTTGTCTGACAGGAGCCCTCACGGATCCAAGCTTCAGCCCCCGAGGAGGGGAGATGGAGACAGCTTAAGATGTCCCCGAGTCCCATGCGGGAGTTACCAGCAGTGACAACAACTGAAACAACAGGAAAATCGTCAAAATGAAAAAAGAAATACACACCACAGCCTTTGTGCTGTCTTCTGTCTTTATGCAACTCTTGTCTCCTTTATTTTGGCCATCGTTTCTTCCTTCATTGCTTCCATCACAACTCCTTTGGCCACTAGAGGGCCACGTTCTGTCCATCAACAATCAGACCTGACCAGCTGGTCTTTGTCATGTCAGGATGGACAGACTTTGGACAGACAGACAGATTTTTACAGTTTACATTATTATTACTCACAGCAACAACAGTAAATTTAATGTAAATAAAATCTGAGGTTTCACTGAGCACAAAAAAATGAATGTGTTCAGGATGTAACCAGGAAACACGACAAAAACAGCAGGAAGGTGACAGAAAGCACTCGTGTTCAGAATGCCGCACAGCTGGATCCGCTGGGGGCCGTTCAGTGGGCCCGTGTCACATAATGGCCTTGTGCCTATTTGTTATTATGGGGACAATTGCATATTGGAGGTTTCAGATGGAGACATAATGGAGGCATTTGTCAGCCGCCTTGTTGGAGGCAGAGAGGGCAGGGAAAGGGTTAAAAAGTGCCTGGCAGCCTGATAATCCTCCACCGTTAAAAGCCCTCCAGGAAGACGTGACGTGTGTGAGGTAATCAGTAAAAGATTCAAGTGTGCCAGGGACTGTGTACACACACACACGTGCGCACACGCACACACACACGGACACACAGCGGCACGTAGACCGCCAGACAGACAAAAAGGGAGGGAAAAGGCCGAGTTGAAGAGGGAAAAGAAAGAATAAACACTCCTCCTCCTCCTCCTCCTCCTCTCTGTTTCTTTTCTCTCCTTCGCTCGGCCTCTCGCTCTTCTTCTTCTGTCACTCCCGCTGTGTGGCAACAATGTGGGAGAAATTTTCACTAGAGCTCCCTCTCAATAAAGCAAACACACACATTCAGACCCAAGAATGTCTGATATGACCTTTCCCCCCCTTCTCCTCTTGTGTTCGCTTTGCTCCTCCGGTTCCCGTGTCGCTGGCTCTCGCCTGCCTTTACAGGCAGTGGTAACGACACGACACGAAAAATTCTCACTTATTTCATGTCTTACCTGGATTGTAACCTCTTGCATCGAGGGAGGTGATCTGATCAGGTGTCTGCACTGAAGTAAGGTGGTCAGGAGGCGAGTGAGGGAGAGAAGGGAGTAAAATATCGAACCGGGTCAGTCCAAACTTGCATCATCGGAAAACAAGAACGACTCTGAATTTATTGTGATTTATCGCAGAAACTTTTGCTTTTCAGAACTGAGGATTTAAAGTTCATCTTCTCTTTTTTCTCAGCAGTCATGTAGCTGGTTTGAGCTGCCACCTCCTGCGGTTGAATTCCGCTCCTGATGTTGCGCGATCCCCTCAAACGAGGCAACCCTGAGCGTTTGCACTGCAACTCGCTTTAACTCAGTTTGCAGGTCAACGCTGTGACAGCTCCTGCACACCTTTGGAGACCGGACCACTCGGCTTCTCTATGTGTGGTCTGCACCTTCCCCGCATTGTGTCCACCAACGTGTCCTTGGCCACACCACGAGGGGAGGCCACCCACCCAACTTGACACCCTTTGTTTGCTTGGAAGTAGCTTCTCCTGTGCGGGTTCGTTTCCTTCGAATCAGTCCGTGAAAAAAAAAAAAAAAAAGAAGGACAGAACATCACGACCGTGCTGACTCTCAGAGGTGGAGATGACGCACAGCGCACCTGGTTCCGCTTTGGTCGCGCCAGCGAAGAACAATGTTCGTCTATATTTGCATACAGAGCGAGGAAACGAGCCGCTGTCCTCGAGCGCTCGCCGGAACTCGCGCGGAGACGCGTCCCGTTACCAGGTGTGAACGCCGACGGCGTCTCCTGCTCCGCCGCCAGAGGTCGGCTCTGCCCACCGCCCCCCCCCCCACCCCCCCGATACACTCAGACCAATCAGTCTCTGGCCAACGATCTTCAATTGCCCTCTGTGTCACCGCATCAAGCTTCCAGAATTTGGCATTTAGATGTTTAATTGACTGTCACTGATAATGGGATTGTGTTCATCCAAGCGGGGTGCGACGGGGGGGGGCAGAGCCAATGAAACTGTCAGAGGCAGGTGGGGAGGCAAGGAGAGAGGGAAAGAGTGACCCCCCCTCCGCCCGTCCTGCAGAGGAGCCAAAGTCATAATTGGTATTTAGGGAAGAAATTTAATATAGAGATGCGTCGGTTTCGAAGTGATTTTCCGGCCACATCTGTGTCAATGACAGGAGACACTTTGTCAAATTGAAAATTAGGGCTTTTGCGCTGAAACGCTTCGGGTTAATTGTTAGTCACAATTAAAACGTCCTTCATTAGAATAAATGTCCCACATGTCTTGTCTGAGTTGTGGAAAAATGCTATTTTCTTTGATGTTCACCATTAACCTAACCCCAGAATTTATAGACATGACGTGAATCAGCAAAGTAACGATTTCTGATGGGGAAAAAGGCTCGAAAATCTGATCATATCGGCGGTGAGCGGCAACAAAAAGACTCCCTGGCTTCCTGTGGTGTATAAATACAGCGTAGTTTGTGTGTGTGACACTCAAGTAGGGAAACATGTCTGTCAGCTTTGGTTCTTCTGTGAGAAAAACGCCGTCATTCTGGCCCAAAAACGTGTTTTGCGACAGATGTCAGCGTGAACCGACCGGCAGTTGGGATTAATCCCGCTTTGTTCGTGAAGTGTTACAATGTCCTCCTTCAATGGACACACACGCACGCACACACACACACACACACACATACACACACAGAGCTGCCGTGCCCACCACAGTTCGCAGGTAGTTGCCCTCTTCCCCGCAGCCTCCCTGAGGAACAGAGATGTTAACCGGTATTGTTGGGGGGGGCGGTGGGAGAGAGAGGGGGGGCCTGAGCTCAGGGTGGTTTTTAATAGCTCATGATTACTCTGGAGAGGGGAGGCCATAATTACAACCACAAATGATTTCACGCCCCTCACCCACCCCACACCTCACCCCCCCCACCCACCCCCACCCCGCCCGTGCGACGCGCTCTGAACCTAATCACAGGGAAGCACGGAGGGGGTGTCGCACCGGAGCCGGAGCCCTGACAAAAGAGGCTTCCCCTTTTGTTTGCTGACAAGAGAAGAAGAGAAACGGGCGACGTTTTGGAGTTGCCGTGCGGCAGGCGGGCGGCGGCGAAAGGGGAGCGCGTCTGCCGCCGCTGACGGCTGAAGTTCGCTCGTGTTCAGACTGGCGGTGGATCCGGCTCTTTTCGTCGAAGTCGCAGAAACAAAACAACAATTCCGAGACAATATTTGCATGTTTTATCGGAAATCTCAGGCGATTTCCCACTGAGAGGTTTCAGGGAACTCACACGACGCGGCGCAGTCTGGCTTCTATGCGAGTGAGGCCCAATGAAGGCTTATGAGGTGTGCAGGCATGAAGTGCTCTTCTTTCTCCATTGTCCTCCATCGTATGTTCGTCTTTGTTCCTCTCGCAGCCCGCTGACATCATCCATTCACCTCTTCCCAAACAGCTTAAGGTTTGCTTGTCCGCGTCCCGTTTGCGCTCGCCTCTTTTTCAGACCGCCCGAATGTCCCCCAGGGACACCCCCCCCCCCCAAACAACACCATGACGCCACCGCTCTGGGGCGACGCGGCTTTTCAGTTGCGGGGGTCTCGCTTTCACGCCGATTTTTGTTCCGTTCCAGGAAAGGCGGCCGAGACTTTGACCTTGCGTGTCGTCAAACAAGCGCCACGCATACGCTCGCTTTTTCCCGTGCTTTGATTCCGCCGCACAATCGGACCGCGTTGGCATTCTGCGCACGCGTCCACACGCACATACGTGCCCAGTTTCATGCCAGGCGGGCCAGACTACATGTCCTTAATGGGGGGGGGCGCAGACAAACAGAGGAATGCTGCGGACCGCGAGTCTGCCCACATCAGGCCGCCCTCAAAAGAGATTGGCCAGGAACGCGTAAACCGGCTCTGCCAGAGTGAAATAGTAAAATAGCCGCTTCTCTTCTTCTTTTTCTCCTTTTTCTCGCCCCCTCCCCCCTTTTCACTGGGCAACACTGGAGTCTGAAAGAGAAAATGCTGGAACGCGAGCAAGTATTCGACTCTCAGCCGAAGCTTTAACGCTCGTTTACCGTAAAAAAAAAAAAAAAAGGGAACACAAGCTGAGCGATCTGGCTCACGAAAGCAGGACCTGGAGGGGGGGGGGTGGGGGTGGGGTGAGCGGGGACGGGAGGGCAAGTGAAAGTCAGAGCGCTCCGCTTTTTAAGTGGAACTCCGTCAAGTTACGAGAGCTGGACGACGAGTGTGAGTCTTTTCCCCTCCGCCAGGCGACGGCGGTCCAGCCTGCCTGAGATGACCTGACGGGAACATGAAAAAGCACAATTTGTGTTTGACTTTCTTGCGATATTTTGCGAGTTTGGGGATCTGATTGAAACGACATGAAAAAAAGAGTCCCTTTTCTTGTTGAAACAGAAATCAGTGACGCTTGAATACAGATGTTACAAAACTCATCGCTCTGCTCAAAGACCAGATCTGTGAAGCGCGCAGGTGTGACGGCCTTTTTGTTGCTGCCTCCAACATACCAGGAGCGCTTCATTCCACGGCTCGGCCATTAATGCTTCCTCTAATGATGCTCTCCAGCGCCGGCGTCGGAGGCGGCCCGGCCGTCTCCTCCAGCGCCGCACCAAACAAGCCGGGAGACCGCAGACCGCCGTGGCCTTTTACTCTCCCCGCCGCTAATTGACCATCGGCCAAAGGACAAGCTTCACTCCCTCTCAGCCCCCCCCCCACGCTCCCCCTGTCTTTTATGTGCTCTCTTCTCAACGTGTCGCTCACTCCGTCTCTATCTTCTGTCCACCTGTTTCACTCTCTCATTTGGTCGAATCTCCTCTTCTTCTCTTGCCCCCCCCCCTCCCCTCCTGCTGTCAGCCAGAGCTGTCTGCAGCCGCGCATAATTAGCTGGACCGAGCTGCCGCGGGTCTGGTCCAGGTCTGGCTCGGGCTCAGCCCGACTCATTACACAGAATAAGCCCGTCTCGCCTCCTCCTCCTCCTCCTCCTCCTCCTCCTCCTCTGACTCCCCCCTTTCGCTGCCAGCGTATATACGTCGGCCGAGTGTGTGTTCAGTCGGTGAGAAAGACGCTGCCGAGGGCCTGTGGGGATCAAAGACAAGAGGCGGCGCATTGAGGGCCCCTCGTCTTCGGGAGCCAAACTGCTTGACTGCTTGGCGTGTTTGAACCGAGTGGAACAGTGGAGTTTGCTCTCTGCCACATGTAGCCAGCCACTCGTCCCCATCTATAGTCTCAAAACTGTGAATCCAATGCCTGAGCTCAAGATCGGGTGGGGGTCAGTCGTGTACTCGTCGAGCCTGGGAGCTGGCGCTACGGCTGCTTTACCTCCGCTGATTATGCGCGAGCTCCACGCCGTCGGCGAACGTCAATACCGCCGTCTGAACTTTATTCAAATCCCTACACACACCCGAGACGTTTCCCCAGAAAGAGTGTGATCGGGAAGACGTGTGTGAGATTTTCTTTTCTTCTTCTTCTTCTTCCTCTTCTCAGACTTGCACAAAGCGTCCACCCATGCACGGAGAGCTCTGATCGCGGCCGAGCACCGTCCAAACAGGCTGGGTCCTTCCTGGTGGCTCCGCCGCAGACTGTGCGACACTCCGGTGTCACGTGCAGGAGGCCCGCCTCGGTTCTCTCCACATTCACGACCGCTGAGCCCTGACTGTCGACGCCTCGCTCCGGATCCACCCGGTGGGGCCACAGCTGAACATGAGGGCGATGATTCCAGGAAGAGAAACAGTTGTGGCTGAACTTACACAGTACTGAACTGTGTCTTCGTTTATGTGTCAGTCATGCAAAGTTATTCTTTGGCTTCGATTCCGATGAGTAAAGCAATTTAAATGTTACACGTGTGAAGGCGGGGGGGGGGGGGGTCCCCCACAGGGGCTTTACACTTGCAGGTCATTCTAAGGTAGCATTTGGTTTCTAATTGGCCATGAAGGGCTTCACCCCACCATCAGGGACGACCTGTTTACGCTCACCTTGTTCCAAAGCCAAAGTGGGTGTTTATTTTTAACTTGGAGAAACACAAGTTCTTCTGTGTGGGATTGACATGATCCACTTTCCTCTCAGCGAATCGGATCGTGTTTTGTCGCGACGCGTCGGCTCACCGGGGGGAAGTCGAACTTGATGTCAGAGCGGCGCCTTTATCTGGCGTACAGTACAAGCACCCCTGCCGCCTCATTTCCTCACCCGTCTCTTTTTCTCTCCCCCCTCTCCCCTTCCCCTCGCTCAATTACCTCTTCCCTCCCTCTGCCGCTCCCCCGCTCCTTATTTTCTGCCACTCATTTGCAACTCGCAGTCACGTCTTCACCCCTCGCTGCTGCCTCTCATCTTCCTCCTCTCTGTCATGTCAGCGCTGTTCTCTCCTCACCTCTCCTTCAATCTTCATCTCAGGCTCTCTCCTCGTCTTCCTCCAGCTCCTAGCGCCCCCCCCCCTCCCTCCCTCCACCTTTTTCCCAGCGGAGGTCTTGGATCGCTTTGTTCTCTAGTGGCTAATTTGACTGTTCTACTTGCCAACTTAGCAGTGGGAGCTGTGCGTGTGCGTGTGCATGTGCGTGTGCATGCTTGTGTGTGTGTGTGTGTGTGTGTGTGTGTCGCTCCCGTCCCTTGCCAGCTGCTGTTATACAACACTGGTTCTTGACTCTGCACACAAACACCTCACCCGCCAGTAAATAAGCACGCGTACGTACACACACGCACGCCCAGATGCGAAGCGACAGCCTTTATCACCGTTTCATTCATGCATTTGACTGTTTGCGGCGCGGCGGCGACGGCGTCTCGCTCTCTCTCCTGCATTCATGTGAACCGGGATGATGCTTGAGCTGATGGTCCTCAGCGCCGCGTTGGTAATCTCGCTGATGGTAAACATGATGATCTGAGCTGTAAGCTCACGGAGAGTCGCCCCCCCCCAACCCCCCCTCCACTCTAGTGTCTCTCTGCCTGACGGGCAGGCGTGAAGTTCCAGCAAAGCTCCGATTGGTTCCGGCGAGCAGACCCTAATCAGCCGGCAGGCATGAGATCCTTAAGTGGCTCTGAACACACGGGGACACACACACACACACAAATGAAATGCATATAAACACGAAATGCAAATGTGGATTTAAATGCTGGGGGGGGGGGTGCGCAAGTGAGTGGGACCCCGCGCGCATACGCGCACACCGAAAGCCATCATGGTGTCCTAGAGGGACGAGTATCAGAGCACATGATGTGCTAACGGGCTGATGCGCTAAGCACATATCCGCACAGAGTCACACGCATGCACATATGCACACGGGCCCGCATGAGCCTGATGCCTTACCTGTCAGAGGCAGGTGTGGTCTCGCAGGTCCCAATCAGTTTTAATTAACCCCCGGTGGTTTAGGGCAGGCGGGGGAGGAGGGAGGAGTGTGGCAGGGAGGGGAGACAGAAAGGAGAAATTTGTGCTTGTCATTGCAGGAGACAGAGTGGAGAGGTGGGAATTAGGGAAGACAACAATAAATCCTCGGTTTATCCCTGAAAACTAGGGACGTTTGGAGGAAGATTCTTGGTTTGTCTCGGAGGCGGAAGCCAATCAGGACGAAGAATATAGAAGTTGACTCTTCGTGATTGGACAATTTGCTCAGGTTGAAATTTCAGCCGCGTTACCTGCTTGTAACTTTTGTTCAGTTAAATGATCCGGCAGGAAATAGAATCACACACCGAATGGGTGTCTCTGATCTCACTGATAACTGTTCAGCTTGTTGATATTTTGCACCCGATGGATCCTGTCCTTCTCCGTATCAAACTTGTCGACTTGTTTTTATTGTCTCTGCAAAAACCGAAAAGGCAAAACTGCGACAACAGTACGGAGTCAGAAAAATCTCAGGAGTAGATTTGGAAGCGTTTCCCTCCACCTCTCATCACTGAGCTGAATCCATGACGGCTCCACAGCTCGCTCAGACACTCTGCGCCGCCTTCCTCTTACTCTGTCACTTCTTCCTTGAAGAGAAGACAAAGGTGCAGGGGAGCCTGACATTGACACAATGACAGCTCGCGCTTCTTCTCCTCTTCTCCACACCTCTCAAAGACACGCATTGACCCCCGCATTCATTATTGAAGGGGGCTGACGGGAAGCGCGTCCGAGGCGGCGAGATAAGGTGTCGCTCTGCAGTCATCCTTACGTAATGAGCGGTAATTTCTAGAGCGTGCTGACTTGGAGTCAGGATCGGTAAACAGATGCTGATGAGTCACCCTGGAAGAAACTGTTTACAGTGGCGACGACTCTCGCGCGTCTCGGAGCCCTCGGCTTTTTCTTGGTCGGACTGCAGATCTGTCGTATGCAAAACGTGCATCTAATTCATTCATATTGCGCTTGGAAGAGGGCGTTTATCGCCCGGCTGCACACATAAAGGAAAGAGGCAAGGTCAGGGAGACACAATGTACCGAGATGCATGTATCCTGTATGTGTCTTTGTGTGTTTGTCTGAGAAGCCCCACATGTGTCTGTTTAATCGTGTGTGTGCGTACGTGTGTGTGTGTGTGTGTGTGTGTGTGTGTGTGTGTGTGTGTGTGTGTGTGTGTGTGTGTGTGTGTGTG
>JASSRZ010000086.1:4891375-4902867 GCA_032164315.1 Malacoctenus gilli | reverse complement strand
GTGTGTGTGTGTGTGTGTGTGTGTGTGTGTGTGTGTGTGTGTGTGTGTGTGTGTGTGTGTGTGTGTGTGTTTACAACATCAACTCACAGGCTGTGTGGCTCAGCTGCTAGGAGCTGGTTGCAGGGGGTCATGGCTGAGGACTTTTGGGGGGGGGGGCCCTGTCACTTGAACCCTTCAGAGGCACCTGTTGACCTCCTTTATTTAGTTTGGGAAGGAAACACCTTGTTGCGACACGCAGCCCCTCCTGTTGAAACCCGCTGTCACTTTACCGACGATGAGCTGCGGTCATTAAAAGCGGTCCGGTCTTCGGCCGATGAGATCGCCGTGATGCAGTGATTCAAGTTTTGGCCAAATGTGGAGATCCACTTTGTGAGTGATTGAAGGTCTCCCCCCGCTCCCCCTCCCCCTCCCCCCAGTGCAGCTGAGAGAGGATGTTGGAGAGCAGACGGATGTTGTTTGGCTGTCTTCTGTCCTTGTACTTGAAGGTTTTTTGTGCCTCTGCAAGTATGTGCAGCATATCCAAATAGTCAGTGCGTTTATCTCACTGCTGCTTTGTTTATTTTGCTTATTGTGTCGTCACTGCAGATTATCAGAGCTGGAAAAAAAATAAAAGGGAAATAAGGCCAACAGAGGAATTAGGGCTGCAGGGTAAATCGCTAAATTATTGTCGTCACGAAATCAACACAAACGTCATAAGAGTGGTGATAAATTGTATCGTCTCATTGTGTGGAGACCCAAACGTCCGAATTTACATCGAATTCATTCTTCAAAGGCCTCCACCAATTTTTCTTCAGTTTCACGCAGGCTTTGAAACAAACAGCCGCGCTGAGCGACACACTCACCATAATAACCCACTCCCTATTTAAACATTTAACAGGCAGCCTGAATCATGTACTGTTAATGCAGCAACGCTGCGTCCAGAGTCTCTGCCTCGCTTTGTCTCCCCCTTCACCTCCTCTTCCTCTCGCCATTTTGTCTCCGCTTTGATTCGACCGGAGCTCCTCCTACTGCCACCGCCATGCTTCTTCTCTCCCTCCATCCAAAGCGTGTCTCACATAGCAACAGTAAAAGCAGACTTTTGCTGCATTTTTGGGGTTTCTGCTGCCGCATTATTCTCAAATAGGGCTTTGAATGTGATTAGATGCTGCGCAGGCTTGCAAGTACTTTGTTTATTGGACATAGTTTTGGTAAACAGTCATCTGTTGAGGTTACACATTTGGGAAGCGTGTTGTCGTCAAAGCTTCCAGTTCCCATAACATTCGCTAAACATGCCGTCTGGACACTTTGCCAGGAGCGCGCCGGTACCCCGCCGTCATCCTCGGCTTTCCAGTTCTGCCTGCTGCATATCAAAACTCTGCAGTATTTATTAATTGCACAGTGTCGGTTGTGAGGAGCGCATTGTCTGGTCTCACAAAAAGCTGCAGCGTCTTCTTTCTCTCTTGAAGTGGACTGTTGCTGTTGCCAGGCTCCACTGGCATTTCACTCACAAGCCCAAACAAACAAAGCTGAAGGAGTGAGTGTTTCACAATGCCCGTAAACTCATTCAAACCAGGGATGACGCAATTTAACCTGAGGCCAGTCGGGACCTGATGCTGCTGGGACCGCGCTCTGTTGTTCCGCCTTAAGAACACTTTGAGACGTTTGAGTTCGCCAGTTTCACGTCCCGAACATCGACCCGTGTCGCCCTACATCGAGAGGTGCGCCGCCTTTTCAGTCGAGGAGTTGTGTTATTGTTAAGCGCTCTCTTTTAGAGTTGCGTTGTTGGATCATCACCAATGTAAACTGAGTAACAGGCTTAGAAAAAAGTGGCGTGTTGAGCAGCAGGCTGACCTGTTCATAATGCTGCAGTTTCCTTTGATTCCCAGAGCCTCGTCTCCACCTGTTTACCTTTTGAGAAATAGGCCACGCCCATGTGAAACATAACAGTGAAGCCAAACACCGGCAGGCTTTCAAAATAAAATCGCTGCCTCGCGTTACTTTCTTTGAAACCATCTTTTCCGTTTCATTTGACAAGAACATGTCACACCGACAACCTCAGTGCAGTCCCACCCTACACGTTTATGACTCACTGTGAGTGTGAACTTATCGCGCCCCGCTTTATGTTGTTGTTCACAAAGGAATATTTATCACGTTCAAGAGCCGAATCCTATCGAACGGCAAGTTTGGCGTTTCAAACCAAGTATGGAAGCGACGTTCTGGCAGGACCGAGACGTCAGCCCTGGCATTCTGCCGCACCTCTCGGATCTCTCGGCTCACTTTGCAGCGAGTGCTGACATACAATGTGTGAACTGTACACAACGAGTCGGAGACAGAAGGAGAGGCAGAGAGGAGGAGAGAAGTGTGAGAACGCCGGAGACGCGAGAGAAAGCAGCCACAAGACACGAGTCGCACGAATGTCTGCTGCAGAGTGAATGACGGGGAGCAAGGAGCTGGGTTTATATGTAAATATTGTTTTATACATCACCAGATTGTCTAAACGGATGCGTCACTTCTTCTCTTGTAATTAAACGTGTCTGTTTGTGTATTTCATGTTTGGATAAAAGCTTGACGGATAGCTGCCGAGGGCTGGAATCAGACAACAGTAATTGATGGTGATCGAGCCTGTTTATTTTGACTCGGTCGTGGGATCGAATCGCTCGGAGAGCTGCAGAGGAACTTCACAAAGGCAAACTTGGTCCCTTGAAGGGGGCCAGTCAGGGTCACCAGACGTAACCGGACCCTCCGCATGACTCCACAGGAGCAGAGGGCGTCCCCTCAGCCCGCCACATGCACACGCCCGACATTTCAGAGGAACGCCTGGTTGGACTGAAAATAACTCGGACTCATCTGTGTTTGTGCGCGTGCGCGTGCGTATATACACAAAATGAGGAGCGTGAAAGGCTGATGGAGCCTCACCGCAGGCTCTGGGCGGCCATGTTTAGAGCGCTCGCCGCCAGTCGGCCACACGCTCCTCACGCTGGGTTGGGCAAACACGGCTGAAGAGAGGGGCGGACGGCGCCGGGGCCACTGGGTGACCACAGAAGCCCGTCCTGCCTCGGCCCTCAGCCCCGGTCGACCGGGAGATCTGCGCCGCTTCCTCATAACAGCCGTCCCCATGGCAACCCCGTCTCTGCTGGCTGTGTTTTGAACACAAACTGCTCCTCGCTGTCTCTCCATCTTTATATCTTCAACAAGCGACGAGACCTTTGCGCCGCTGCATGAGTTCTCTGTGGCTGACGTGCAGTTTGATACTTTGAGGACGCGTTTTAATTTGAAATTGTGACCCCAAAAAAGGGGTCTGTTTTAGTTTGCAGCATTTGGCAAGAAGTAAACAATACAATCTGTCTGTGTTGAACCAAAATTTCACATTTTCCTCGGCGGACGTGTCCTTTTTGGTGCCGTTTACGACGACTGTCAGTATTTTTCCTTTTTAATCTCCCCTTCTGACGTGTATTTGTAGCCGAACGGTCCCGCTGTCTTGCTAACAAGCCGGCGCAGCCTGCAGATATCACTTTGTTTGGGTTAACTGAGCTGACTGCTCTCAAATTGCATCTCAGTGTGTTGGCGAGGAGACGAGGAGAAGACAATTTACTGTGTCATAGTAACCTCACTGCGAAAGCCGGTGCACCTGAGCCGCCTCCCACTCCAGCTCCCCAGCAACATTGATAATTGTCCGCCAGTATTTACTGCCCGAGTTCGTGCTGTGGACGTCAGATAACCGACGGCAGCGGCTCACACGGCTGCTGGTCTGTTCTGCATGATGCAACTGCAGCCCCTGTAGACTCTCGAGACACTAGGGCATGCATGTATGTATATTTGTGTGCGCGTACAGCTAGAGTGTTTTCTTCACTTGTCAAGGAGCCAATTGGATTTAGACCCCAGTCTGTCCACAGCACCCTCAGCAGTGTTTTCCTGTCCTTGCGTCAGTGCTGCGAGAGTTAATCTGCTACTAGGCTGCTTAGTACACATGGAGGGAAACACACAGTGACCTGCTTCCTCAGTGTGCCGCAGCAGCCGAGCCGTGCTTTTAATCTCTGGATCAGATGTGTGAGTTTTTTACCTCTCGAGCAGTTTTTTCTCCGGCACGAATCTCGGCGGTATTATGCTCGGTTACTTCCTCTGGCACGCCGCTTATAGGAAGGCCACATGAGGGAAATGGAGCCGGATCAAAGTATAAAGTATCAGCCGAGAGTACGGCGGGATTCAAAAAGCTGCACGCGGACACGATGGTGTCCTGCGGAAGAGGAGCTTCAACTGATTTATTCATGGAAAGAGACAAAAAAGCTGATGTTTGCTGAAACGTGTTAAAAGTCAATCATTTCAAAGTACTGAAAGTACCGATTTCTCCACATTAAGCATAGAGATAAGCTTCATGAGTAAAACTATGCGTTGCGTTGAATTCTTTGGATTTATTGACACTCAGGTGAGGTCAAAGGAAGCAATACATATTTTAGTAGGATCGAAACGTTGCAAGAAAAAGCTTCTCTTTTTGGGTTTTTTCATATTTGCTCAAAATTGCTGAACAGATCGATTCCAGGCAGCCAAATTCCAAATAAGAGGGAGCTTATTCTTCCTCTGATTTGAAGAAAACTGCTCTGTCTTCTTAAAAATATCAGTCTGATGCGTTTCCCGCTCAACTAGTTGCATATATGTTATGTAAATGAGAGTAGACGGGTAAAAGAATGTACAGGACAGAGGTGATGACGTTTTGACATGAAGAACATTCGATAATTTTCCTCCACACAAACAAAAGAAATAGCTGAAGGCTCCTATCAGGATGGAGGCTGTCGAGTACTGCTGATGTTCCCCTTTGTGTTTCCTTCAGCGGCAGCTGTCAGAGAACAGTCGGAGGCTTCGAACCTAATCTACAGTTCAGCACTTTGAAGGCAGACATGTGCACGTAGTTCCTCCCGCAACAATCGTGGCGCTGACAGTCGAGGCTCCCGCTGACGTTTTTTTTTATCAGCGCGTCCGATAAGCGGTCAGATCCAAAACTCCAGATCCTGCCACAGATGGACCTCCGCCACCCCCCCCCCCCCCGAACCGCGTCCTCGCCCGCCCGTGGGTCGATACAGTCCCCATCCCTCCGCCCTGCCCGGCGTCCTCTACGCAGAGGACACTGGCAGACATGTATGATTGGATGTCTGCAGGAGGGAGAGGCGGGGGGGTTGCAGCCGTGCCAGAAAATCACCGTGTGTTCGCGGGAGGATTTCTCATCTGTGTTTACCGCCTCGGTCCAAGTTGAAGATCAAGCAGAAATATAAAGTGCAGGTGAAGCGCACAGTCTGCCGGCGGACCGCGGGCGTGTGTTTATACCTGCTTATCTGTGTCTGTTTTTACGGATGAGTAAGTCTGAAGCAGAGGTCCCGGCAGACGGACTGGAAGGTCGCGCGTCAGCGTTTTCCACTCGCGGCCGGTGGGCGAGGAAGCAGAAAGGCCCGGCCTATTGTTTTCTACCTGAGTACACAGACCGGCGGCGAGCTTGAAGAAATCCAAGCAGCGCAGGATGCAGCGCAGAGGTCACGCCGGCATTCCAGGGTGTCTTTTTACCGCAGGAACAAAAACGGCCGCAGTAGAAATGAGCCAGCGTTTCCTGTCGGGAGCGCGCGGTGGATGCGCTCACCTTTCAGCCCGCCGCCGTGACAACCTCCGGTTTGGACTCGGCCGGGTCCGGTCCGGCCTGGCACCGGGCTGCTGGACCGACCTGCAGACCTCAGCGCTTTTAGGGGGCAAGGTGGTCTGATTACACCCCCCCCCGGGGAGGTTGCACGCAACCGTCGACGTTTCCCTTCTCTCTCTCTCTTTCAGAGGACGGAGCTGTGAGAGCGCGTGTCACTGTCGAGGGGGCAGATCGGATGTTGGGGGGCGGGGGGGGGGGTTGAGTTCTGGTCGTCAGCAAAAGGAATGTTGTTGTCCAGTTTTTTATTCTTTAACTTTTAGTTCCAGTCGCCCAAGTGTCTCTGTAACACGAAGGACGAGTTGCCGGTTTGATTCCGAGTACTTTGGGGCCGTTTCCTCGATACCAGAAAGTAAACAAGCCCTGAAATGATCCCGGCCTGCAGCTGCCAAGCTGTTTTCTTCCATTGTGCGGCTCCTGGCGCTTTAAGGTGATTGCGCCGTGCAGATGCCCGCCCGCCCGCCCTGCCCAGGCTCTTATTTTTAGCTGGCAACCCTCCTGGCTGACGGCGGCTCCACCTCTGCCTCCCGGTGGAATACAGCCGACTGTTTTTGTTTTTCCTGGTCACAAAAACGGACGGGGGGCTCTGAGGAGGAAGAGGGTCAGGGAGCAGCGAGGCGGAGGAGGAGGAAGGTTTACTATTTCTGAGCAGCCAAACATGTTTGCGAAGGCCGTTTGGCTGCGGGGTGGCAGGTTACCACGTTGTTTTTGGCACGGCGGGCTGCGAGCGCAGCAGAACAATAACACGGGTGGCACAAAGGAGGGGGGGGGTCGAGCTCAGGGGACGCAGTAAAGTCAAGGAGACTCTCCGTCTGTTTGTGTGTGCTTTCGTTACCTGCGAGACCACGTTCATGCGGCGGTGTTGACTCGCAGGCCGGAGTTTCAAGCGAAACAGGAAGTGGGCGTAAACAACGTGGTGTTATGTCATCGTCAGGACCCTCAACAGGAAACCAGGAGGTGGCCGGGATTCCCCTGAACTCCCCTTCAGCCACAAAGAGCGGCCTTCAGAGGGACCAAGCCTCTGATGTTCGGTTGAAATCGGCAGTCTGTGTCATGAACTCATTACATCAGCTGCGAGTCAGTTGAAGAAAAGAGGAAACAAGTGCTGTGTCCTCACCATGACCAACCAATCAGAAGTCCTCTTTTAAACAGAGCAGAAACACGAAGTTTTCCGCTGATATCACCTCTATTAAAATAGATACAGTGGAGCCACGAGTACGACAGAACTGATCGAGTTTAGTCCATGGAGTCAACTTCCTGTGGGACCTCGTGTTGTTGTCTTGCTGAATCTTTCATACCGGTTTGGCGAGTCCGCCGCCGTTTTTCACCCTCCCGTCCCACGGATCGTTTTCCTGCGGGCGAGGAGCTCCTCCCGCCGCCGCCGCCGACTCCCGTCTCAGCCGGCGTCGGCGTCTCCTCCCCGCTTCAGCAACGTCTCTTTTGTTCCCTTCCAACCAGTGAAACAGACACTTGCAGTTCAGGTGACTCCTCCGCCGAGTCCGAGAGCCACTTTTTAAACCGGCAGACAGGAAGTCCGCCGGTTTCACCGCGGTTCACGGACACCTCCGTCGTCCTCTTGATTCTTTGTTACGCTTCGGTCAAAAATAATATCCTCTACGTATAAATGAGGAGGATTTAGGAAACAAAGATCGCCTGCTCCGATTAAAACTGGGTCGGCTGATTTTTAATCTGTTTCTGCAAAGTTTGGATTGGAGCTAATCTCTGCAATAATCCTCCTTTGTGCAGCCGGGCTGAAAGAAGAGCAGCTAATACATGAATACAGATTCGCCGCTTAATGTTTCCGGTTTCATCTCGTTATTACCAGATGAAACTCTCGTTCACATTGATATCACAGAGTTTGATGCGTGTTTCGTTCATTTGTTTTGGTTAATCTGGTGAGGGGCTGGTTGAGCTGGGTGGTTGGTGAAGAAGTGGTTAGTGTGTGTTGGTTGGTTGGTTCATATGTTGTTTGTTGCATCGGCCATTTTTATCATCCAGGTTCCGAGTTCAATCGTCACAAATTGTGAAGTTAAAGAAGAAGTTTGTTGTGTTCTCTCAAACTGTCGTCTTCAATTTCTCACCTGTCGTGGTCGTCACGGTAACCGCTGTCTCTCCCTCCTCCAGATGTGCACCCCAGCCAACACACCAGCGACGCCGCCCAACTTCCCGGACGCGCTCACCATGTTCTCCCGGCTGAAGGCGTCCGAGAGCTTCAACAGCGGCAGCGGCGGCAGCCCCATGGCCGCCTCCATGGCCACCTCGCCGCCGCCCCCGCAGATCGGCGGCTGGGGCGTCTCACCAAATGTACCGAACGTGCCGCAGCCCCCACAAGGACTCTGGACTCAGGGGCAGCCCCCCACGCAGCCCTGCCCCGCCTGGCCCACGGGAGTCAACCCGCACGCCGGCGCCGAGCAGAAGGCGAGCGTAGCGATGGAGGCGGAGAGATGAAGGGGCCGCTCGGGACTGAAAAGGCCCCCCTCTCCCCTCCCTCCCCCCCCTCGCCCCATCTCTCTCACTTTCACTCCGAAAGGGGGAGGGAAAGGGGAGGAAGGGGGGCGGGGGGGCGGTGAATGCGGGACGGGAGGGCGGGAGGCGAATAATGGGTAGAAATGGGTTTGGGTCTTTTTTTCCCCCCCACCGAAAGAAACGGACGAGATGGAAAGAGACCGAATCTACGCAAAACCAAGAAAAAACTCAACGTGGACGATTCAAGAAGCGGAGAGAAAACCAATGCAAACACGGAAATAGAGAGAAAAAAACCAACAAAAAGATACGCACACACATAGTAATAAGAGAGCAAACTGAAATCTTTGTTAGTTTTCCTAAGTAAATGCATAGAGTAAAGAAATATTATTGAACTAAAAAAAAAAAACAGAAATGATTTTTTAAAAAAAAGAAAAAAAAAGTTGTCACGCCCAAGGATTCTTTGTGATGTGCGAGGACATTCAAGGCAGCAAACTTCAGTTTTGTTTTTTGGTTTTTTTTTTCATCTAGGTATTTTTTTTTCTTCCTTTTTTTTTCTTCTTTGTATTTTTGGTCGCCGGGCCGGACGCTCGCCGGCGGACGGCGTTTCTGTGTTCCCCGGTCTGTGCTGCATGAGGAGCGAGCAAGGAGCGAGAGGAACTGCAGTGTTTTACTGAAAAAACAACAACAAAAAAATCATCACGCACTCGTGTGTGGACGCATGTGAGCGGGTCAGTTTGTAATCGAAAATGTACACACATATATTTTACACACAGACACACACACTCAAACACACACACACACATTAGGGGTTTAGAGGAAAACGCCTCCATACTGTCATCCCCCATCGTCAAAGGTGGGGCTTTTTTCTTACCTCACCTGGTGGTCACCTGACTTCTTTCAGCCAATCAGGGATTCTTCTTAAACCAACAGTTGCCGCCGACACAGGACATGTTTTTAACCTTTGTTTTGGGGTTTTTTTTCTCCTCCTTGGGAGGCAGCAGCAACCGCGGCGGCGGCAGCCTCGCGCGCGCTGCTCCTCGCGACGCAGTTTTGAAACAACCCGGACTTCAAGCTCCACTCTGCACCCTCTTTCTTTCTTTCTTTCTTTCTCTGGATGGATGTCGAGAGAAATCATGTTTTTTTTTTTCTAACGCTGATGGTTCTGTTGGGGAATGCTCGAGGGGAAGGGAGGGGGGGGTGGCTCCCACAGGCGGGTGGGACTTCAGGTCCGGTCTTTTTCTTCTTTTTGGTTTTGGCGAATCAGAAGCAGCTAGAAAAACAAACAAAAACCACCACACGGGCTCGAGATTACACAGACGACTCCATCTTTGTAAACAGAAATTGCCACTTTGCATGACGTGTTCATAACGTGTAACATCTTTTGTAGCAAACATACATGAGGTCGAGACATGTTTTTCGGGGAGGGGTGGGGGTGGGGGGGGTGTCATTCCCAAAGTTTCCTAAAATGCAACAGACGTCTCGCTGTCAAGTCGCGAAAACGTGTTAAAAATCCGAAGGAAAAGACACGAGCGGGGCGCGTTCAGGAAGCCCACCGCGGCCTGTTTGGGGACACTACAGATGACTTTGAGATCTACAGTATATATGTAAACACATTCACACAGACACACACACACACACACACCCTCAGAAACTGTGGAGGGTTTTTTACAACGTTTTAGGTTTGTAGTTCCGACCAGCATTTTGGTCCATCGATCCTGCTGAGGGACAGTTTCAGGGAGGAACCCTGATATACGGCAATATTTTCCATGCAGGGTCTGCCCCACCCCCACCCCCCCCACACCCCCCCCTCCTCCTTTCTTAGTTTGGATTATTTTTACAACGATTCAGGAGAATACAAATGAATATTTTGACTAGCCGAGGGACTTTTTTTTGTTTATAAGATTGAAAAAAGAACATAATTAGGAAAAATGATGGATTACTATAATAATGACAAAAAAAATAACCCACTTCCTTTTTTTTATTGTTTAGACTAATGTTTGAGTTCACCCTTTTCTCCATGCTTCATACTTTATTTGGATAAATCAGAGCGTTTCTGGGTGGGCCTGTTCTTAAATGGTTTCTCATGTATGTCCCCCCCCACACCACCACCACCCCCACCCCCCTTGTATGACTGTATGAGACCATTCCCACAATATTTGTGGACTACCTGATAATTAACTTATCATTTTTGTGAACCTAAATAAATATTGTATGTCAACCTACTTCTCTGAGTGTGTGTGTGTGTGTGTGTCTTTCCAGCAGAATGTGATCGAATGCATCAGATCCCCTGGCCTTCAAAATAAAAGCCTCCTCGGTCCTCCTCGTCCGCCGTGGATTCTATGAAGCGCTTGTTGTGCCCGCAGCATCGAACTCCGGCAGCTTTCTGAGCCGTCCGCCTGTTTTATGTGCGACGCCAGCTTTGTTTTGACGCGGGCCGGCGGAGCCGAAGGGGCGGCGAGCTCCGGCTGTCCCGATGATGAAAGGCCGAGCGGCTTTTCAAAGGGATCGGCCTCGGTCCACCTTCAACCTCGCGCCGTCTGTGATCGCTCACACGCACCTGCCGCCTGCAAGGCGGGGCGGAGGAGGACGGTCGGCGCTCGGGTCCCCGATCCAGGGTCCCGTCCTGACCTGCCGACTGCCGTGGCTGTCGGAAACTGGGCAGCAGCGCCGCATCTGTAAATGCTTCCGCTCATCTCTTCTTCATTGGTAAGCATTCCCTCATTTTGTCCGTCAGTCGTCCCGCCGTGTGCGCGGTCGCTCGTCCTCTCCCCGTCCCGTCTTTCTGTTCATCCTCCGTAAGGCCCACTTCGTCCCTCCTTCCTACCAGAGCGGCTGTTTTTGGGTCGGTGGACCGTGTAGACACAGCCCAGCGTCACAGATGGCGCTCCGTCAGCACCCACCTGTGTGCAAACATCGCCCATATTATCTGAGCTCCGTCGCTCAGAGGTTTCGCCGCAAGTAAACACGATTGACCTTAATTTGAACCGAGCGAGTCATCTGCGAACCAACAAGCCGCCACAATCTGATCGTGAAAAGATCGGCGCCAAAAGCTGAGATTCCTCAAGGAGCCTGCGTGGCCTCGTTGCCAACGACAACGCAGGTCCAGGTCCTGTAGGGGGCACAAGAGGAGACTGTGTCCACGCCGACATGATATCCGGTAGGGCCGTGCACGTCGGGAGCGTGGACCCCTGTAGGCCGTAGGGAGACAGAGGACACTGTGTGGACATTAGGGGGGTGGCGTGACACTGGGTGCACATGTAACCTGGCACCACAGCCTCCTTCTCCAGGTGGGGGCTCCTCACACCACTGGCGTCCTCCGGTTCGAGGGGTCCGAGCCGCGCTGCTTGTTCCTCTCCCCGGCCGTCCGAAC
>JASSRZ010000086.1:4874411-4885691 GCA_032164315.1 Malacoctenus gilli | reverse complement strand
CACACACACACACACACACACACACACACACACACACACACACACACACACACACACACACACACACACGCAATACTGTTATTTGATCTATCTGCATCCCTCTCTTATATACACGCACACACACACTGGCACATGGTGTCGCATCGACTTACACTCGCTTCATGCAGACTTGAACTCATCCATAACTAGTAAAGATTTAATGTTCCCGTGAGAAGGACGAGTCCTCATGGCGTGAGTGTAAAAACAGATGCAGGCCTCCTTCAGCACGCACGCACGCACACACACACACACACACACACACACACATACACACAATACACTCATGGCTCTATCTTTGTCGGGGGCTTGTTGTAGACATATTGCACTCCCAAGACACCCTCCTCCTGCCGACACGCACACAAACACACACTCTGACCACCACAACTGAGTACGTAGCCCTGACCCTCACCATAGCATGTGTCCAACCTCCTCCTCAAATACACGTGTGGGCCTTTAAATACACGTGGGGACATTGGGGGTCTTCACAGTCTGGCCCCAGAACGGTTCAGTCTGTTCAGCATCTGCATGTAGCAAAGAAGGAAATATAAAAGGATGAATGAATGGATGGATGGATGGATAGATGCATGGATGGATAGACAGACGGAGGCCTACCACTGCAGGACTGATGACGTCAGCCATGTGAACTGAAGATTGGACCAACTGAGGACTGGATCTGCCTCTTGGGTGTAGTCTGCTGACATCTAGCGGTCAGACACAACAACAACACACTCTCCACTGAGGAGACCTGCAGAAATGTTTGAGCTCCTTCATTTCCTAGTGTTACACCTCAGTGTTCATAGGCTGATCACGGTCCCACCTGACCTCCACGGCGCCATAGCAACCCAGAGTAACACAGGTTCACTTTCACGTCCTTATCAAAGTGCAGTGAAGGGATATAAACGCGGCCATCGATAAGGTTGATCAAACGCACTCCTTATCTGAACAGAGCCTTTTCATTCACTACAACCACACACACACTTTCTTCGGAGTGTTTGTGTGTGGAATATAGGTCAGCCATCACCTGCTCTACTGATGTCATAACACTGGCCGGGGGCCTTATTGATGCGATGGCGGCTTGCTGCAGTCACATGCTGCCCACCCGCCGCCACATTTCACAGTGGAGTGCGTCTGTAACGCTGTGTGCCAGCCGACACCACGAGGTCGTATTTCGGCTGGGCTGATGATGCGGAGTGTGACTGTCACCACAAATGACATTCAACCGAAACAAAGCTGTCATTGAAAAAGAGAAACATTTGACCTAAATTTTCCAATAAGTTGTTGTATTTTCTAAAAACGTTTTGCTTAAAAGTGTATAACTGCAGGTTTTTACTGAACTTACCCATTAATGTCAATCATTATGTCACTCACTCCTTCGCTCTTCTTTTCATCCATTCATTTCTTCATGCAGGCTCCACGTGGACAATCTCCCCACCGCTGTGGACGTTGTCCACAAGTAACGACGACGAGGCGTCTCACAGTCCACCAAAACTTTATTGACACATAAAAGCATAGCGTACTTTATATACATCTTTTGGAGTATGTACAAAATAGAGAGCCCATGGATGTTACACATGTAGAAAAATATGCATTACATCTATATAAATATGTACACAATGTGCAAAACATATGGCATTACAAACAACACGAGGCATGGCATGATGGGGATGGGGGGCAGGAAGGGGGCAGTTACAGTGACGGCGATTCTTTAACCTTCATCGCAAAGTTGGGCGGACACTCGGACGCGCCCACTCGACGGTTGACGAATTAAAAAGTCGCGTGATAAACGGCCGCAGGTGAGCGAGAAGACGCGGGAGCCGAGCTCAAACGGCAGGGAGGGCGGAGCAGAAGGTGATGGACCAAAGCCCCGCCCCCTTTCTGAGTGGACCACTGGGATAAGAGCGGAGGCGGACCTCTGCGTACAGTACGTCACGAGAGCAGCCATTATTGCTTTGAGCCGTCTTAGTTTGTCCCGCTTGCGGCCCAGAGGGCGCGTCTGATATCAGAAACACAACCTGCCAAAACAAAAATATACACAAAGTCCTCTTTTAAAGATTCACGGTCACGAATACAAAAAAAACTGTTGACTTTATTTCCTCACTTTAAATCCTTAAAAAAAACAACAAATACAAAGTAAAAATGTTTCACCGGTTTAGTTGGTTTGAACTCGTCTTGCAAGGAGACAAACACACGGCTGGTTCGTGTCCACTTACCCCCCAATTTAAAGGACAAATATCTTTAAAGCACAAAACCAACCCCCCCCCCCCCTTATGCTCCCAAGCAATATCCACATGTCTTGGTCTGATGAGCATTTGCAGGAGCAGAACAAGCATCTCTGATGAGAGTCTGCATCACACGTGGAGAATAAACTAAACTAAACAGGTTTTGTTTCGTTTTTCCTCAACTTATGAACCAAAAAGAGTCGAAGCTGTCTGCTGAAAATGTGCCACAACGGAGTCGAAGGAAATCGCCCCCTGGTGCTAGCGGACGAAACGACAGAAGATAAAGTGGTTAAAAAAAATGCAAAATTTTGCTGAATGATACAAAAAAAAGAATAGAGAGCAAGAAAAAAAAGGCAGTCTGACTTACTTCAAAGTGCTGTTCAGTTAAAGTGGAAAATTTCAAACAAACAGACTGCAGCGATAAAACAGTAACTCAGTATTTGGGCGTGAAAAGTGGAATCTGATGCGATTCGGGAAGGCGGCGTTGGCCGAGCTTCTCCCCCGCCGTGCACCGCACCTCCGAAGCGCCTGTGCGTTTGTGACTGTGGGACACCGACAACACGCATACGAGAACGGACAGTTAAAAACAGTCATCAGAAGCCTGCAGGCAGGAGAGAGGGCGCGAGAGTGCCCTCTGGAAAAAGGAGGGAGGAGCCAACCGGGGAGGTTCGGCGATATTAAAGTGGAAATTCCAGCCAGAGCTCCGACACGGGTACAATCATGCACACAGAGACACAGGTGGACATGCAGAGACGGGACGACGCAAACACGCAGGCACGCACGCCGACATGCTGGATTCGCACGCGGTCGGGGGGACTGACGGCCCCGCGGGCCACCGTAGCTGCTGCGCCGCGAGGCGCCGGCCTGATCTGATATTACTGAGAAATGTTTTTCCCTCTTAGTGACGCGGTGACCCCCCCCCCCACCGCCCGGACACGCGGAGACAAAGTGCAGGAATCGATATAAAGCTCGTCGGACAGCTTTCCGTCCGCGATATCAGCACGTCTTCACCCGACGCCATAGAAAACTGAGATTTGCTCCCTTTTCCCCCACTCGGTTTTTCTGTCAGTTTGATCTTCAAAAAAGAACCCCCAAAAAAGCTGCCAACTTTTTAAGTCCTCGTTTTCAGTATTTCTTTTAAAATTACATTCAAAATAAGAGGCTCGGACACCCGCGGTGTCCTCAGAGGCCACGCGATGCTGGCCGCGACCTCGCCGGACCCCCTTTTTTTTCGTCGGCTTGTTTCGGCGCTCGCCTCGGATATGCAGCGTTCACATTGTGTTGAGGTGAAGGAGGAGGCGCGTCGTCGGATCTCGCCGCCTCTCTTAAGTGCATAGCTCTCCCCGTCGACGGAGGCGAGGCGAGGCGCTCCCCTCCTCCGCGGCCGCGGGTTCGATCGCCTCGAGGTCAGCGACAGGTCAGAACAGTCCCGAGTCGGCGGATCTCGTTCCGTCGGCTTCGCCTTGGCTTGTTTAGTGACGGTTATCGAACTTTGTGCTAAAACGAAGCGCCGGGGTTTTTTCTGCTACTTCCGTTGGATCTGGAGGCTGACGACAGGACGGGAACCACCCGCTTGGCGTGGCGCCGTCTGTTCCAGCCGGACGTCGGACCCCCTCCGGGGATCCAGGAGGGAAAAAAAACCCCACCCTTTCGTGTGTTCAGCTTCTGTGCTTCGACAGTAGAGTAGATATTCGAAGAAGGAGGCGTTCTCGGCCTTCGGTCCTCTTAGCGTCGGTCGGAATTTATTTACAGACAGTCCCGTTTGCCGGCCTTCGCCTGGCGCGGCGTCCGTGGCTCCGTTAAAATCGTGAGGCTAAAATAAAAAAGGTTAGCATCCCTTTTTTTCGGAGAGCGACTACGAGGGGCCGCGGCCGCTGGCGACGCTCCTCTGAAGCTGTGCAAACTCCTGCTTGTAGTTCTGCTCCACTCAGTGTACTTCGTCCCGGAGAGCGGTGGGAATTTTACAGATGGTGGGGGTGATATGGCACAGGAGGCCCCGCCCTGTTTGAAACGTTTCACCTCTCTGCGACTCTCCTCCTCCTCCTCTTCCTCCTCTTCGTTCAGCTCCGCCCACTCGTCCTCCGCCTCTGGTCCCTCCGTCAGTCCCAGTGCAGGTCGTGTGTGTCCAGGAAGTCCGTGGGGATCCCCAGCGGCGTGAGGGCGCCGGCGGGCCCCGGGGGCATGGTGAGGTCCAGCCACTCCATGTTGTCCAGCGCCGGGTCCGACAGGCCCATGTTGAGCGAGGACGGCGGCGAGGACGAGTCGCAGAAGGACAGGTCCGACGTGTCCATGGGCGAGTAGGGCTGCTGCTCCATCAGCTGCGCCTGCAGCTCCTCCATCAGGCCCTGCGTGCGGGGGTCCGACGCGGGCGGCGTGTCCGCCAGCGTCCTCTCCAGGAAGGCCTCCAGCTGGTTGTCTGTGGCCAGGGACGAGAGGCTGGGCAGGCTGGGGGGCGCGAAGGAGCCCAGGGTGTTGGGGGGGGCCACCTGGATCTGCGGGGGCGGCCGGGACAGGACGGTGTTGAATGGGAGCGTCGTGATGCTGGCCGTGACCGGGAGGGTCTTGGCGGGGGGCTCCTGCTGGACGAACGGGATGATTTCTGGAAGGAGACGCAGAGCGTGAGGACAAATCCGAGACGCGGGGACGAACGGCAGGTGATCAGCGACACGAGCCAGAAGTAAACAAACATCTCCAAACGTGTTGATGTGACATTCAGAGTGTCACACTGAAGAAGCTGCTGCGTGGGCTGCGCGCGCCCATGTTTCGACACAAAACAACTTACCTCCGCTCTCTATCAGTATGTCAAACAAGTCGTCCATTTGCTGGCTGGTTGCCGTGGGAACCTTAAGAGGAAAATTTCAAAAAACATTCAAGGACGTTAAAAAAAACGCTTCGTCGTCGGCGTTCTGGAGGAGCTGTGAGCGCGGAGCGAATCTCACCTGTGAGACGTTGAGGTGCAGGTTGCGGCTCTGTTTGACAGCGTCCTCGTAGCGGGGGGGTTCTTTTGTCTTGGGGGGCTGAGCGAGCAGGGAGGTGGGCTGGAGGATGAAGGCGGGCTGCGGGGAGGCGGGCTGAAAGGGGACGACAGGAAAAAAACCCCTCGAGGTATTAAAACGTCTTCCCCGTATGAAGGGGTGCTCAATAGTTCATCAGTAAGGAAGAACTGTGAGCAGCAGGTCAGCGCTACCTTATTCAGGAGCCCGTTGGACATGTGGTGGTTGGGTGAAGCCCGGGGGGAGACCCTGGTCTCCGGGGAGCCCCTCAGCAAACGCTCCCCCCTGTTTTGGTTGTTCACAGCTGGACTGTTGTCGCACATCGTCAAAGTCTGGGAACACAAAAAAAACGAGCCAGAACGTCAAGATGCACAAACAACAAAACAGAAACTAAAATGTCACAAGCAACATTTACTGTGGCTGTTTTGTTAGAGGAGGAACTGAAACTGTTGTTCTCAAAATCACATCATCAACATCTGACTGACCTGGAGCAGCGGCTGCTGGCTGGGAGCCATCTCCATCTTGGCGGTCTGCAGCTGAGGAACTGGAGCCTGCACCAGGCCGGGGTTGGACACTGTGGCCTGGAGGACCGGCTGCGAGGAGGGGGTGGAGGGGGGGAAGGAGCGCGTCTGTGAGACCGCAAGTCAAAACCGTGGGAAAAACAGCCCGTCCGTCCTGTCTGTGGACCTACCTGCAGGCTGACCGTAGTGCTCGGCAGCTGGATCGCTGTGGCGTTGTTGGGCAGCGACACCGGCAGCAGGATCTGAGCCCCGGCCTGGCCGGTGGTGGTCAGCAGGGTCTGTGGCTGACCCAGCACCTGGGACATGCCCCCCGGGTGGCTGATGAAGAACTGCTGCAGGCTGGGGCCCGTCTGCGGCTGCGCCTGGAGTTTGGGACTCTTCTGGGCCTGGGGGAGGAGCTGGGGGCCGGCGGTGACTTGGGGCGGGGCTTGCGGCTGGATCTGGGTGATGAGCTGGGTTTGCGTCTGCAGCTGAAGCGGCTTGCCGGACGACACCGTCACATCCTCCAACTTCACCATGGTCGGCATGGAGGCCGTGAGCGCTTGGGAGCCCAGGATGGAGTTGGCGATGGAGGCGTTGGTGGACGAACAGTTCGACAGGATGGCGCCCTCCATTTTTACCACGTTGGAGTTGACGACTGCGGGAACGGGGCTCCTGGCGGGGACAGCTGTGATTTGGGGAGAGAAGGAGGCAGGTTCCGCCGCGCAGTTGCTCTGACCCCTCTTCTCCACCTCCAGCTGCATCTTCAGCTCCTCCACCAGCTTCTGCTCCTGCTCCAGCTTCCTCATCAACTCCTCGATCTGCCGCTCCTTCTCGTGGAGCCTCCTGTCCTTCTCCTCGGGGACGCGGAACGTCGCGAGCGGCGACGTCTGCAGGCCCGCCAGGCCGCCGGACCCCATCTGCTGCAGTTCCGCCGGGGCCTCCGACATGCCCACGTCCTGCTGGCAGGAGGCGGGATCTGAGGCGGCGGGCGACACCGGCGGAGTGGAGCTCATGGTGTCGGCTGCCACCTGCTGCACCGGGAGGATGATGGCAGGCGCGCTCGTGGTGGTGACCTCCATGGGGATGGAGGAGAGGGTGGCGGTGGTGGGGGGAGCAGTGGTGCTGGGAGTGTCCTGGAAAGGCTTCAGTCTTTCCATCAGGTC
This sequence comes from Malacoctenus gilli, assembly GCA_032164315.1. Lineage (NCBI taxonomy): Eukaryota > Metazoa > Chordata > Actinopteri > Blenniiformes > Labrisomidae > Malacoctenus > Malacoctenus gilli. The sequence continues at coordinate 4,878,774 of JASSRZ010000086.1, read as the reverse complement.
CGTCTTGGTCCCGGACACGGGGAGGCCGCGCAGCTTCAGCTCCAGCTTGAGCTCTGCCACCTAAACACACGCGACAACGTGAGGAGGAGCGCAGCCAGTCGTCTCAGAGGTCAAAGCGAACCGGCCTCCGCGTACCTTCATCTCCTCCAGGTTGGCGGGCAGCACTCCCGGCTTGCGGTTGGAGAGGGAGTTGCTCGGCCGAGCGAGGGCCGGCGGCGGCGGCGCCGCGGCCGTGGGCAGGGACACCACGATGGAGGTGGGGAGGGCGGCGGCGCTGTTGTTCTGACCCTCCGCCACCGGCCTGCGACGAGAGGGAGGCAGAGAAGTTTGAGGTCATTGTTATTTCAGGAAATCGACGGTGCCACTCGGGCATCATGGGAGTATGAAAGGAGCGAGGAGGAAGAGGAGGAGGGGGAACGAGGGAGGGGGAGGACAAAGAGTATTATTGTGCGGATAATTGGAGCGAGAGAGGGAGGAAACCGAGAGGGGAAATCTGGTCCGAGTCCACCGGATGGATGGTCTGCTCCCTAACAAAACCAGGCGACTCCAGCGCAGCGCAGACTGCAGCTGCCGGGAGGACGTTTACACAAACAGCAACCGGCGAGCTAACATCCTGTTCGCTATTAAAGCGATCGGAAGCAGGAATGTTTTTGGAAAGCAGCTAATGACCGTTTGGATTGACGAAAACAATACTTGGCTCCCTTTGTGACAGTTCTGAGATTAAAGGGAACCAATCAAGCCTTTTTCATTCCAACTCAGAGGAAGCGCGGAGACATTTAATCCGGACGACAAAAAAAATACCTAAAAACAAACTGTTCTGTCGTTAGAAATGCTTTGTAATCCTACTTGAGTGGTGCTGGTAGTATCGTCTGGTAGTTGTAGTGCTGCTGCTGCTGGCTGAGGATCTGCAGCTGCAGGAACAGCTGCTGCTGCTGCAGCAGTCGGGCGTACGAGGAGTCCATGGGCGCCTCGCTGGCCTCCAGCTTCTGGTCCGGGGGAACGTACTGGTGGTACTTGAGCTTCTTCACCCTCGGCTTGGGCTCCTTCCCCTTCTTGCTGCGACTCTTCTCGGAGGGAGTCTTCTGCTGGCTTTGCTGTCGGGAAAGAAGAGACCGGAAAAACGTCAAATGGAGCCTCTGTTGGAGGGACGATGTTCTGGCCACAAGCACCCACCTTCACCAGTGTGGGGCCAGGCTTTGATGGGGCGGGCGTGACGACTGGGCGGCTGATGGGCTGCTCGTTGGTGGTGATCACTTTCATAAAGTCAGGTGTAGGAAGAGGCTGCAGAGACGGTGAATGAACAGGAAAAGATGTTCAACAATCTGAAAAATACAACGGCAAAAAAGTCCAGCTGACGTCACAACTGCCTTCTTCGTGTCTGACCTGCAGCATGGCGCTCGGTATTAGCGTTTGGGCCGGGCAGGGAGAGGGCGTCTCTGGTAGTCTGACCTCTCCTGGTGAGGGGGCGGAGCCCTGGGACTCCTGGCTGGCCGGCTGCTCCGGGGACAGAGCGTCACTGCTGTCTTCATCCAGGAACTTTGTGTAGGTGGCTTGATCTAGAGGCAGAGAGTAAAACACAGGGTTGAGTCAGCTTTCCCCCCCCTCCATCGGCCTATCAGAACTGCTCGCCAGCCCTCGTCACTGCCTCGTACCGATGATGGCCTGTTTGAGGCTGGAGTCCACCGGCAGGATGTTCTTCTCCACCAGCTCCATGGGGCCGGGCCTCTGGGCGATCTTCTCGTTGAGGTTGTCGGCCAGCCGGGCCCTCTTCAGCTTCATCTGAGTGGCCTGCAGGGAGGGCTCGGCCCCGGTCTCTGAGGGACGATGGAGACCACACGGAAAAGAGCGTTTCACTCGAGCGCAAAACGAACGTGCTTGACCTTGTAAACAGCACGAATAAATACGCAACATCAGCCTCTTGTCAGAAGCTTGTCCAGTGGAAACGTGAAGCTTTGAGGTGTAAACAGCCTGAGTGAGCATAAAGAAACCATCAGATTCCCATCTACAGAGACGACGCTGTGGAGGAAATCCTCTGAATGGTGCAGACTGTGCCTCGTAGGAGGCGGGGGGGATGCCCTAGGAGAGCTGCAAACATGGCAGCGGTGCTGGAAAACAGCGTGCGTCTGGCTCGGAGTGACCACTTGGAAGGTGATGGTGACTTCATCACAACCAGGTGTGATGAAAACCAGCAGCTTTTTATAGCCGCAGTCCTGGATGGTTTGGCGCACACCTCGTAACGACCGAACATTTTGAGGAGGAACTTTGGGGTCGCTCCAGTCGGTCTGTGCCGCATTGTTCAGCAGGAACAAACGTAAGCGCTGTGAGTAGAAGGAGTCAAAGTACCTTGCAGGATGTGCATCCTGACCAGTTCGGCTCTTTCTGGACGACTGCGGATTTTGTGCTTGAGGAAATTCTCCGTCTAAAGCAGAAGACAGAGGACAGTCGGGTCATTTCATCATATTTTGTGGTGTCAGTGGACGCAGCGAGCGTCCAGGTGTACGATCGGATCTCACCCTCGCTCTCTCCAAGCTGCGAATCTGTCCATGGAAAGCTGCCGGACTCTTCAGAGCTGCCAAGAAAAGCACACACCGCCGCTTCATATATGCACAAATCTGAGCAGTTTCACTGGGTGATGATGTCAAAACATGTTTATTATTATATCAGCGTGAGCCAGGGGCCCCGCTTTGTTATCCTTCACCCACCCACGCCCCATCAGCTTTTCAGTGGGTGATGGACAGCTGGCAGTGGCGTTACTCACGTGGCATGATGCCCTGCTCCACCAGCTGCTCGCGGGTCCGCCTCTGCTGGAGCCTGAGCTGCAGCACTGAAAGCAGAGGCAGAGAGAGAGAGAAAATAAATATGCATGCAATAAAGAAGGGAGCGCACTTTGACTGCCGAGTGATGAGGTGAGGATGGGGAACGAAAGGAAAACAAAGGAAAGGGCAGAGAGATGAGGTAGCACCTAAAAACAACACTCAACGGGAGCAAACGCCAAGGAGGGAGAGAACCGCACACAAATCCCTCCCCGGCCTGACATATAACTCATATCCTGCCCGCGCACCAACAGGCTGACACTGTACAATAACGTCAGTCCTGAGGACTCGCTCGGAGGCTGATCCTCCGCACAGCTGTGGCGACTCGCAGGCAGATCTTTAGTCAACCTGCCAGCCAACTGTGCGTCGACAGCAGCCGTCGCCCACAGAGGTGCAGGTATTCGGCTTCTGGCACGTCGGGGGGGGGGGCAGATTTCAACGAGACGCGATGTTTCGCACTACTTCAGTCGGCACTCCGGCAGGAGCTGCTGAAGGGCGGAGGGTTAAATAAACCTCTGCATTTCAGGCTGCTTTCTGTGGTCAGAGGGCGACCCCAAACTACCAACCAAAACTTCAACACGCGCAACAACGTATTTCATCCTTTTCCTGCAAACACACAGGAGATGAATGGGAATGATTACCCTGCTGATGTCATCTATCTGCGGGTATTTTTATTAACCCTCCCCCGTGGGGGAGAAACGGGTGATGGCGTCATGCTGCCTGAGTTGAGAAATCACCGTGACAAGAGCAACAAAGACAGGCGCTTACCTTCCCGAGCTGTGAGCTGGCAGCCGCCGCGCGTTTCTACCTCCATGCCGACCACGGGGTCGCGATCCCACTCCGGTCCACGACACGAGCCGGCCATTAAGGCATCGCGCTCCAAGATAACCATCGGAACTACGAATCCAAACTGCTAAACGAGGCGGCGAATAGGAAGCAATAATGTGCCTGCCTTCTATGTCTTTATCCCTCCCTCGCTGTTGTGTTTATATTACAGGGCCACCACCTCCTCTCCCTCTACTCCTACTTCCTCATCTCGCTCGGCCCGTCTGGGACGCGTTACTCTCTGGCTGCAGGCGATTCCGCCTCGACGCGGCCAGATGCTGAGAAGCGCACCGGTTTCGCCGTACCTGCTGTGAATCTGAGTCAGCAGCACCGGCAGTAACAGCTGGATCCTCAATCTGACAGATGTTTTAAAAGGTACAGCATCTTTGTCGACAGGTCTGGTTTTAAGTGCGCACACGAGGACACAGAAATGTCTCCGTCGTGGGGCTCTCAGCCTGCTGGACTTCTGCTGCTATCCTACTGAGTTTTGTATGTGATTTGGGTTTTATGTAACCGAAGGCGAGACTCGCAGGCTCGCTGTGGCCGCCTGTGCAGACCTGAAGTCACACCTGAAGTCACAAAGCGACGGCTGTAAAGCTCCTGCGAGGCGGAGCAGACAAGGTGAGCCTGCGAGTCTCCTTTGAGGGGAAATTCTGCTTCATGACCTGAAGTGGAAGAGGTGACACCGTTGTGTACACACACACAGTCATCACACTACGCTCACG
>JASSRZ010000086.1:4858871-4872432 GCA_032164315.1 Malacoctenus gilli | reverse complement strand
GTTTTAAACTCATCCAATGATTGTGTGAGTTTGAGCTTGTGTGCTTGTGAGACAGCTGTTTGTTTGTTTGTTTGTTTTTTGTTGTGTTGATCGTAAACAGGACGTAAGAGAGACAGAAGGGTGCGAAGACGCTCCGAGTGGGGGCCCGTCTCCTCACCGTTTTTGCGTTCGTTGAGTGGGGGGAGGCTCTGTGTGGGCTGCAAGGACAGCTCCTCCATCTCGTGGGTCACCGCCTCGCTCTGAGGACTGGGCACCAGCAGGTTGGACATCCCGCAATCCCCCTCTGCGCCGAGCAGCCCCTGGGGCTCCATCCTGCCTCAGGAGGGCGGCGGGGCGGCTGAGAGGAAAGGGCGGCGGGCGCGGCTCGCCGTCTCTTTTGGCGACTCTCCCTGATGCCTGTATGGACGACGAGGAAAGAGAGGAAGAAGGGCGTCAGGCGCGACACTGGAGACAGAGGAACGCATCGCTCGAAAACTTCTGCGGCGTTTCGTCAGAAAAAAAAACACAAGCCATTCTGGATAATCGCACCATCATTCTGCTCGTATGACTGCTTCACCCGACTGGTGAAACGCTGAGTGGCATTTCTCTTCAGCCATCTGGAAGAGCTCAGTCCCAGCCCAAATTATTCATTAAACAGGCCCGCTTGGCTATTATCGTGAATAATCGCCTCAAACCACCACTGCGCAGAAACAACGCCAGTTTGTGCATGAATGTTCCCTCTGTTCAGACAGCCTTCATAATCTGGAGGATGACGTCGCCGTGGCGGTTTCAAACGGAGGGAACGGAAACATTTCGGGGAGCAAAACAAACAGTTGAGTATCCATGGCTTCCCGGGAGTCTGCCGGGCCTGCCCGCCGTTTATCGCTCCTCGGCAGCGCTCGCAGCTCGCCGCCACCGCCCGACCCGACGCGCCGCTCTGGGCTGAGGAGCCGCATCCGGCGTCTCTTGAGGTCACCGACTTCAAACCGGCGGTTCTTCGTTCTCGCGGCAGCTGCGCCGTCTCGGGTATTTGCATTAGAAGCGGGGCGATCGGCCGCTGGTGTGACATCGAGTGTGAACGCGGGGGTCCGCACGAGTCATTTAACCGGAGCCGGTCCGTGTGGAGTCTGGCGACCGCTCCGAAAATTCCCCCTCGCTTCTCAAACCTCTTGGCTTCTGATCCGACAGCACTTTCTGGGCCCCGTAATGGTGATTAAGTGGCAGCGAAACGCCGCGCTGCGGGCGTAATTCAGGCCTTGATGTTCGGCAGGCGAACCTCGGCGGTTTCCCTTTGACAGAACAGCAGTAAAAAAAAAGAAAAAAAGAGCCTCCAACTTTAGAAACCGAACCGCTCGCTGCTCTCGTAAATGCTTCCTGAAGGTTATAATTAAACATCCTCCACTGTGAGGGCTTTTACTTCAGGTTTTAGGAGCAAAGTCTCACGCAGGGAGTTACTCTGCTCATTGGTTCTCGAGTCGACTTCAACGGGAGGACGAAGAACTTTGGATTTCTGCTCTTTTTTGATCATCATCTTCTTGGAACGCAACTAATTACAATTTAAAAACAATTTAACAGCGCTGGTTCCAAACGACACATCGTTCAGGGTCATCAAACAAAGCAGAGCGCAGTATCGTTGCACTTTCAATACGCTTCTTTCAAGTCGGATCCGTTTTGTTATTGTTGATCCTCCTAATTCCAATTATCAGTCTTGCGCTCATTACATAACTCAGCGTGGGCGGCGGACGATATTTCTGTACTTCTCTTTCTGTGCGTCTGCCGCAGTTCCTAATTTGCTGGAGGGAATCTATCTGGTTTGTTCTGATGCGCTTCGGCCGACACCACGTCCACTCCTCCACCAACACGCCTGTAAAAACTCTGCCATCATTAAAAACGTGTTACGGGAACCGAGAGAAGCCGTCTCAGCTTGAAGAAACTGGTTATTAATGAGTTTTGACAAACTGATTTGAAACCACCCGTCTTTGATTCACAACTAATAAACATGACTGGGGAGAAATGGCGGCTGCTGTGTTTGTCTTTGGGGGGGCTGTTGTAACTGGAGCAGGCTGATGTTGGCGTAGAGTTGATAGAAAAAAAACATTTATTCAAAGTAGCTTTTTAATAGTCTTTTTGATGGTTTCTTCACTGTGAAAGAAACACATTACAGCGCCGCACTGTGATTCGCTCCCTGCTAAAAGCTTTCAGTAAATCCCGCCTGTTTCTTTGATGCATTAATTGTTTTATCCAAATTGAATAACCAATGTTGATGGAAATGTTGAGAGAGAACGAGAGAATTACCGCTGAGAAGGTGGAGTGTTTTTCCCCCCGTGTAGCACCAGTGTGGCTACCAGGGGGATCGCTTTTTAAAAGGTCAGACAATGGAGAGAGAAACTGCACGAGGGAGCAGCTACTTGAGCCTAATGAGATATTAGACTCACAAAATGAAGGACCATTAAAGAAATAAGATGAAAACACATACGCATACGCTGCAGCAGCCTGAATGGGCGTGTTTGAAGACGAGGACGCACGAGGAGCGCCACTTAAAAGATGCCTCGACGGACCCGGCCGCCACTCGGAGCCGCAGCAAGGTCGAAAAACAGATGTGCGCAGGTTGCAGAGCGGAGCAGAAGCGGTTCGTCTCCGCCCAGACGGCGGCGACGCGCTCAGTAGCGAGGCGTCGCAACTGCAGCCTAAGAATGAGAATCAATGAGCCGCACGGCGAAGCTTCCAGGCCCCTTCAAGACGGGCGCTTAGTATACATAGCAGATCACGCCATTATGTTGAATCGGCTCACAGACGCTGCAGGCGGATGCTGCTGCTGCTGCTGCTGCTCCGCACGTCTCATCTCTCTGCGTTTGATGAGGTCATTGTATTTCTCAACTCCGTCCTGAAGAAAGACGGAAGGCTGTGCAACAATCAGAACTTTGATGTAAGAGTTGGAGATGTGGTAAGAAAGAAAAGGACAACTGGCAAGTGAATAGGAATGAAGCGATTACCAACTTAAAGAAACACTGACTGAAAAAACAACAGCGCAGGACTAATTTTTAATAAAGAAAAAAATTGATCTGGGACAATTTCAACAGCAAACCTGGGAAACGACCCGTTGCCCTGTTAAAAGTACAGGAGTTGGGGGGGGACAGACTGTGTCCCAGCACCCTGCACCACATGATGTGTATGGATATAAACAGCGGCGGCTGGACGAGTGACTGCAATGAGGGGGGGCAGCTCGGGCGAGGAAGGGGGCAAACAACTGTCACGGCCGACGAGGCGTCGAAGGATAAACACGGGCGCCAGGTCCTGCAGAATCAAAGCGCAGATCCAGATGGCGGACGCTGCATGGTGCCCTGCCCTCTACTGTTCCCTCCATGGCAAAGGGGGGGGGGGGGGCTACCTCAATGTGTGCCATCAAAGGGGAACTGGCGTTTACACAGAAGTAAAGGCCGAGACACGGAACTTCAATGGCTTCGGACGATGAATAACGAAGAGTTGCCGTTACGTCACGGTTGTTATTTCGTAACCAGGCACAGGCGGGGTCACTGCATTCGCCCTCGCGCGTGTCAATCATCGGCACAGCGCCTCCAAACCGCGGAGATGTTAACGAGTGTACCCACGGCTTCCCCGGGGGGACGCTGCTGCTGCCGCCCCCTCAACATGTCACGGCAAATACCAAAGGAAAAAAAAACTCTATCGAACACTATCGCGCAGAAACAGACGACTACTGTTTGAACAAAGCGAGAGAAGACGACGAAGATCAGCGGCGCACAGTCAACAGCACTTAAGCGCCGCGCTTTATTTACATTGCGAGTGGAAATGGAGGGAAAAGTTTGCAGACTTTCAAGCTCAGTCCAACTGTCAGAGAGAGAGATGACACAAACACCCTTTTCCGATTGTTTGAACCTGCGCTAAAATAAACACTGAGCTCCGAACAAGGAGCTGATAACAGCAGGAAAAAGGGCCAGAAAGCTCGACTGACAGAGGCGTCTTCAGATCCCTGTGCTCTCGCTGAGCGGCTAAAAATACCTCCTTCTTCGGAGACTTCTTGGTGTGATGTTTTTCTTACGGCACGCTGCTGTTACAGAGGTGGCTCTGCTGGTTTGAAGAGAATCTGGCAGATTACAGACGCTGATTGGAGCGCTACGAATAATGACGTGTGCATCGCACAAAGAGAGACAAAAAAAAAATAGGTGCGTTGGATTCCTACAATAGCTGAATGCAAATGCAGAGCTCAGGTTTCAGCTGTGTTTTGAATAGGACTCAGGACCCAACACTGGTTCAATGGCAACGACTGAAATGTTTTGATACGACCTGGGACCAAAACATGACTGATCTTTCAGTGCCACGTTTTGGGACCTCAAACTCTTTTAGTACAGAAAATTATGTGGGTGAAGTATAAGTAAAGGTAGCGAGTTCAAAAACGTTATAGCAATAAACAGCCTTAGTTTTGAAGTAGGCCGCATGGAAAGGTCCAAACACAATCAGCGTATTATTTGACGCGCGATTTTTTTTTTTTTTTTTTTTTACAGTCGGATGACAAAACGTTTGGGTGCGGCTGCCACCTGAGCCTGTTCTCCCACAGTCACATAAAACACCAACGTTCAAGATAACATCCAGCAAACAATGAGAGGACGCACTCAGGATGACACCGGCTCTTTTTCCAAGCTGTGGAGTAATAAAAACAATATTTGTGGCTTCGAAAAGCATTTATCTGTCTTGACTTCAGTGGAGCTTCCAATCTTCAGCTATTTTAAGGGGACTGCTACAGACACAGGTGCTTTTATCTACAACAGGGATTGCTTACTGACGAGAGGAGGTCACAGGTCAACTTTACTACAAATAGGCTTGGCCGCTCGAATTCCGGTGATAACCTCTCGAGTAACACTGTCACGCATGCGATAACCACCAACTGAAAAGCCAAGAATTGTTCTGCAGCAGAATCCAAAAGCACAATCTAATGTCTACTAAAAACTAGAAAAAATGCACTTTTTTTTGTCATATCAATTCATTTTACCGTCCCAATACTTGACAACATTGATGCAAATGACACATTTTCCTAACGTCAGGCGGCCGAAGTATTGATTAGATGACTGATACTGATGAAAAAAAAATACTCCTGTGACTTCAAGACAATCAGTCCAACAATCCATGTGTGTAATAACAAACAAACCAAACTCTCACTAACATGCGAAGCCTCCGGCTGACCTTGCGTCCACGTGTTTGGACAGTGGGGACAAACCAAAGCAGGCAGAGAGAGAACATGCAAATACCACGGAATCGTCTCCCCAGCAGCACTGACCAGCCAGTGAGTGAGATGGTTACTAAAAAAACCCCCCTCCAACTTAAAAACAAGCTTTGACATTACTTATTACAAATTTTCTCGTCTTGTGTAAACATGTGGGATGGGCCTGATCTCCAGCATGACACAGCAGTCAAATCAAACCAAGAGCTCGGTACGTCACGCGGTGCGATCACTCGGATGGTTCGTGAAACCAGCTCACAAGTTGAAAGCCGCTCACGTAGCCTCCGTGTAGTAAGTTACGAAACAAAAAGAGACTCAAAAATGATGGCGTGCGCTTGCAACAACACGCGCAGCATGAGAACCAGTCGGGCTGCCAAGCGGCAGTTTGAGTCTGCAGTTTTGAGCTCTTTAAATAGATCGTGTCTCAGTCCAACAAAAATGTCTGCTTTTATCCAAAGATAAGACAGAAGTGATGTCAGCGCCGCGGCTCAGGCGCTGGTGTCGCGCTCGGTTCCCACAGACGCTCACGTACGGTCATTTCCTCTCTGGATGCCTTTGGGGGACTGACTGACGGGATCTTTGAGAGCAAAGTACAAAAGGGCAAAACAAACAAACAAAAAAACTGGAAGGAGTCAAATGAAGGCGCATTACAGAAGCTTGAGAGGGAAACTTCAGCTTGAGGGTGTGATTTGTCTCAAGTGAAGTCCTGCATTCATCCACAGAGGACGCCAATGGAGTGTTAAAAAATCCACACACTTCTGTCTTTCTGTTTATATTTACTTTCTTTATATTTTGATTCCCTGGAGGAGGAAGTGATCCCAGCAGTTTTCCTGCAAACTGATACTGCAGTGGGAAGCTGGAGACAGCGAATCACGCAGGGACAGTCGGGTCCACAGCCTAACCTTGGCACAATCGCTGCGCGGTCCAACCCGCACGCAAATAACTCACGCGTCCCGGTGACAGACGGGCTGGAAAAGCACCACATCCTGCCGGGCTGCGTGACTCACTCAGACCGCGACCTGTTTGGATGTGCAGCCGCACTACCTCAATGGGAGGGAGGGGGGTGCTGCCGTTACAGTCCCAGGTTGGGACTACTTTGGGGGCAACGGTCCGCCCGGTTAACGCACGGACACTGTCTTGACCTGCGCTGTCTTCCAGACTATGGCGCTGTAATAAACAGTACCGACAACCGACATTGTCGCACAAAGCCGCCCGACACATGGCCGACGATGGGGACGTGTTGCCGGGGGAGTGTTAGTGAGGGACACGGCTGTCGGGCTCCGCCGCGGCTGCTGTTATCGAAGCTGTTGAGACGGGTGGGTGTGGGACAGGCTAACGCCGACTAGCTACTTTAAATCTGACAGGTGAGTGAGTGAAGCGCCGTCATGTCTTCGGAGCCCGAAAAAACACACGCGGCTTACAGGCGAGCTCCGGGCGGATACTCGCCGTCTGGGGCTCCGCTGGGTGCTGTCGCTGAGCCTCGCCCACTGTGTTTGGTGTGCATATCACGAACGCCCCCCAACAAGCTCCTCACAATTTATCCAGTTAGCTCAGTGTAGCCGAAGCAGGCTAGTATGCTAAAAACAAGACAGTGCCCCCCGGGGTCTGTGCTCTTACCGTATTACAACCACTTGAAACCCGAATCCATCCGAGCCGTGCGCCGCAGCGGAATGGACACTGTCGTCGAAGGAATTGTCTCCAGTGTTTGGTTTCGCCGTGGAGCTGTGAGATTGAAGTTTATTTCGCGGAGTAAAATGGCTGCGACTGGTCTGGGTTCGGATGCAGAGTGACGTAATGACGTAGCGGCACCGGAGGCGTAGAAGGAGCGGCGGCGGCGGCGGATGGATCCGAGGGTTCCCTGGCCGCTGCACTGGTCAGCATGTCCGAACCCCGAAGCCTCGAATCAAGACCCTCTGCGACAGCAAACGCATCGTAACACCAGTTGCAGAGACGCAGATACGAACGCGTTTCTGGCTGCCACGTGTGGGTCTTCTCACAATGTGACGTGTTTTATGTTGTTACATAACTTACATAAGATAAAAATCCCACCACCTTGTTTACATGTTGTTGGCTTTTGTTTTGTAATCGCATGTACACTTCTTCACCAGCTAATACAAGTTTGATTTTCTACTCTTCTATAGAGATTTCACTGTATGCAAATAATCAATATTAAAAAAATTGCATATTATTATTGTAAAATGACTAAATGGAACGTTAAAAATAATGTTTATGTATTGGAATGAATTCAAATGCGTCTTTACTCCATGTTTTCTTTTATACATACCACTGTTTTACATTTCAGACTCTTGATGTCTACTGAATGCAAAAGAATCACATCAAAAATTGAAAGCATAAAAGATAAATATGTAAAAACTGTTATACAAAAGCCGTGTAGCATTCAAAGCTTTATTTTGAAGGAAAAAGTTCATTTATAAATAAATACAACTGAAGAATTGATCAAAGCCGAGTGTAAAAATATCTTGTTATGAAAATAGTCAATGTTGATTTATTTGCGAAAATATTTTACAATGTACAATAAAACTTGGGTATCATGAATCTGCCTCATGAACATAATATTCAGGTAAAAACATCAAAAAATTTAATTCAAGTGTCAGTCAACTATTGAACTGGTTTAATCTCACTTTAAAATGTATTCCTGAATCCATTTTTTCCCATCACAATTCAAAATTCAGGAGTTCTGTTTGGCTTTCTGTGCAGGCGCCGGCACGTCAGCGACATTGTGCAGGAATTCATACAGTGATTTTGCGTTGTTGGTGTTTCCGAGAATCTCCGCGAGTCGTTCCTGGCTGAGTCTGGCGACGTCTGCCAGGCTGTCTGCGTTCTTGATGAGAGCCCGGAAGTTCTTCGTATTGACTCCGGGCATTTTCAACAGGAAGTCATACGGCCCCGGGTTGTAGAGGTCCGCCGATTCAGCCACCGTGTCCGACTCGGCCGTGACGGCCTGAGCCGCCGCGGCGTCCGGCTGGGCCCGACCCTGTTTCAGCTCCAGGAAGAGCTCGGCGGTGGCGTGCGGCGAGGGGCACCACAAGATACGGAGGCGGGGGAAGTGCAGCGTGAGCAAGGTGAGCTTGGAGGAGACATCGCTGGAAGAGATCTCGTGGCGGAAATCCGAGCGCGCCGTCAGCGAGAAAGGCTTGGCCGGGTCGAACTCGATCAGCAGCACCGGCTTCCGGTAGTAGCGGCTCATGGAGAGGCACTGCGTGTAGAGGCGCCCGCTCTGCAGCGAGCCGATCAGATCGCTCACGCTCTTGCGCTCCACGCACGTGTCCGGCGTCAGGATGTAGTCGCCGACTTCCAGGGTGACCGGGTCGATGTCCAGGCCGCGGCGGTGGAGCAGCGACGGCAGCTCGCTGCGGAACTCGCGCATGTCCACGATGACGCGGGACGGCTCTTTGGGCTGCTCCTGACCTCCTGGAGACGAAGAAGGACCAAGAGACGAGGGAGGGAGTCTTGTTGAATTCTGCATCATCTTGTGTGTAAGAACCAGTAAAGAAGACAAAAAATGACAGCCTAAACTGCACCTACCTGCTTTGCGTGTGTTGGTTGTCGCATTGGCAGGTTCCAAACTTCTGGCCAGGTCCAGGTTGGTGTCTTCCCGTCCTTCCCTCTCCTCAGGGATCACCATCGTCGCCTTCTCCCTGAAAATTGAAATCCACCAATCAGACGTCCGCCTTCCAACTTACCGCACGATACCAGTATGAGTGAGCCGGTTCTGACTTGATGAGGTGCTCGAAGGCTCTCTTCTCCTTCGACAGCTCCGTCAGGTACTTCTGCTCCTCGGTGGAGCCGCCGTAGATGAGGAAATAGACCCTGAGCGGCTTCCCCGGCCGGTTGGCCTTGTAGACCTCCAGCTGCCGCACGAAACTCAGCTCGGCGTCGTAAAGCACCACGAAGCTGGGCTCCACCTCGTGCAGCACCCGGGTCAGGCTGTGGGGGTCGGTGCAGCCCTTCAGCGGGTGGATGACGGTCAGCGGCTCCTTCAGGACGCCGTAATAATCGTCCGACGACAAGTCTAACTGGAGCCGCCCCCCCTCGCCTTCGTCTTCCTCCGTCGAGTCGTCGCCGCTGCCCTCCGCTGCCGCGGCTTCGCCTGCTTCCTCCTTCCCCATCATCTGGGTCAGAGTCAGGGAGGGTCTGCCTTTGCTTTTGGTGGTCTTTGCAGTTTTTTTGGGCGCCGGTTCCTTGCCCTTGGATCCTTTTTTGGACCAGCCTTTCCCTTTTTTGTTGGAGTCCAGGTCGAAAGCGGCGGCCCCTCCGGGGTCCCGCTTACCGATCGTCCGGGCGTACAGACGGTTGAGCAGCCAGTCGGATCCGTGCTTGATGTACTGATGCAGCTGGGCGCAGGTCCTGTCGTCGCTGGCACAGATGAGGATGCGGCCTGAGGGTGACACATGAGGCGGTCAGACGAAAGCACGAGGAACGAACCCATCTTTAGAATTCAACTATATCAGCCTTCTTTTCAAATTAAAAGACTCAACTTTAAGCTTAAAATGTCCATTTTCTCTTGCCCGTTCATGTAATGACCTAATTATGGAGAAAAACGATGTAATAATCTGAAATATGAGTTTTGCAGTCAGTTGGACAACAAAGTAACGTCAGATTTTCCTCCAGATGCAGCTGCAACTTCCTTGTTTTGGGATAAACATCCAACTGTGCGTCCACTAGATTTTTGCCGTCCACAATGTAAACAAAAAGCTCCACTAATCAGCAGTCATCAGGATTGCGACAGACGACTTTGCTCTGGTTTGCGCAGGTGTGCTGTCAAACACTGCACCCGTTCAGAGCAGCAGCACGGAGCAGTGAACCGACACTAATCGGCCCGTCCTGAGGTCGCGTTTGTGAAACGCCAGCTGTGTTTTGACTGGTTGTGAATTTGAAGTCAAATTCAGCATGAGGGCTTAATCCCATTCTGTGGTGTCACTACGCTGTACGTGGCAGAAACTACAACAGGTAGTTTGAAAATTCAAGTATATTTGTGGCTGTAGGAACTCTGAGCCTCTACCTGCTTCGTGCTGCGAGCTCTTGTTCTCCTTCTCGATCTCCTCCAGCACCTCCGCCAGAGCCCCCCACTTTGGGCTCTTCTCCAGCACCAGTTCCCGCTTCACCTCTGAAACCCACACAGACACAGGCCTCAGTCCCTTCAGCATGAATGTACATCAAAAAATGTGCAACGTGGTTGGTCAGTTACCCGAGGGTGGCTTCGGTTTCTCTGCGTCGGCTCCCAACCGGGGTTTTTTCTTGCTCTCGGGGATGCGGTAAACTCTGCCCCTGGCGTTCATGAACATGGAGGTGCTGGAGTCCAAGAAAAGCCAACCTGATCATGTCGTGAACAAGCAGTCAAAAAGAGACAATGATCAACTTCAAGGAGTAAAAACCAATTTAACCAATCGGACTGTCAAAGCATTTTTTTGCTTCCACTTCACCTGAGTTGGCTCCAAAGATCTTCTGACTGGAGCGCAGAGACTCCAGCAGGTTGAGAAAGGTGACACAGTCGTACTGGGTGAGGTAGAGGAGAAGGACCCTCAGTACCTTCAGGTCCTGAACCAGGGCCTTGGTTTTGGCTCCCAGCTGATGCCACAGGGGGTCCAGGTAGTGTCGGATGGTCTGCGAGGGAATAAAGCAACAGTTTGACAAGCAATCACTCACATTAGTCTCAGTGCTGGATTATGACTGCTATTCGTGCAGCAAAAACAAAACTTGGGGTCTTGTCTGTTCCGTGACTTTAAGAGTGACAAAGCTGCGCTTTTCCGTTTTCTCTACCTTTTCGAAAGCATTCCCCAGAGTGTTCTCCAGTGAGAGGTCCTCAGCCTCTAGAGTGGGATTGTAGCGTTTCAGCTCCTTCAGACAGGCGCTCATGATGTCCAGGACGGCGCTCTGGATGGCCCTCATGGCAGGCGTTAATGACACGTGGAGCTCCACCACTTCAGGCTTATGTCTCTCCAGCGCTGAGTTCACGGACGCTTGGAACCTGTTGAGCACAGAGAAAACGTACGAAACCCCCCCCCCCCAAGTGTTCAGTAGTTTGTCTATTTACAGTCCATTATGGGGAAAAAAAGCATGTCTGCCACGTTTCATGTTGGTGGTACCTGGGCCAAAGGTAGAGCTTCTTGACAAAGAGGTTCCTCATCACTCGCTCGACCTGACAGAAGCCGGAGGAGAAGGCCGTGGCTTTGTCAGTGAAGGCCTTGATGAAGCCCGTCTTGTTCTTCTGTCTGAACAGACGGAGGATGAAGGCCTCCTGGCAGGACTCGATGATCTTATGGGCACGGTACACCAGGATCCCTGAATGGCAAAGAGGAAAAAGGATTGAATGAAGTGGTGAAAGAGCACTGCTGCTCCACTTGTCATTATATCTACGGTCTGTTTGGAAATGAGACATGCCAAGCCGCTCTCTGACCTGATATGAGGTGAGCCGGAATGCGATCGGTGAGGAAGTCCACCACCAGGATCCTGCTGGTGACAAACAGCACGCCCCCTTCCGTGTACACGTTGTAGCGCTCGGTGCTCTGGACGTCGCTGGTCACCGTCCTGGGCAGGTGGCTCACGCCCTCCGCCCGCAGCTGCTCTGTGAAGTACTCCTGAAAGGGGACCGAAAACATTTGCACGAGCCAGGCAGTGACACGGTGGCATTGTGAAACACTTCGGCTCATAAGCATCAAGCACTGTCAAATTTGGTGGTGCAAGAAATACAGAGATACATCTCACATTAAGCATCTCATATGTTGCTTAAATTGTCTTTTTGTCAGTTCTGAAAAAATCTCTAGTCTCTTGTAATGCCTCGTTTAGCTCGTCTTAATATTTCTGTAGTCCAGAAACTAGCACACTTGTTATTGAAGGGACTTTCCTGGCAAAGTGTCATTGCCGAATCCTTACAACTGAAGTGGTCCACTTCTCTCCCGTTACAACTGAAGGGCTCTGTCGCTTAGCAACACTAAGCAACGACCTGTCAATTAGTCTCCTCCACTCCTCCAGCTAACTCAAAGAAATGGGTGAGGCTGCTTCAGTTGGAGCTGCACTGACCTGTTCAGGTGTGGTTGTATTGAGCAGGAGGACCAGGCTGTCCTGCTCCGAGTAAACCCGCATGAACTGCAGCAGGATGCGGTCGACCCCCATCCCCTCCGCCACCACCAGCAGCCCGTCACTGCCGAACAGACTGAGGAACATCTCGGTCTCAAACTCCAGCAGAGGTCCCGCCATGGTGGCGAGAGCAGAAATATGTTTACGCTGCTAAAACCGCTGATAACTCATTCACTCCTCATGGAAACTGCTGAAAAGAAAGCTGTTTTTTGCGTTTAAAGACCAGCAGACTGCCAGTCACAACACTGCCTTCTCAGGCAAGTGCGGTGTTTTGCAGGCGCGCACTCTCCGATGTCATAAAGAGGCGCCGCTGACTGCGCCGCTTGAAGTCACGAGCGCCCCCACGCGTTGGGGAGGTTAATAGCATCCACTAACATTTAACCAACATTTAACTCAACAGGGGGGAAATAAACGAAAAACAGCTACTGGTATCATTGTGATGAACTCATACAGTGTCACAGACCTCAGTAAAAAATACAGAGTTTATTAATAGTTGACAAAACCCGAAGTTGAGTTTTGCATTTTTTTTATATTAAAGCTTACATAGTCAGATCAGAATTTGTCATAAAATGGAAAAGATTTTTCTCCTTACTGGGTTGTGCAATCAGGTGATGGAGAGGGATTTAGTTTGATTCTAACAAAATGGAAGCAAAAACACACATATAATATTTTTTGTGTGTCTCATTTGTGTCTCTGAGGACTGAAAGCAGGTCAGACCCGCTTGGCCTGAGAGATCTGAATGATCAGCAAACAGCAAGTTTGCCTCTCGTGGCAGAATTTTTATTCAAATCAGGTTTGGGCCTTCTCTTAACAACCAGCAATTATTGAAGGGTGTTTAAATTTTAGCAGCTTGTCACAAAAAGAAACACGCCAAGACAGCATAAATGGCCCAGAATTGGTCTGCTAACAGTTTTGGTGGCACAGTTCTTTTTGGGGGGGGGGGGGGTAATTTACTGTTGTGCACTGACACAACCTGGGCTGTAATTTGCTTGCAGAACTCAAGCTGCCAGCTGGGCTTTGCGAGAACTCTGTTGTGTCAGCCCACATTTCCTCTGCCCTGGGAGAGGGGGGGGGGGGGAGGCTGACGGGGAGCCGGAGCGGGTCTGCGGCCGAGGGTGGCGGCAGCGCCTGAGCGGCGGGATGGTGCCGCTGCAGCCCGGCCCGGCCCAGCCCAGCCCCCTCCACACACACACACACACACACACACACACACACACACACACACACACACACACACACACACACACACAC
>JASSRZ010000086.1:4838404-4852912 GCA_032164315.1 Malacoctenus gilli | reverse complement strand
AAGAAGAAGAAGAAGAAGAAGAAGAAGAAGAAGAAGAAGAAGAAGAAGAAGAAGAAGAAGAAGAAGAAGGAAAAAAGGACCCTTCATGGTCAAACACGCACTCAAAAGCAGCAGAAAAAAGAGGAAATGGAGGAAGGAGAAAAAAAATCTATTGAAGCGAATGTATGGCTTGTATAAGAGGCATGAACAAGGCTTGCTGCCTGTCACATCCACTTTAGCAAATCACTGTGACAGCGGATGCTAATAAAGAGGAAGAGGATGTAGCGTTTGCGGGAAAAAAGAGATGAGGGGAGGAAAAAAAAAACAGCGACGAGAGCGCAGGGACAAAGAACAGACGACAACGGAACCGAGGCGGCGAGGCCGAGGGAGACTCGCACAAGTTTCCCTCCCCGCGTGTGATGTCTGACGAACCAGCACCAACTGCTGGCTTTGTCAAACGGGCATATTGGATGAATAATTCACGGCGGCTGGCAGCCCGGGTTGTTAGGGAGGGATGGTGTCGGGAGGTGATGGGGGGGGGGGGCGGGACGCGTTCCGGGCCAGGGTGCATGTCAGCGGCGAATTAGAGGGAAGAACTGCACGGGCCTGAAGCCCGAGAAACGAGAGCACACCGACTGGCGGCGCTCGCTCCGAAGCGCTCGCGGCGCTCATCCGGTGGGATCGAGTCGCCAGAACTCGGCTCGACTCCGCTCGCTTTCGGAGCCTTTTCAATTTAGGCCGAACGTCTGTCAGCGGATGCTTCCGAGGACCTCCGTGTGGGGCTGGAGACGAGGAAGACGAGGTCCTACCCAACGCTTGAACTTCAGAGCCAACGACTGAGTCGACGCTGCGTCCTCGTGAACTTCGAAAACAAGGCTGCGAGCGTACGAGGCTCCTCTGGTGGGAATCCGTAACACAGACGGACGTGAGGGATTGTGTGTTTGTGAGATCCTGACGCGTACACAAACAGAGAAATCGCCACGCTGCAGAGGGACTCGCAGGCAGAGTTTTTCCCAATCTATTAGCATATCCAGCCGCGTTCACGTCGGAGATGGGCTTTTTTCTTCTTCCTCTTCTCCTCCTTCTTCTCACGGCTCAGGCTGCGCAATCAGGCTCTTCCGTTTGATGTCGCGGACCTCCGCTCGCTCCGTCCACAAAACCAATAAACTCGAAGCCCCGACAAGATCTGAGGCCCCGCTTGGTCGATAGCGGGGGCCTCAGATCCACCGCGCTGCACTTCCTGGACCACAGAGAAGAGGCGCAAAGGGGGAAGAACAAGCCGAGACCAAAGGAGGGAGGACGGAGATCAAGGAGGCTCAAAGGCTGATTTTGATCCCTATCGGCTCCAGCCTGCAACCCACCGGGAGGCGAGGACCTCCGAGCATCGCTTGCGCTTTAAGGTGAGAAGAATCCCATCGGTCGCTTATATTTTGGACCAAATTTGCTGGAAAAAGAACAAATTTAGAGCTCCATCGCCGCTCAAGTGGCTTTTTTTTCCCCCTCTTTTGAATGTCGGTGATGAGGGGCCATCGAGGAATCAACCGCCAGGAATGGGACAACATTGTCCTGGAGGTTCAAAAATTTATAGCCGACTTAATTTGATCTTTTATTCATGACCGTGTAATCACTCCCCCCCCCACCCCCACTCCAAGTTCATTAGGTTTGGCAATTAACATTAGTGAGTCGACCCGAAGCGCGCCGCCTGATTGGAATTCAGGTCGGCGAAGCTAACGAGCGAGTGAAGGAAATGTCAGATATCTCGCGATTCTGACGGAAGCAAATAAATTCCCAGAGGGTGTGGGGTGGGGGGGTGGGGGGTGGATGAGAGAAAGAGTCAAAGTTCACGTAAGAGGTGGGTGGGGCATCTGAAGGAACCGCCGGCGCCCGCTGGAGACCACCGACCCCTGACGGATGACCTGATGACGCGCTCGCGCGGCTCCCCGTGAGCGCCGGATCGCTTGTCAAGCCTCTGATACAGTAAGTCAAAGGCAAAGGAGGCTTTCAAACGGCAACGTCCCCCCCCATAATTCCTCCTAATCCAAGCGCGAACACAACGGCGGAAAGTTCAGTCTAATTGAGGAGCGGATGAGAGCCGAGGAGATCCTGGATTGCGGGGGGGGGGGGGGGGGGGGGGGGGGGCGGAATATCTGGATTAATTAACATTGTTGTGCTTCTCTTTGACGCCGCGGCCGCTTGTGCGTGTGTGCTTGCCAAATCGGGCCTGTGTTGCGCCGCGCATACGTGTGAAGGTGCGCGTGTGCGCCAGCGAGCAGGGGGGGGGTAATTGTTGCCGCATTATGTCCTATATGTGGAGCCGCCACCTCATCAGTGAATTCTCTCCGTCGTAAGAAGCGTGTTTGATTGGATTTTCCTGTTTTAATCACTCTGCCTCTATTTTTGCTTACGGTGGTGGTAATTACAAGTGTGTGTGTGGGGGGGGGGGATTAAATTTGAATGTCAACATGTTAGAGGCATGCAATCACGGCCATAAGCAGCGTAAACACGCCGAGTGGGCTCCGCGGGCGCCATTGTAAATGATTCAGATACACGCTCGTGTGCTTGCACTCGTACGCTCGCGAGGATGAGAGTGCACTCACGTCGTCGGGGCGACCGAGCGCCCGTTCGAACAGGTGCGCTTCAGCTTTTCCAGAGAGAGAAGAGAGTCAGAACCTGCTGTCTAAGAAAGAGAGGAGAAGTCGGAGGCTGGTTAAAACGCTCGTCTGGGATGTTCAAGTTATTGAATGCGAGCGTCAAATTACAGTTTACTTGTCACTTCTGTAAGAAACGATGTAACAAGCCTTCAAAAGGGGCAGGAGGGACGGTAACAGGTGTTTCAAGCTGTTCAAAAAAAGGGGCAGGGCCCGAATAGCACCGTCTCGCACCCGATTGGATAGCGCGACGAAACCACCGCCGACACGAACGCGCTGAATCCAAACCATCCATGCGATGGAGCGTATCGAATAAATTGACGGATTTCTAATTCCCCCCCCCCAAAGCGCGATCACACGCACACACTCGGTCCTCTGCGCCATATTACCCCAGCGCGGTGCGCGGGCGCGGCTGTATGTTCTGTTTACTCGCATCAGTACCTCCAGTGTTCGCGTCGAGCGACGATCCACACCGCCACGTGAGGTGAGAGCGATTGACTGCGGGGGTCCATTAAACCCAGGCTCCCCCCCCCCCCTCCGAGGTAACCCAGGAACATATTAATATTTAGAAACCATTGTAGCCTCGCCTCGCCTCGCCTCGGCCCCGGAGGCACTTCCAGTGATGCGCGGCGTGTCGGCACCCGTCAGTTTGGCGCGTTGTTAGCCCGCATCTCGGGTGCTAACCCCCCCCACCCCCCACCCCCCACCGATGGTTTATTGCTCGCTGAAAGGGCTCCATTAGAGTAAGAAACCCGTGGTAATGGCATGCAGATCTGCCGCGCGCTTGAGTGCGCCATAGGTTGGGATGGAAAAATGTTGACTGACAGGCAGGAAGTCCACACGTCCCCCCGACTTAATGCGATGAGTGTGTTTGTGTGCCGGGAAATCCACCGTTTCCTGCCGCATGTATAGCACTCGTATATATGTGCGCGCTGGTGATAATGTGGTGTTATTACAGTTAAGTGAGCGTGTGTGTGTGTATGTGTGTGTGTTTTGTCCCCTCTCAGGGGACGGCAGACACTTCAGAGATGTGTTCACTTCTCTTCAGCTGTTACACTCTGCTGCTCCTCAGGGGTCTTGTAGACAGCACACAGCAGCGAGGGGAAGGGAGAGAGGGAGGGAGGGAGGGAGAGTGGTGGTAGGGCTGGGGGAGGGGGGGGTGTTGTGATGACAGTGGGGAATGGCCGCTAAGCCACACAACAAATTGCTTGGCTGGCGAAAAGAAACTTTGGGCTGGTTAGCGCCGGCTGGCCCGCGGGAACTCTGAACTTTTGAACTGCCGCGCGAGACGCGGAGAGAGGGAGAGCGAGAGAGAAGCACAACAACAACAACAACAACGCTCGGCGGTACTCAAGGAAGTACAGCAGCAGCACCGGTGGTACAGTGTAAGACGCAAGCTTACAAGTCGCTGGACATTGCGAGCATTACACGCACCTCACAAGCGACCGAAGGGTTTGACTTCTCGGAGGTCAAAGTGCGATCTGGACATGTCAGAGAAAACCTGCTGCTTTTACTTTGCAGGCTGTTGTTGTTTATTTCTCACCTTGTATTCATGGAGTAAACTCAAAGTGACAAGAAAAAAAAACTCAATTATGATGAAATTAAACAAGTTGACGTTTTGCCTTCCAGTTTAATCCATTAACAACCTCGCAAGCTTCTCCACGAGACCGAGGAAGGTCGTCAGGCGGTTTGTGTCCGAGCTTCCTCGAGGCCACCCGGAGGGAAATAATGTTCTTGCGCCGCGTTAATGAAAACTGCGAGTCCACTTCATGTGTGAAATGTGCGACATGTTTAACACGAGGCTGAGCGCTCCGCGGTAGGCGGCCTTCCTGGCAACCGAGCGAACTTTACCATAAAGCCACGGCGCTGCGATCGCACATATCACAAGTGACTGTGTCGACTTTACACGTCAGATGGATGCAAATGAGGCCAAACGCTCACGCCGAGGTCCAGCAGTCCGCGCGAGATGCCTCCCAAACTTGGAATCGTCCTGCTCCCTTTGTTTCTACGGTACGACGCACGGCCAGGCTCCTCGTTCTGGCCGGAAAGGAGTATCTGTTGTTTTGGACAACATCAGACGGCCCCTCCGCAGCCTTCTGCTCGGGCGGCCGCAGGAGCCGAGCCTCAGAAACCTCCCAGATAACCAGTTCCTGGGCGCAGCGCAGGCAGCGGGAGTCACGCCGCAGCTGAAAGTACTCGCCCGCTGCTTACTCACCGACCCGCCGCGCTGGCCGGGTGGGCGCAGGTGCGCCTTGTTGCTCCCGACGGACCGCTCCCGTCTCCGCCCGCCTCTCGGAGCCACACAACAGCCCCGGGGGCCACTTTGAGTTAGCAGGTGGCTAGTTGTCGGGGAGGTTGTTTTCTGCGGCCAAACAATCTCCCTCCTTCACTCGGAGAGAGTGGGAGTCCGGTCGGTGGCGGTGTGAAGAACGGTATTGTGGGTAAATGTCAGCGAGAGCCTTCTGTTCCATATCTGACTAAGTGAACGGAAAAAAAACAACCTCCCAGCTCGGGTTTGTCTCCCACTCTGCTCACGCTGGGGAAGAGGAGAGGACCGCTGTTGAGTCGCGCCTCTCGCCGACTGATCCCTTATTTTAGACACGCGGTTATTTTTTTTCTTTTCCTTTTTTTCCCCCACCAAACAGAAGGTTTGTTTTGTTTTTCAGCCGTTCCGACTCCCGCCTCTCACTGGAAAGAGGCGGCGCGCGGCGCGTCGTGGATCCGCCCGCGACGTGGGCACACAGAAGGCCCCGGCGAACACTCATCCGACTTACTGCCGCCGACATATGGCCCGCTTCCCGTCGGCGATGTGGCGCCGGCGTCATCCGGGAGGAATGGCAGAGGCCGCCGGGTTTTCTCGCGTTGACGGCTGGTGGGCGCTGACATCAGAGGCGAGTAGTAACAAGTTCCTCTGAAAGGGTACTTCGATCAGAAGCACGGCTCGTACATCTTTCGCCGTCAAGGCGGTCCCGGAAACGGAGCTCCAGGCCGGCCGCTTCCTGCCTGCGGGCCACATGTTTCACTCCGCCGACAGAGCACTTCTCTGCCTGGCTGCCGGCGCTCGCTTTCTTAAGGTCAAAAAGCAGCGCTGGACACAAAAAGCAGGATATTTGACGGTCAGGGTTCGGCGTCGCCCGGAGCGACTCGGAGCCGCCGACAGGGTTTGACGGGGCGAACGGGGCACAATTTAGTCTAATGGCTGTTGTGTCAGCTGTCTGGCCACGGAACAGCCGCTCCGAGATGTGGAGAAATGCCATCGTCTCGCTCCTCGCCGCCGCCGCGGCGGGGCTCTATTATGATGAATGCCCGCCTTTTTTTGGTCGAGCCCTCCGCAGACCGACGCTTGACTGGGGAAAAACGAAGCTTAGAGTTCAAACCGCGGGGAAACGGTCCAAAGCTTCTCATCACCAACGGGCTCCGCCACTCAGTTATTAGTCGGTGTCCTCGCTAAGACGTGTACACACACTTTAGACACCCCCAATCAGCCAGGCGGCGAGCATTTTCACTCCCGTGTTTGCTCCAGCAGCAGGAATGTCTCTGCCTGACATTTATCGCAGCGATGTGACATTTTGCCAAGAGGGGGAAAAGAAAAGTGTATTTCATTTGTATTTATATCCGTATTCATGTTCTGTATCCGTGTTCTTCGGATTAAAACGGGACTATTGGGAGGATCGGGTCAGCGGGTTCGAAGAGAGACGCTCTCATCACCATAGAAATGAAAACTGCAGCAAACAAACAAACGGAGCTTTGTGCGCTCGCCGCGATGGCGGAAGCCCCTGTTACAAACGAGCAGGCAAAGCCTCGGACCCCCCTTTATCGCGATCCCGGAATCGTGGTGGGAACCGATGGTCTACGAGAGACGAAGAACGAATCCATCGGAACATCAAGTGGCAAAAAAAAACACGTTTCAGGGGAAACATTCGAGGTGTTATCGGTGGCCTGGACGTGAGGGAGGGGGGCCGCATTTCTGACCGGCGGCGCGGGGCAGCCGAGGGCGCCCCGCCGCCTTTAAATAAACTGAGCCGCGCACAGTCCTGACCCCACCGAACGCTGGATTGATCACAACCTGCTCCAGCTTTGGCGGGCGGGCAAGCGGGCGGGCGAGCGAGCGCTGATCCCCGCCAGCTCTCACAGCCTGTCTCCCTGGCTGCGGGCCCAGAGGGCAGGGCGACGGGAATGGATGAGCCTGCCGTCACCCCCCCCCCCCTCTGCACAGATGGCCCGCTCTGTCAGCGGGCTCGCCGCCATAATGGGAGGCGCCCTGACGTCAGGCCGCGATTGGATACGCCAACTTTCATTTGCTCCCCCTCCCCACCCCCCCCACCCGACACCTGTGGACCGTGTGAGGGAATGAAGGGGTGGCGGCAGGCCTGTGCGAGCCTCCCTGCGCCTCCACCCGCTGACGCTGGAGGCTCGAGGACAACACGTCGTTATCGAAGGGCTTCTTTTGTTTGAGAACATTTATTCTTGGATTTTATCGATGTTGTTGCTCGTGAATTTGCAGGGGAAAAAAAAAACAACAAAAGCTCCTCATGTGATCCAATTATTTGCCGTTTGGAGAGTGAAAGTCGTTACTTTTGTTTTAGCACTTTCTTCGTCCTTCACTCGAATTATTGTTCCAGTTGGTCTGGACCTGATAATTCAGTACGTGTTATGTTTTAATCCTCTCTACTAACTTTTTGGGCGTTTTTGTATTGTATCGATTGTTGGGCCACAGAAGTTGCTGTTCAGGTTCTGAATCCAAAAGAAGGAGGAAAAAGAAACTTTGCCCAACATGACGGGCATCCTGCATTAAAACCTCTGTAATCTGATTGGCTCGCTGGACGATGCACCAAAACCGGCCAATCGCAGCCTCTCATTGTTCCCCTTCGCAGCTCCACCATGACCTTTCCTTTCTTTTGAACGTTCGTGACACCAGCCTGACCTGACAAAAGTCAAACCCTTTGAGAGGTTTTTTGAATAAATCAATGATCTGTCAACAACCAATCAGAGGCCACTTTGTAAAGGGCTTCGACTGAGAGCGAGCTTCCATGCGACGATTAATTGGAATTAAATCCAGGCTGCTGCAGGGGGGCGGGTTAATTTACAGTGGTTTAGGATTTGGACTTTGATAATTAGGTGGATTAGAGAGATTAGGTGTGATAGACTTAAAAGATTAGAC
Organism: Malacoctenus gilli; assembly: GCA_032164315.1. NCBI lineage: Eukaryota > Metazoa > Chordata > Actinopteri > Blenniiformes > Labrisomidae > Malacoctenus > Malacoctenus gilli. The sequence goes on along the minus strand of JASSRZ010000086.1, from coordinate 4,845,124 downwards.
TCACAGATAGTGTAGTCGGAGCAGTGGTCAGACGGAGACATCTGCATTTGAAGCCTCGGAAACGTGGCGATCCTTTGTCGCCTCGACTCCTGACGGAACAGTCACGTGACAACAAACTGCGGTTTGGACTCACTGAACGTTCGTCGCCGGTAGTTCCTCCGCTGCTGCAGCACAAGCGCGACAGTCGGAGCAGAGAGTTGTTGGGTGTCTCACTGATTATTGTAACCCAGCGCGGCCGTGAGCAGATTTACGATGCGGGCAAACATCAATACGAGCTAATTATCGGAGAATTATCAGAGAATTACGCCCCAGGAACACAAATCTCTCCGTGAAAAGTTATTCTCAGTTTGGCTCCAGATCGTGAGCCAGTCTCTGTGGCGTCATTGTTTGCTGCAGAAGCCGTCCGTTCACCGGGTCCGAGTGTTCGGGGCTCGTGCTGCAAAAATCGCCTTTTTGATCGTGACAAAAAACGATCGCCAGTCCGTACTCACGAGGGACGAGGTTGAGCTGCCCCAGCTGTCGCTGCTTTGTGTCGATGAACCTCAAATTGAACCGAGTTGGTGGTCTCCGAAGAAGGAGACCTCGCCCCCCCCCTTTCCCTCCCCACCCCACAAAGGCATTACCTCTACAGAGGTTATAAAAATTAGCACATATCAACTTTCTCCAAGCTGGAAAAATCCACAATGCTCTTATTTTGAAAGTCCCTGGTTTCAATTAGATTTTTTGCACATTTCATTGAGGTGGGGTGACCTCAGGTCGAGAACCGCTGGCCCCCCCAGCTGTCTGCCTCGTACGCTCCCTTCGGATTAGAGCCGCTCCGCTCGCGCTGCCAAATGCGGCGCGCGGGCCAAAAATACCCGCCCGCCGCTGCGCAGCGATAACTCCGCGCACTCCATTAGGAGCCAAAAAACACTCGTGTGAACATAAAACAAGCTATTTGGTGGGTCTCCGGCGGGTTTCGCGGCGCTCGCCTCCGAGATTTTAACACCCCCCCCCCCCACCCACCCCCTCGCATGCTATCGGGCCGTATAAGCCTCTCACGGGCGTACAACAGCAGATGACCCCCTGACCCGAGTCCCCCACATCCACTTGAAGTGTGTGGGGAAAAAAAAACAACAACCCATCAGCGTTGCGAGTTGTTCACTCTGGCAGCTGATGAAAGCGCAGCGCGAGGAGCTGGCGTCTATACGTCCGTGTTCGTGCGTGCGCGAGCACTCTGGAACACCATGACAGCACTTTAGATCAATAAACAAGAACTCGCTTTCATCTGTCACGGCAGAGTAAATCTGTAAGGGGGGGGGGGTGTGCACGGGGCCACGTGGCGGCGGTTTCACGTCTGTCCGCAAAGCGGCCATCTTGGAGGATGTTTTGATGACTTTTTTTCCCTGCATCGTCTGAGAGGGAAGAAAAAAAAAACAGCTTTGGCGGTTTTCACAAAGCTGCAGTCAAATCTGGGAGCGGACCTCAATTTCCGCCGTGCTGATGCGAGCGGGTTCCGCGAGCGAAATTTCCCCCCGCACGCCGTGGATCTCGGGTTCAATCTGGCGAGGCCACCGGGAGCCTTGCTGAAAGGACCGGGCGGACGATCAGCGCAGCGGTCACTCGGCGGCTGCCGCGCTGCAGTCAGCTAATCTGTGATTTAACACGGCGGCAGCGTGACAAAGAGACACGTTAAATATGCAGCATGCATGAAAGCAGAGGGGGGAGCGTCCGCACCCTGGAATCCCAACCACACGTGTGTGTGTGTGTGTGTGTGTGTGTGTGTGTGTGTGTGTGAAAATCAACCCACGAATCATCCTGCATATAAAGCCTCACTGATAAATCGCCAATAACACAAATCTAGCTCGATAAAACCAACGGGGACATAAACTGTGCGGACATAAGTTAGGCCTGAAAACAAAGTTCACCTTGAGGTTGTTGAGAGACAACTGAGGGGAAATAACTGAATGAATGAATGAATGAATGAATGAATGAATCACAAAACCACAGAAAAGTCTGTAGATAAAATTAACATTTATTAAAAAAATACAACCGTGTCGTCACCATCAGGGGTTCATCAGTCCAGCCATTCAACTTGCAACAGGAACGAGTCAGAGTGCGTGAGGTTCCCCTGGATTCTCAGTGCTGATGTGGTCTCCAACAGAACACACACACACTCACACACACACACACACACACTAAAGATGAGGACAATGTGAGGGAGCTGGGCTAGCGTGAGGATATAAAAATAGATAAGGACATAAGGTCCCTTCTCAGACAGGAAATGAAGGAGATGGACTGAGTCGTCTTTCACACATCACAGTCATCACCCATTCCTCTCAGACAACCCCCCCCCCCACCCACCCACCCAGCTCTCGCCCCCCCACCCCCCTTCTCAATCACATGCTGACTTTTTGGAAAGGAGACAGAATAGGTCGGTGTGAAATGAGGTCAGCGATCACGCCGCCGATGGAAAATCACCTACAGTGTCCAGTGCACCACGAACAGACACACACACACACACACACACACACACACACACACACACACACACACACGCGTTGCAGAAAGGTTGCCATGACAACTCCCTCTAGCTCCTAGTCGATCATGGAGTGTGTGCGTGTGTGTGTTGTAATGGAGTAGACTCATTGAGGGCTCAGAGAGAGTCGTTGTGCAGCAGAAATGTCCATTTTGAAGACAATCTCAGGACTGCGGGCGCTCGCATGAGCCCGCAGCTCGGACGAGGCCAACGCCACACGCCCGTCTACTTCCCGGAAACGGCGCCCTCGCTCCCCGCCAGAGATCGCCGACCCATCGCGCCGCCGACCCTCTCTCCGCGCCTCCTTCGGGCCCGCGCACCTCCGTGAGTTTGGACGCCGAGCTGGATCAGCGCGCATCCTGTTCGGCGAGCGACCTCTGCGGTGGCCAAACACAATTAGGCGCGCTTTTTCGACTGCCGGCGCCCGCTTCGCGCATTTTTCGAGAGAAAAAACGGGAGACTAATGATGAAACATTCTCATCTCAGAAACATCTCAGCGAGGCAGTTTGATCTATGCTTTAATAAACACGTAGCTGGGAGCCATCGGGCGGCTCCTTCATCACTGCAGAGTCATTTATCAGCGGGCGAAACCATGTGATGCAATCGCACACGTTCATTAAAATCAGACTTCATTACTGAAACTTTTTTTTTTATCAGTTTCCATAAATGTCTGAAACGACATGTTTATCTAATGGATTCCCTTGTTAGGCGTTCTCGCGCGGCCAAATAAATTGGTTCAATTGGCTTCGGAGTAAATAACGAGCCGTAAAATCCACGCTGCGGTCAGGTTCTTCTCTGACACGTTTCATTCCCGCCGGTCGGCGCGGCGCCGCGGCAATTACTCGCCGGCGCGCAACCCATCAAAGTCATCGTTAGCCTCAATCGCGCGCCGCCTCGGCTGTCTCCGGACCGTCCGGGGGACCGCTTCCCTCGTCTCTGCGCCGGGGCTGTCCGGGTCGTTGCGCTTCGGGGCCGCAGTTTTCTCGTCGCGTGGGGGAAAAGTTTGTCGCGATGACGACAGAACGGATCAGTCGATCAGTCATTCGCTCGTTTCTGTAAAATCTCTATGCAGCAAAAATATAGTCAAAGACTCGAACAACAGGCTGAACGGTACTTATCCTTAGGGCAGCGTCAGGGGCTCTAAACACACACGGACAGAACACACACACACACACACACACACACACACACACACACACACACACACACACGCACAGACGTCACACTGACATTAGCTTGCATAGGGTGGCCAACAAAGGCATCAAACTGCAGTCAACAAACATGAAAAAGGCTCGAGTTCATTAAAGGAAAGTTCCAACCCTTCACACGAGGAGCGGCGAAAACGTCTCTCACCGTCAGGGCCACTAGAGGTCGCTTGTGAGTCACTTTGCCAGCGTGAACCTGAGGTTTTGTCCTTCAGTTGAGAGGAAGTCTTAAATTAACTTTCGCAACTACTAATCCCATAATCCCTTGTGCAACAATGTCCAAGAGATCTGTCTCGAATTCCCTATATAATTCAAATTGTGTGGAAGAGACACTTGAGACGCTGCAAGTGCATTTGAACTCAACACAGAACTCGGCGTCCTCAGAGAGTTTAGGTTTGAAAAGAAGTCCAATAAGTTGTTTTTTTTTTTTAACAAATGTTTGGCACCGATTTGGCCTAAAGACACAAAACAACCTCAAGTGAAATGCATTTTCAGTTGCTACAGTTTTAAAGAACAACAGCTTCTCTCCTTCAGAGGAGCTTTCAGTGTCTGAGGGAGGAATCTTCCTTTAACGAAACCTGCGACACACTCGAGGGACACGGACGACATCTGCGACGCACGGACGGATGGGGGGGGGGAGGAGTAATGCTACTTCAGATGAGGGAGTGACTGCGCTGTCTCCACTAGGGGACACATTCAGTGGCACAGAGACGCTTCCGGAGCCTCCGGGAGGCGCTCTCGGGGAAAAAAAACATTCAACAACAACAACAGCAACTCGATGGAACTCCGCCTTGGATTCGCTACACTTCCTAACGCAAGCTTGACACCGTGGTTGGCTTGAACTTGTTTGCTTTTGATACTCTTGTTTCCTTCAGCCAAAACGATGAAGGAAACGGTACAGGTGTGAAGTAGTGGGAATTATCTGATCTGCACTCGGATGAGTGCTTCTGGCAGAGCACCCAAGCGCAGATTCTTGAGTTGTCTGCGCTCAAGGGAAGACCTCGAAAGAGGGTGGAACCAAACCCAATCTGTCAACAGGAAAACAAACAAACGGGCGGGCTCCTCGCTTGGCGCCGCGAGGCCCCCCTCCCTCCTCCTCCCTCCCCCTCCTCCTCCTCCTCCTCATGCCTGCAGGAGCTGCCGCAGGTCCTCGTCCATGCCGCGCGCCCGCAGCTGCTCCAGGCTGACGTAGCGGTGGACCACGCCGTCGGCCGTCACCACCACCACCCGCACGCCGTGCACGTCCTGGCCGAGCTGGCAGCCGATGGCCGAGCTGACCACCATGTCCAGGCCGCCGTGGAGGCCGCCGGCGTTGCGGTGGTAGTGGCCGGAGAAGACGGCTTTCACACCTGCGGGGGGGGGGGGGGACAGAGAACACAACACATAAATGGGAGCAAAGGGGGCCTATTTTCTGCTTCTTTTGTGACCTGCTTTAGTTTGTGTCTTTGGGACGTGGCTATAAATAGGTCGCACGGTTTATTCGCATCACGTCTGACCCTCCGCTCCGAAACACCAAGTCGCCGCTTGCCGTTATTAGCGCCTCGCGGCGCAAAAGTGAATTTTTGTCAACAAGGATTTGACAGCTCTCTTCATCAACATGCGCCGCACAATGTTTGGCTTCAAATTAGGAGCTCCCGGTGCGCTTTTTAAGAAGCTCCCGCAGCTACAGCGTCTGAGCGCGGCGCCGACGTGCAGGTACCGCTCGCTTATTTGCATAGCATCCTTATTAAGGGGATCTCATCTCCTGAGCGCAAACCGCCCCGCCGTGAAATATAGATTCGCTTTCTTCTTCCTTCTGACGTCGAGCAGAGACTCGAGGATTATTTGTTAGCGGTTAAATAAGAAAAAAAATACAGAGACAATTGTAGAAAGTTGGACGAGAAGAAGGAAAACAAAGATGACGGAAGTGAAACCGCAGAGGACGGCGATGGAGCTGGACGGCAGGAAGCGGAGGGCGAGAAGGTGGAGAAGAGGAAATGTTCATGATGGGACGCGTGTGGTAACTCTGGAAAACGTTCTCCGGGGGGGGGGGGGTGCCAGTCTCAGCCCGACTCGGGCGACACCTCACTTTGAATAAAGGGGGGGGGGGGTTGATGAGGTTGTGGCAACAGTGACACTAGCGTTTGTGAGGAGACGCCATGATGCACGACAAGTGTTTCCAGGAGAGGACAGTCTTGCTGATAGCTGTCTTATTTGCACGGAGACGCCCAAACACCCCCCCCAAAAAAATAACCAAAACTGGCAACAAAAGAGAATAAATTGCAGTCTGTGCATGAGAAAAAAGGCGCGGTCTCGTCTGTCCCAGAAATCCACCAACAAAGGCGAAGAAGGGAGGGGGGGAGGGGGGGTATCCCTCAGAGAGAAGGACCTCTTCTCATGTACCCGCCGCCGATACTACTTCCACGTCAGCGGCGGGAAATTGCCCTGAATCATCAAGTCGGACGCTCTGCATAATCAAACGGCGCCGGAATACAAATGTGACCTAAATTTGCGTTAATACCGGCAGCCGTGCGAGGACGACGGCGGCGGCGGCGGCGAGCGCCGGACGGCCTCGCGATTAAACTCCGCGTAGATGGAAATTGATGATTTGGGCCGACGCGCCCGGCTGAAGCCCGTTTTCCCAAACGGAAGCCGTGCGTGTGCTCGCCGCTCGGTGACCCGCGGGTGGCCCTGCAGCTCTGTCGTGAAATATTGGAGGACATAGAAACGCGCACACGCACGTCCAACGTCCACATAAAACTCGGCTCCTCCTCGCGGTTCGAACCGATGGGGGGGGGGGGGGGGTCACGCTGAAGAGTCGCACGTGTGTGTCTGCGGCCTTGAGGTGGCCTCTGCGCCACGGAGCCGCCGCTCATTATTTTTGCACCAGCGTGTGCGCGCAGGTGTGTCGGAGCGCGCCGCGTTTTCACCGCAAGAGCTCATCCGGCCCCTGCGAGCGAAAACAAAGCGAAAGAAGCGCGGACCGGAGGGGGGGGGGGGGGGGCTTGAGTGGACAAC
>JASSRZ010000086.1:4821265-4838394 GCA_032164315.1 Malacoctenus gilli | reverse complement strand
CCCCCCCCCCCCCCCCCCCCCCCCCCCCCCCCCCCCCCCCCCCCCCGATTGATGCGATCACCTGACGACTCAGTTAGCCGACGCCGATTGTGGGAACGTTGGATTCGTTGCAGTTTCCGCACAAGAACGGAGATCCGTCCGCCACCTCGGAGGGACGGCGGTGGTGAGAATTAATCCTTTATAATAATAATGACGAATGGAACGGCACGAGGGAGGGCGGGGGGGGGGGGCGTCCTTTTGAAGCTCAAACGGGTTTTCTCTCTGAACCCCCCGTGAAACTCCCAAAGACAGCGTGACTAATGGTGTCGCCCGTCAAAGTGTGTGGGAGAACGGAAGTGCGCACGTGTGGCGTCCGTGTGTCGGCGCGTTCGAGTCCCGTCGCCTTCGTCCCTGGTGATCTTCGTCCTACACTCGCAGCCAATGCACCGACGTGTGTCGTGGACTTGTCGCGAATCCATGATCGTAACGATCTAACTTCAAATTCGCCCCGATTTCAAATGATCTTCTTGTTTATCAAGTCGGAAGAAGAAAAAGTCATTCGATGGCAATTTTTCAGTGTTATTAGGAAACCGATAACGATTTTTTTCCCGTCTCTGTTGAATGAAAAAGCAGAAAAGTAGCTGCTTGGTTTTTGCGTCCCAGCGAGGTCTTGCTGCAAGTGTAAACAAAAAAACAACAACGCTGCAATCCACCCACTAAAACACCTTAGTTACGTATACAGGCAACACCGGCAGAAATATCTTGTGTTAAGTGAAATGCTTGGAGAGTACGACTCGGGGTCCTCGGGGCGTCGACCTAAAGTGGGCGGGGCAAAAGAAGCCTCAGGATCCTCCGTGTCTGAGCTCCTTCACCTCTGTGTGCCATTAAATACAAGTGATGCAAAGACGGAAAGATGGACTCCAGCGTTAAGTTGGGCTCCGAACGGAAAATTTGGTTTTACTGTGTCCAACGCGCAGCGATTTCACAGTCAGCTGCCTCTGTCGATGTGTTTCGCAGCCTCCCGAGCGGCGAGCGTGACGTCTGTTCCTTTCTGTCCTCAAATCAATCCACGGACGTCGCTGTGATCTCTCCCGGCCGGCAATCATTGAAAAATGTCCCTCTCGAAGCCGCATCATTACGTGTCTTTAGAAGTCAAAACACTTCACCAGAAGCCTCGTTTACTCCGGGGGGGTGGGGACGGCAAAAAAACCCCAAAACGCTGCGACGGAAAAGATGGCCTGTCTGAGAGCAAAGATCTGTTCCAGTCTAAAGATTGTCAGTATGAATAAAACATAAAGAGTTGGGAAAAAAAGGGAAATAAACATGGAATAAAGATGTAGAGAAAAGCCATCAATTTTTTTTTTTTTTTAGTAATGCAGTCGCAAGATGAAGCCGACCTCTGAAATTGTCTGTCAGAAAACGAAAAACCGAGCGCGGTTGCTTGAGAATCAAAAAGAAAGACACAAAATACGGATGAAGGCATCATTTAAAGGCGCCAATAGCCTTATAAACAAGCAACGGCGGAGGCATTAGAAACACGGGGAAGCGTCCACGGCGGCGCCCGCAGCTCTGCAGGGCCGTTTCCTTAGTCACGTGTTCAAAACTACGGAGGACGCCGAGAGGGTGGGGGACAAAGTGACGGTGGCCGTCACCGAGAGGGCGGAAACGAGCCGGCGGCAATCGGCGCCGAAGTAGCTCTGCTGAAAGCACCGAAGGGGCTTTAATCTCTTCCAGGTAATCGAGCGGACGGCCGCAAAGGCACCTGTTTGCGCTCGCCATGACGACGAACCGAAAGTGCACGCCACGGCCGCGTGCCTTCGCTGAAAGCCTGCGGAGACTCGCGTGCACGCCACGGCATAACGACGGCCCCTCCTCCCTCCTCCCCCCTCGCGGGAAACACGGCCTCGGCTTAACGAGGAGGGCCTGCGCCACGCCGCCTGCTTTACTTCGCCGCGCTCCCACCGAAGCGCCACACGCCACCTTCTATACGTCGTTAGCCGAAAGTGCCTGGCAGCGCAATTAGCGTGGGCGGCCCCGGTGGGACTTCGGGCCCGTAATGGCGGGAGCGGCGCGAGTGCCGGTGGCTCCGGCCGTTGAGATGCATCACGAGTGGGAAAAAAAGAAAAAAAAAGGCTTGCTCCTTCCGCTGACGATGCCGCGGAGAACGGAGGCTTCAGGCGCGGCGACTGGCTTTACTAAGTCCAACCACGTGCGGTGGGCGGCGCTGAAAAAGCAGCATCGTGTTCCTTAGGAAAAAAAAGGGAACATCGATGCCACTTTCGCCTCTTTTATCGGTCGCTTCTTCGCCGTTTGCTGCATTTTTCTTCTTCTTCTCCTTGCTTCTTCTGCTGTTACTATGTGTTAAAGACTCCCATGTGGGGACCGAACCGTCGCTTTGACGGACAGGGGGCAGGCCGGGTTTGGAGGGGGGGGGGGCGGCCAGAAAACACCCCGGGTAAGCAGTCAGAGTGATGAAAACATATCGAATGCAAGCAGAGGAAAATTACCTCCGAGTCAAATTGAATTCTGGTCGAGGAGGGGGGGGGGGGGGGGGTGCGGGTAAAAAAGAATAACACGCACAGAAAGGAGAGTCCTTTCTCCAACAGGCGCAGTACTCGGTGTGTATTACAGCTCGTGTACACGACAATCATCGGAGCCAGATTACTAATAATCGGCGGGTCTTTTTCTGAATGCCCTGAAGCAGCTTTTATTGTTGAAAGGCGGCGCGTTGCCACGTTTGCGCGGCAAATAAAAAGGACACGACGGTTCAGATCTAATTAGTTTTAACACTGGCGAGAAACCCCCCTCCCGTCGATCCGCGCTTCCTCTCCTTCCCCTGTCTCACTTTCCATCATCTCCTTTTCATCGCCCGCTCGCCGATGAGCGGGGCCGGCGAGATTGGATTCGCTAATTGAGAGCCGGGGTTCCGCCGTCTTCGGCCAGTGAGGGGCAGCCGTTGGTCTGCGGACCTTTTCCCCCCCAATCTTTCGCCTCCTCTCTCTCTCTCTCTCTCTCTCTCTTTTATTTTGGACACAAACTCCTGGTGTCGTTCTGAAACAAAGCTGTCAGCCGCACATCTGTGGGAGCCGGCGAGGACGCGTGGGCGGCGCGGCAGCCGACGTGCGCGCCGGCGTTGAAGGGCGGTTGTCATTAAAGTGCAGGTCTGGGAAATAATTCATCACGGAATGTTGGCTGTTGGTAATTTGCATGACAGAGGGACACAAAATGATGTGGCGTCGCGAGGCAGCTCGCAGCCCCGGATCCTCATAAATCACTCAGCCATCAGTCAGCGCCGAGCGTCCCGCGTCCTCCACACACACACGCACACACACACACACACACACACACACGCAGGATCAAGAAACAGGCCCGCGTGCACACATGAAGGGAAGGCTGGGAGAGTGATCTTGAACAGACAGCGTGTCATCTCATCCGCTTCGGCGCCCCGCCTTGACTTTCGGCCATGTTGTTTCCCCACCGGCGAGCTAATGATCCTGGAGTCACCGGGCGAAAAGGAACGGCGCGCTCCGTCCTGACAGGCTGATGGATCACCGACGCTTCATCCGGAATTCGAGGGGACCGTCGCGTCATTAACGGGACTAAAAATATTTCGGGGCCTCCGCACTCGTCTTCGTCTTCTTGGAGGCGTCGCCGAGAACGGCGTTCCTGGAGCGTCGGCGACCTGCAGCTCATCCCGGTGGCGTCGCGAACCGGACCCCGGAGTGCATTTTCTAAGTCATACGGCACTTCAGGAAGCCAAGTTCATCGGAAGTTTTGAACAGGAATCACAGATCGGACGGTTCTCGGACTTTCTTGAACGCGTCCGATCTCGGAAGCAAAAAAAGAAACAGCCTGGGGGGGGGGGGGGGGTTAAAGAAGTGCCAGGCTCCAGACTTGGCTGCCATCGGCTTAAAGGGGAGTCACCTTGCGGTGCAGCGCCCCCCCGCCGCGCTTGGAATACTTCCTGGAAGACTCAATATTTTTAGGAGGCTCAGGCATCATTTGCTGCTCGCGTTGCAACGACTCTGCCTGGAAATTCATCTTCGGGCGAAGGAACAGTGGGAGCCGACTCCTGTGGGGCGGGGGGGGGTTGACTTTGTGTAATAAAGTCACTCAAGGTTCAGGCTTCTCGCTCCAAACTCAGTGAAGAGCGTTTGAGTGCGAGCCACGAAAAGACGCACAACGCTGGCGGGAATAGAACGAGCGTCTGCGGCTGCGAGCGGGAAAACCGAGCCGAGGCGCAGCTGAAGGGACGAGTCTCGAGTTCGGGTTCAAACGAGGCCTTCGGTGGGAGTGCCTCGAATAAAACTGTATGCGGAGGCGACGTGTCGGAAAGCCCTCGCGGCCTATTGTTGCCTCATGCGTGACGACAAGATGGATCACTACGCTAATGCTGTTTGGACAAACGCGGCGCTGCTGACCCCACTTTTTCTTCTTCTTCTTCTGCCTTCTTGTTTGTTGGGTTGTTTTTTATAGACACAGCTGCGTTTTAATCGCAGGAGACAAACATTGAATTAGGGAAAACATCCAAACACTCGAAACAAATGTTGTGTACGTTCAACGAAAAGACACCGAGAATGATGAATTCGTAGGATCACTCATCACTCAGGCCCTGATCTGCTAAAAGCAGGTATAGATTATATTTACGTCACTGCTTTGTGTGGGATTTTTGTGAATCGGGCCGAGTAAAAACTGATAATCGCTCGAGCTTTTTCCGTCGCTGCGGTTCCAGAAAACCAAACTCCCGTGTTTGGTTTGGAAGCCGCCGCCGCCACCGCCGCCGAAACACTTCCTGCCTTCTTCAGATCCCGCAACCCAAAGACAAAGGCGAAGCGGAAGAAAGCGGCAGAACAAGCGGCGGCATTATTCATTCGGGCTCATCATTAAAACAACAGGGTTAAAGGCTTTACTGCGGCCTCCTATCGAATCCCCAGTGGGTGATAAATGTGCCTGCGCTTCAGAACGGAGCAGGAACCCTCGCTGATAAAGACGACCGGCGGCAGAGGGAGCGAGAACAGACGCGGGAAGATGGAGAGACTGCGAGCGGCGGCGGGCTTATCTCTGCCTCTAATTACCTACTGTATGTACAACTCAGCAGCCCGGAGCGATGACGGGAATCCCGACGCAAAAAAAAAAAAAAATTCCCAGCTGCACGCTTGTTTTTGTGTTTCATTTTGCTTCTTCTCATCGACGTAAACAAGGTTTGGAAGGAGGTGGGTGGGGGGAACAAAGGCGGCAAGGTGAGCGCCAGTCAACCCGGGCGCTCGTCTCCCCCCCCCCCCCTGTATGCGCGCTGATCCTGAAGGTGGGATAGAGATCTGTGAAGAAGAAGAAGGAGGGCAACGAAATCTAATTACCGCAACTGCTTCGCCGGGGAGAGGGAGCGGCGGCGAGCGCTGCCGGGATCTCCGCCGCTCCGCTCGTCTGGCGGAGGGGGCTGACACCGGTCCCCAGCCGTGGGAATTCAATCTCCTCAGAGGAGATCCCGGCCATGCGTGAAACCCTTCTTGTCTTTTGAATTCGACATCCTCCACGGGCGCCGCGTGTTTTTTTTTTCCCCTTTACTTTTTTCCTCCCCCTGCATGTCGCCGTCTTCCGAAGATACCTTTCGTGCGGCGAACGAAAACGCAGGTAATAAAGCCCCGGAGAGCATTATTTACTCTGATTACCGGGGTGACAGTGACAAGGCTGCGCAGAGGTAACAATAATACGAGTGAAGAGCTTCCCGCCTCGGGGCTTCGTGTCATCGCTCCCAACAAACCCGACTTCGCCCAACTCTCCCAAAAAAGCCTCCGACTGTGAACGCCGGCGAGTCTCGCGTCCGACTTGTGTCGTTTCCCGCTCGTCGCGCTCGTTTTTGCGAAAGCGACCAATGAGAGGCGAGTTCAATCAGGCAAGCTGAGGTCAGAGGAGGAAGAAAAAAAAAAAAAACCACAGAGAGCCCGTTTGGGATTGGAAGAAAATAACGTTTTAATATGGACTCTAAATATAGTAATTGCTCACGTAATCAGGGGGGTTGCACACCACTGGCCTCGAGGGAAAGGGGGGGGGGTGGAGGGGGTCATCACGCAGAGACAGTGTCATTAACAGGAGCTCGAAAGCAGACAGCCGTCGACGGAGCGGAGCCGTCCGCTCTGATGAGCCAGAAGGAGACTAATTGGTGTTGCACCTTTTTGAACGTTGCAGCTGCGCAGCCGAGATAAAGCGCACGCGTGCGCGCTCGTATGGGTATAAATACACGTACTCTCCGGACCACGTTATATGCAAAAAAAAACCCCCCAACAACAACAACACATCTTTGCTTGGTAATTTATATGCAAAATGCATACAAATTGAAGAAGACTGTGCACATACACACACACACACACATGGGCGCGTTCACAACCGTGTGTAAAATAACACGCAATTACTCAAACCCACTGCTGGCACATACATGTTTCGAGATGAAGTGAGAAGCGAGAAGGAGGGGGGGGAAAACACCTCTTTCAGGGGGGGAAAAAAAAAATCAATTACATGTATTTCTTTGTCTGCGGGGGTCTATAGTCTCTATTTCCATCGGATGGGAGTGGAGTGGTGCGGGGGCTGCAGCAAACGCAGCGGGAGCAATAACAAGCGCGCAAACGCCGAGCCAAGTCCACAGCTGCCGCGAGACCACTCGCACCATGAAAAGACACCTCTGGAGTGGTCCGACAACTCGGCGACAGGCACACACTAACGTGCGCGCGCACGCACGCGCACAGCGGCGTGTACTCACTCCTCGGGATTGATCGGATGCCAGGGAGACATTTGTGTAACATCGAGTGATCCTATTTCAGGGCTGCTTTGTGTGCCATTAGAAATACTCGACAAAGAGCGAGCGAAGCCGGGCCAAATTTTCACCTCTCGGTTCTTTTTCAGAGCGCCGTTTGGCTCGGTGCTGACAGGAGCCAATAGGAACTCTGAGGCGGCCAGCCGAGAGGCCTAAGAATATCCGGCCGTGACAACGAAACGCCACTCGAGCGTTCAGAAAGAAGAACGTTTCCGCTTCTTTCTCGCGACAAACGTACGACGCAGCTGCTGGTCGGCCCGCGTTTATCTCACAGGCAAAAGCAGCGAGCGAGCGGCACGAAATCGGTCGTCACCAAGTGGCCTGTTGGTGAAGAAACCTGAGGAGGAAGGATGACGTTTGCGCTCAACGTGCCCGCGCTCGTGTTCTCCGGCGTGCTCCAATTCTCCAGAGAGCGAGGAGACGAGGGGGGGAGAAAAAAGTGCGAGGGGTTAACGATGCTGCCCTTTACTGTAATGACAGTAATGATCAGCGGGGGCTTGAGATCACGAGCTGCGGCGGGAGAGGCGCCGACAAGAGGCGGGGACGGAAGGAGAGGGACCGCGACGCAGAGGGAAGAGAGAAAATGATGGTCGTTCGAAGAGGAAATGATGGAATGTGATGGGAAGTATCATCCAACAGCACCCTCGCGCTGGTTTTCCTTTCTTCACCTCACCGAGTCAGCTGCAATTTCTCACCCGTGTCAGTCATTTCCGGTACGGTGAAAGTCCACCGTTGCTCCACCGGGATCTCTATTAATTGCGAGAAACTGCGATTTATTACAAAAAAATGTCGTGGTTAAAAAAAAAAAAAGGTGCTGCTGATATTTTTCAGGCCACATATTCACACAAATCAATACGAGCTAAACTCATCGAATGCTGAAGCAGTTTCTCGTTTGCTTTTCGCAGACCCATCAAATCTGCCAAAGGCTTTTATTCTGAAGGCTGCAGCCGAGTCCCACTAATGGCGGTCATTTCTACCGCTCGCAGGTTTCCGGCCTCAGAAGGAGCATTAAACGCGCCGCCAATTACCAGACGAAGACACCGAGAGTGGTGAGACGTCACCTTCCTGCTCGTGAACCTTAGGTGCTTCGGCCCTCGTGACTGGCTTCAATAAATACGGGGTGGAAGCGGCGGCGGCAGGGAGAATTTCCTGCAATTCTCCATTTGTCAGGAAGTAAAAGATTGGACTTGGCAGCAGCGTTCATTTGAAAGTAAAGCTGTTTGCTTGCAACCACCTTGTCTCTGAATGTGAAAAAAGCATTTTGGACGAAGCGGATAATTACAGTCGATTACAGCCAACGACTGCACATTGCTGTGGTCCTTTAATGGGCCGATGATCTCACCACTGCTTTCATGTCTTCTGTTGCGTTCATCCAGCGAGGCCTCATTTCTGTCTTTGTGTGGAGTCAAGCGGCTGCCGCGAACGGACCGACGACGACGCTCATCTCAGGCGTCTCTCGCGCTCCCGTCAGACGAGCGAAGAAACAAACCGACGTTCCTCCTAAAAGTTTCCCAAAGGCGCTTTGTCCGACGAATGAGCCCGATTAATAAAACTGTCCGGCTCCATTAGTCGCTGCAGAGGATAAAAAGGAGTGCGACTGCTAACGCTATTGCCGGGCGGGCAGTTTATGTGAAGGCGAGGGAATAAGAATTAACCCGCGTAGTGGGGAGAGTTGATTTGTCATCGCGGCGAAGCGCGTTTTCGGTCCGTTTACCAGACACCTGTAACCGTGGAGGGGACAGCAGGGGCCTCTTAAACGCTCACAGCCGAGGCTCGTAAGCGTTTTATCCTCAAGTGACCTCAAACTGCCTCTGAGAAAGGCTGTGGCCCCTTTTTATCGTGTTTTACGAGCTGAAACGTTAAAGTGAGGCCGAGCAGTGACTGAAAAACGACAACAGACGAGCTTTCAAAATAAAAGCAACCCAACTCTCTTGCTCTGGAGTCTAGAAAAAGGTCCGACTGATGCTACTTTTGTTGTATAATTAAGCTTATACTGAAAAAAGAAAACACATGTTTGCGTGACTGTCGAATTAACTTCCAAAGACGCTCAAAAACTAGAAGTTCCAATAAAAGTTGAATCCGATTACAAGGTCATCCCTGGATATCAATTAGGAGCCCACCGCTGACACGAGGCCGCGCTGCCCGCGCGCAAGTCGTCTCCGCACCGACGGTGACCCTAATGATCGTGGCGCCAGCGGCGGCTCAATCACGGAGCGGCGCCGATCACAGCCGGCGTCTTTCGCGAGCGTCCCTGCAGGACAGACTCCGGCAGATTGAGAGCAGAGACTTCACGGCGGCAGTCACGAGTCCCTTTCAAAAGTGTGTGTGGGGGGGGGCAAGAAAGAGCATGAAAGTGTGAGGAGAAATCAGAGGGAGCCCAGACACAGAGGCAGCGGTAATTCCACAATAACTGCGCTCACTTCTTTTATGAAAGCGCTGCGTTTTTTCGTCAAGTCATCCGATTACAGAGTCGGGATTGATTTATTCAGCGGAATTATCAAGGAGCCGCTAATGGCGCCACGGCTCCCGCTCACTCCTTCGTGGGGAACTGGGGGGGGGGGGGTTCGCCGCGCAAACTTCCGCGTTCCGCGCAGTCGGGATGACTCACAATTTTCATCAACATGTCAGAATGAAGGATAATCCTACAGCAAAATCTAATATTGGCAGCTGAGCAGGAGAAGCAGAAATTTCCATACGAAATCAAGAGAGTGCTCCAAACCAGAAGTGTTTCCACCGGATTTTTTTATTTGAGGTGGGGGGAGGGGGGGGGGACTTAGAGTTTGCGTTTAGACAGCAAATCTAGGAGAAGAGCGAAATAAAAGAAGTTTCTTCATCGGATTCCACGGTGTAGCAATTTTAACTCATTGTTGGAGAAGAAATCCCAACGTTCGGTCGCTGGGAGTTAAGATGAGCGAAGGTTTCCATCTCCTGACCGTCCGCCCTTCGAAGCGGGTTTTTGCCTCGACTCGCGCAGCTTTCAAAGTATCCGCGAGGAGATACTTAGAGGCTAACGGAAACGACTCCGCGGTTACGCAACAGTCGTTTGACGAGCGTCAGAGAAATCACGTCCATCCTCTGGCTGTAATCACATGTACCATGTACTCTCCCCTCTCACACATGGACCTCAATGTATGCGCATACCAAGATGAATAGAGTCATGTCGCTTACACGGCATTACAGTGTGCGGCCGCATGTCCGACATCAATTATTACCCACCATGTCCGTGTGTGTGCGCGCGTATGGCTCATGCGGCACCGCGGCCTGTGTGTAGTCTGAATTTATAATTGCTGGCAGGGCGTGAGTGAGTGAGCGAGCGAGCGAGCGAGCGTGTGGGTGGGCAAAGGACACGGGCATATCGCATGTTCTCCATGTACAAGTCACACCTTCCATCCCTGCATACGAGAGAGCGTGCGCGCGCGGGTTGCCCTTTAAATCTTTAAGCGGCGTTCCCCTTTCGGAGGGAACAATCAATTAAGAGAGCGAGCGGGGTCATCAGACCAAAACGGGCCGACATGGTTAAATACATGATGTGGGGGGGGGGGGGGGGGTAATGGATGGATAATGAGATTAACACCGTCCATCAGTCACCTTGATGCATGATGGAGAGGCCCCGACGCTCGAGGAGCGCCGGCGGTCGGAGCCGCCCGGATACGCCGGCGGTCGCCGCGCGGCGGCCGAGTCGGTGCCCGCTTTAAAAGACTCCCCGTCCTTGCGAGAGAGCCCCTCCGACCGGCAACCCGTCCGCCCGCCGCTCGTAAGCCTCCCACAATGGATCCCGATGATGGAATTATTCTCCTTACAGGATGTGAATGCATCAATTAATTCAATTAGATTGCGCGTGGCGCATGTGCCCGCGGCGGCTCCCGCGGTTCGGGATAATGGAGCATTAATCCTCCGGGCAGGGATCTTAACTGTGCTTCCGTCAGATATGTTTGAAGGGAACAGGTTTAACTTGAATACGTGCTAAGGCGCATTAAGACAAGAAACTTAACACCACTCCACCGTGGACTAAATCCAGCATTGTGGAAAAATACAGGAGATTATTGGGAGGCGCCGGAGTCGGCAGCAGCTTATCTTTGGAAACAATAAAACCGATTAGTCCCTTTAGTGACTTCTAATTGTTTACAAACAGGCACAAATTATGAAGTGGGGCTTTTTTTCCGAGAAAGACTTCTTGTGGATTTGTTGCAAATAATTAGCAAAAACGGTGTTGCTCTCTGGGGAGCGAACGTCTGCAAACGGTGGCCCGCGGCCCTCCGTGACCTTTTCTCTGACCTTTTTCCGCTGCAGAACATATTCAATGTACAGAAAAAAAGGCCCTAAGGAGCTGGCGTCCCCTCGTTGACCTACCTGCCTTCTTGAACCTGTCCAGCAGGTCTCGTCTGACCGTCTTCTGCAGGTTGAAGTAGTCCTCCTCCTCGTCGGGGCTCTTGAGGTACAGAGGGATGTGCTGGAACACCAGGACGTGTTTGGGTTTGGGGTCCTGAGACAGAGGCAGACGGGATCGGATGAGAGGATTGCGGAGCGCCCCGTGTCGCGTCCCAGGACTCTGACGATCGAGTCCATGCGAGAGGACTCCGTGCCGTCCTACCGTTGGTGAAGAGGAGGCGGCTCTGCTCAGCTGCGCCTCCAGCCAGGTCTCCTGAGCCTCCTTCAGCTGAGGGCAGGCCGAGGCGTCATAGAACAGCTGGGAGTTCAGGACGAGGCAGAGCACCCCGCCCACCTGGGAGAGGAGTGGGAGAGAGAGAGAGAGAGAGACAGAAAACAGGCTCAACAGAAGGTAAACTGCTTCCATAAAGCATCAGTTCATCGTCCGAAAATGTCTTTGAACTAAGTGGGACTGAAGTGAACTGAGCTGACTGTGGGTCTGAGGAAGTGAGGCCATAAACAGCTCCCTGAACTGTCACACAGCAAACGGACCCACCATAGAGAACAACGAATGTGCTTAGATTGCAGGACTGAGCAATGAGAACAAACAATGAACGCGCAGGAGGCACTTTGACTTCTGCTTTTATTACTGCTGCGCTGTGAGAACGCTGTTTAATCAGACCTCCGACTGAAACCTCTGTTTTGTGAGGCACAACACCACAACCCCACTTTCTGGCGCCCGACAACTCTTTCATTTACCGTCTTCAATTAATGCTTCAACTATTCAGACAAATATCTCTCTGAAGGTACACATTACACGCCTGCTAGTTTTTCAGCCAAGCTTTATTAATGACAGATTAAATCTACAGCCTGACAGGCTGTTGCTTCATCGCTGTTTGTTGCCCACATCCAGTGTGGCATCCATAGCCTCCGCTCGGCCTCCTGCTCACCCAGAAGCTGAAATAGTCGTCGCCCCAGGCGCTGCAGTACTGCTGCACGGTGCTGGGGGTCGGCGTGTTGCCCAGGTCGTGGTTCCCGCTGACAAACACCAGCGGGATGGCGGGGTCCGTCCCTTTCAGGGCCGCCTTCAGGTCCCGCTCCTGACCCTCCCTGAACGGCGTGCCTGCAGAGAGGGGGGGGGGGACAGGCGAAACTCATCAACAGGAAGGCAATAGGAAAAACAACTCGATGTCACAGTCACGAGTGCAAGAGTGGTTCTGAATATCAATCTGAAACAACATGGGGGGGGGGAATAGAGGCGCTTGATTGCGGTAGAGTTTTACATGATGGAAACAACAGTGAGCGACGCAGTGAAGCGGGGATGAAGGCTGTCAGGGGTGGGAACAGTGGTCCGGGTGAGAGCTGCCTTAGGGAACGAGGGTGGGGATGGGGGGGGGTATTGGGGATTATTTGGACGACGCCGACAGCTCGGAGAACGATCGGTGCCCCGGTACAGCTCCGCTTTGCATCACCATGGTTACCGACCGGAGGAGCCGCGCCGGCGACGGGACGCTGGGGCTCAGCTGCGGCGCTCCCGCGGTCCGGAGCCGCTTTTACAAATGGGTTTGATCGCTAAACTGGGCTGATTTTTTGGGCGCCGAGTTCAGAGAAAGGAGAAGGAGGAGGGCGTGAAACGAGGCTAATGTTTCCAGCTTAATGAATTCAATCCCAGCGTGGGTAAAAGGGTGAAACTCAAATCTATTTATAATTTAGATTTTATATCAAACAAACCCATCATCCCCTGCTCTTGAGTTATCCCTCCTCCTTCTCCTTCTTCTCCTCTCCCATTTCATCCCGCTTTTATTCATCTGAGTAATTATTTTACTGGCCTACTTCTGCGGCAAACGTTTCCTTGGATGTTTGGATAAGGCTCATTACATAAGAGCCTTTTTTTTCCCGACAGAACATCTTGTGCACGGCGGAGGGAGAAAAGGTTTAAAAACTGGGGCTGTCGGAGGATTAATTTTTTTGGTGGAGATCGCGATTAACCGTGTAGCGGGTGCGGGGATTTTCATCTTCCCGTTCGTCTGCTTCCGCTCGATTGGCAGTCCATGCAGAACGCGTGCGTCCTCCGGTCGTCAGATGTCATAGGTTGAGTTATGATTCGCTTAGGTCCACTGATCGTCAGTCCATGCTGGTTTCTGTGCTGGAAAGTTTACTTTTCTGCTATCCTGTTTCACCATCTGTGGGCATATTTCCCTTAATGCATCAGAAACGCACCAAAACAGTGTGTTTTTGTTTCTGTTTGGCCAGCTTTTCAAAGTAAAATAGCCAGCGCGTTGTTGACCGCGCAGCATGAAACCACCGAACCAAACATCAGGTTCGTTCTCCGTGGCGCCCCGGCAGCTTCAAACAGAATAGTGAAAAGCGACGACAGCCAAAGCCCCGACAGAGCCGCCACATTATCTCGCGATCACAATATTTGACCGCTGCCAAAAAATCCGCCAAAAAACAAACAAAACAAACAAACAAAGGCAGCCTGACGGACAAAAAGGAGGCCGGAGAATGGAGGGGGCAAAGCTCTGACATTTAAAAAAAACGCCGTGGCAATTGTTGCAGCTTGTAGCTCTCAGCTCACCCTGCTGTCACAGACAAATTGATTTGTACCACTTCAGACATTCATTCGCAAGTTTTTATTTGTGTAAGGTCAAAGCCCGGCGAGCGTTCCCCTCGCGAGGGCGAGCGAAGGAGACGGAAACGAGAGACGCTGTTTGTGTTTGAACGCCGCCGATATGCGCCGTCGCTGAAGTCACCTGACCTTGTCATCCGCTGCAGCGGTGACTAAGCGCAGGAAAACATATTTAATGCTCGACATCACAAGTGCGAACGTGTAACCGAGACACTTCCGAGGATTGATCGGCGCGGCGCCGGCGGGCCCTCTTCAAACCTCGCACGTTTTCCGAGGCAGCGGGCGATGAGTCATCCCGTCCGACCGCGCGATCCGCCAAAGTTTAGTCGGTGACAACGGCGCTTCCTTTAAGTGACGGCGACGTGTGAAAAATGTGGCAGCTGTAAGGAGCGAGGGCGCTGTAACAAGAGCGCTCGGGTCCGCAGGCGAGGAATTTGTTCGTTGCCTCGGATCGTCTGTGTCGTTTGAGCGAGTCAGTAAGGTCACCTGGGAAAAAAAAAAAATCAAGCTCTGGTCAGCGTGAAGGTGTGAAATTGGTCAGGGTTCCCCCGCAAGATGGTGCATGCACCATAAACGCTTGCCAAGTGGCCTGGCGCTCTTATCCAATCAGGTCCACCCAAACACTGGCAACATTAAGGGGAGGTGACCACAGGTTCGTTTCTGGAAAGATGATCGCCAGTGACGCGGGAAGACGACGGCCGGGACCCTCGCCGGGGGACGGAGATTCATCAAAAGCCGTCCAGCCTCACTTAGCTTGCTCTGGATAAATAAATGTGAATAAATAGCACCGGTCGCTACGCCGGGGCGGCTGAGACGCTGCGCCGCCTTCTGCTTCCTCACACCACCAGCTGCCTGCCCTCAACCGCAGCCATCTGCTAACGGGGCAGAACCATGAATCAGCCATCTGCACATCACAATGCCAAGCGCGGCCCCGACTCTGCGCCACTCACATTTAGGACACCTGACAACAGAGCAGGAAAGCGATCCGTGCTGCTTTTTTCTCAAGTTCCAAACGGAACTAAACTAAACGATACTCACCTGCTAAGTACGACGGACTACTTTCGTCTCGTTTTAACTTAGATGGCGGTGAAACGTCTCCAAAACCGAGCACTGTGAATTTCTACGACGGCGCTGCATCGTTCCCACACCCATCGGCAGTCCACAGAAGTCTGGCGGGTGAGCCGACTAATTGCTGGAGTTGTCTGATGTTGGATTCTGGGTATTCCGAGTCTCAGCTGTTTGTTGTGGCGCTGACTGAGGCCGCAAAGATCCGCAGCAATGAATATTTACCATTTTACACATTGATTTTTTTTGTTTTCTTTCAGTGGGGTTGGAAAAACAACAGCAAAAGCAAGCATAAAACATTGTGCATCGCGTCGATCCATTTAGGGAATAATTGGTAATTTTCATGCACGGTAAATAAGGAGGAAACGCACCGATTTAGCCGACGTTCAGACATTTCTTGCCCTGGTTTCCTCGTCGGGAGAAGGCATGTGTGTCCCGAGGTGGGCGCTCCCAAATAAAGCCACAATGCCGGCGCTCTCCTCCGTCTGTGTGGCTCTGACTGAGAGGCCTTGTTCCTTTAATGAGATTGCAACACCGATTCTCAGGCCCTGACAGGAGTCTTTGGCAGGTTCCCGTTGAGGCCGTCCAACACTGCGAGCGCTCCCCTCAATTTCCTTGAAAGAGATCTGTCGGGGTCTCGCTGTCGCATACATTTTCCACACCTAAGCGGCTGCGCTTTCACCCCGCGGGGACCTCTGTGTTCGTGGCTAAGCCGGCGCGCGCCGGCAGGATGTGCTGACGCAGCGCCGGCCCGCAGTTTGTGACAAGTTCCCAAGCAAGGATGAAAATAAGCTTTGAATGTTAGTAACTGTACACTGCTTGTGAACGGAGGCACTTTAAATACACAAAACATGAGCTGGTTCTTTAGAAAACAATGTCAAACTCATTGTTTTTGACATTAACAACTTTTGTTTTTTAGAACACATCCCTTGTATCCCTTGAGGTTGACTTATCAGCGTGTAAGACCATTAAAGAATCTATTATGGTAAAGATTAGGATGAATGTAACCAGAAAAAAAGAGTCAATTCTCATATAACTTTCCTCACAACCTCCTCTTACTTGAGGAACTCCAACAACAACAATTATACATACAAGATGTTTGAGTTTGAACATTTAGGCCTCAAATAGAGTCTCAGTGATGTTCACGATCCATTTATGTGGCTCAAAACAGAACCAGGATTGGCCTAAAAAGCTATTTGCAAAGGCCCGCCCCTTCAACTCAGACCAAACTCATCGATCACTAAGAAACCTTTCTGTCTTCAGTGGATAATTGTTTGTTTGTACTCTCAAACTCCAAAGAAACGGCAACATTCGAGCACTTATTTGTTGGACAAAGTGTTGTCAGTGTCCAGTGACCAAGATAAGTGATGTCACGAGTTCACGCTGCCTTCAACCACTTGGTTCTTTTTTTAGTCTTTCCCTGCGCAGCCAAACACGCCATACATGTTAGATTTGCTGTCAGGAGACTGCCAGAAGGTTTTCGAACACACATGTATGGAACATGTCCAAATCCCCGCCCCCCCCGCCCCTGGCTGTAGCATGCAGAACAGCACACGCCACTCGGCTGAACGGGTTCAACCCTGCAGCCTTTTATAGAACCGAAAAAAACAGGAGTTGGCCTGAAAAGCAGTTTTCCGTCCTGACGTTTTCGCCGTGCGTCTCCAGGGCCTCCTCTGAGGAGGACGAGCAGCGGCAAGACGTTCATGCTGCTCCGTGCAGTCGCAAGCTCTCACAGAAACCTCTCACAGTCCGTGAGCAGCGAGACAAACCGTTTCATAAACACAAACAAAACTTCCCCTCTAACACAACCACTTCACACACACACACAAAAAGGGGGAGAAAAGACTGAAAACACGTTTTTCCTCGATGGTTTCTCCTCCTCTGCTTCATAATCCTTCAGAGTCCCTTTTTCTATCGCCGGTCGATGCCAATTAAACAGGTTTTCACCGTTACACAGACGGGACAGGGAAGTCCCAAGGTAACCTCGGCTTCACCTTTGTGAGTTTTACACGCACGTGTGTGTGTGTGTGTGTGCGCACACGCAGGCGCGCACACATACTTAAACACTCCTTCGCTGCTGTATCATGCATAACATCCCTTATAAACCCCCCCGGGACACAGCTCGAATCCTTTGTAGTGCTCATTAGGAGAGTGTCAAGTCCAGCATGTTTCTCTAATCTAATCAGCGCTGTATCTCACCCCCCCTCCAACCCAACCCTTCTCCTCCCACTGCCACCCCCCTCCCTCAACCCCCCCCCCCCGCTCTTTATCCTCTTCATT
>JASSRZ010000086.1:4805069-4820281 GCA_032164315.1 Malacoctenus gilli | reverse complement strand
GAGGGAGAGAGGGAGGGAGAGAGAGAGAGAGAGAGAGAGAGAGAGAGAGAGAGAGAGAGAGAGAGAGAGAGAGAGAGTGAAATCCGTGGGAACAGAAATACAGTTGCCAATTTCCTGTCGCCGACAGGCAGCAGTGTTGACAATGCCGGTTGACAGCCAGCTTCCCCTGGCCGCCACCCATTCATTCTGTATTGTAAATAAACAGTTTAAGGGGAAATGTCAGCCAGGAGACGGAAGGAGCGGCTCCGGCTATAATATCCCTCCCCGCCTCCCGCCACCGACGCCGCGACTCAGTCGCCAGGGCGGCTGACGGACGTGGCGAGTAATGAGGGTGGCACGCACAACCTGCTCCGCCGGAGCTGACGGTAACAGGGGCTGACGCCGCAGCGTTTAAAAGGTCCCCGAGGCCCTCTGGTTCAAGCCCTTTCGCTTACGCCGTCCGCTGTCGCGCTGCGCGTGGAGGAGATCAGGCTCCGACCTCGAAACGCGGACGATCGGGGAGGATGCGGGGATGGGGGGGGGGGTAGATGCCAGGTGTGTATTGGTATTTATGGAGCGGTCATGGAGACGATAAGGAGGCTCGGACGCCTAAAGCGAGAGCGTCGGGTGATAAGGAGACACGGCTCCAGGGGCGAGCGCGACGGCAGCGATGCAGCTAAAATTGGTGGTCATGACGACCGGGAGAAAAACAGGAAGAGTTGCCGTATGAGAAACTGCAACCGCATCTGTGCATGGAAACATTTTGCCTTCAGTGAGACTTTATAAAGTGGGAGCCAAGGACACTGTGCAGGTGACACACTGCTCTACTTAGAACAACCATTCTGCTAAACATCTGACCTAATTCTGAGCGTCTAATACGAGGAAACTTTCCTCACAGTGTGCCAACGCAGAGCAAAAAAAGCAGAGAGATGATGAGCCGAGAGAGAGCGACCGAGAGACAGAGAGCGAGACGGGTCCGCCTGCTGGCTTCTTCCCTTCCTGTGCCCATTCCTCCAGGCCAGTCAGCCAGGCGGGCACCTCGTGCTCGCCCCCCCCCTTCCCCCTAATTGTCATGCAAAGGTGGTCTCCATTGGTTGGGCGGCTCGCGGCTCTTTTCGCTCGACATTACCTCGGCAGTGGGCTCTGGCGGCTCCCCCCCTTCCTGCCCCTTTATATAAAAGATTAAAAACAAAAAAACAGGCAGCTGGACCACAGTAATACGCACAACACGCCTCAGCCGCTCATTTTACTTGATTATAGTGAGTTCAATAAAAACATCCACTTCACACAAACGCCTGCTGACGCACACGGCCGAGATCTTTGCCTATAGAGCGCACTGTTGGCTGCGAGAGTTGTTTTCTCTTCATGAATGCAACTTCTTGGTTTATTACAGGTTGTGTGGCATTAATCATCACATCTTTGTCAACGGCGAAACGGGCAGGAGGCAGATAAGAGCCGAGCCGAACGCAGGGCGTCGGGTTCCGGACGAGCTGGGAAACGAGCAGCGGCGTGTTCGCTTTTCTTTTTTTTTTTCTTTTTTGTTTACTCCACCGGCCACTTTTCTGGACGCAACCGGCGAAACACGATCCGAAACCTGAAAAACTCGTTTGTCCCCCCCCCCCCCCCGGCTTGAAACGTGAAAGCATCTGGCGTGCCGGGGGAACCAGCTGTCGCTGTGGCAAAACAGAGGCGGCCCCGCTCATCCCGGGTTCCCGCGCGCCTGACGCGGAACTTCTCAGGAGGTGATTGATGAAGGAAAACACCAGAACACCAGAAATCTCACTGCTGGATCTGATTCAATGAGGCAACAAAGACGCACGGGTGTGATGCTGGCGAAACCAGTCGTCCTGCTGCATCATTCGAGAACAGGGGGAAAGAAATCTCCCCTCGCTGCAAATACCTTGCAGCGAGCAGGTGCTTTTTATAGATAAATATTACATGCTGTCACAGGGGGGGCCGATGTTTACAAAGTAAACTTTATGAAACAGGGCGAGACGACCAACGTTTTTTTTTTCCCCCTCCCAGCTGCGGCTCCCCTGGCGGCGGCTCGCTCTTGTAGACATCATCTTGGAATTGGACGTGAATTTGAAGTCCGTGGCCGAAATCGCGATCGTCTGCCCGCACACGAGAACAGCCGGAAGCCCTTTTGCTTTTTTAGCCGCTAAATATCAGCCGCCGCCGTTCGGGGAATACGTTGTTTACCGACTCTGGCGGGGAAAGAGAGGGACCCACCTCAGCGAGGAATACGCGGCTCTTCTCAAAGCGGACGCTCTTCACCGAGCGCGGTAATTAGACTGGCTCCCGGGGGGCAGCGGGGAGGACATCAATCGATGTGTCCACTCTCTTTTAAAGACTGACGAATGTCAAATTTTATAGGCGAGCAGCTTGTTTGGGTATCTGCAAGCAGCTGCGCAGATGTCTGAAGAGGAATCTAAAGGCACGCGTGTGTCATGGTGGACGTCCACCTCTCGGGGTGATTACGAGGGAAATGATTCGCGGCGGAGCGCCCTTTATGGTCGGACCGCGGCGTTTCGACAAAAATCCATTAGGCGTTACCAGACATGTACGCTCGCATTGATTCCGCCGCTCGCCGCGGACCTCGCGCACCTGCTGCACCGTGGTCAGGAATAATCAATTTTCGCCCGCGGCGCCAAAATGACAGCCGCATCTCACAATGAGGCGAGAGATTACGCCCCCTGCCCGTTTGGAATCCGGGGGAGGAGGAGGAGGAGGAGACAAAGCGGGACATTTCACGCCTTTTTTGGACGCATCGTTTTACCTTCACGACAAATTTATCCGACCTCGCCACAAGAGCCCCTTTAGAACCGGTTTACGGCCAAATCAAAGTCGCCTCGCGCTGAGCAGCTCGACAACTCGACCCCACGATGGGAATAAGAGTAAAAACACCGTCTCTCTGACCTCCAGACTCCATAAGGTGGAGTGAGATATGAAAGGACGCCTGATTTATCACAGACATGCTGATAGGGAGATATAATCCTGTAATCGTCTTAAGCTGAAAGGCATTTTAACCGACCGAAGGAGACTGAAGCAACAGCGAAAAGTTGGATGCAACAAGCAAACAATCGGAAACTTTTTCTGCTCCGTGGGAAAAAAAACAAAACATCGACCTGATTAACTGCGACCAGCGTGGCCTCAAAGTTACTGGAACAACCCAACTGGGGTCTCGTAGGTGCACAGCCGATTGCCGTTGAGCATCACTAAAGGGAAGGAACGTCTGCAGCCTCTTTAGTACAAACGAGGAGCGAGACCGGTTGACTGGTGAGAACGGTCGACAGAGGGACGAATCACAGCTTGGCTTTCTGCGAGCCTGCGTGAGCTACCAGATGCTAACAACCAACAGGGCAACTGTAGAACCTTTCAGGCCGACTGAACGATGGCGAGCAGAGGCGACCCCCCCCCGCACAACCCCACGTCTGTGGGTTACAATAGTGGTTTGGTGTCATTATGAAACGAGTTTATTGTGCTGTTACTTAGATATATACGTTAGGAGGCTCTGCGAGCTGCCTGAGCTTGATTTCGCTCTTGCAGCTGCTCTTTATTACCTTTCCCATCCCAGCATGCATTGTTTACTCGCGAAATGTATCCAAATGGTTTGGAAAAAACCAATTGCCACCCAGCAGTTGCACCCGAAGCGACAGCAGGACCAAAACGCAGTGGTGCGTCCCCTGAAACACCTGTCGAAAGCTAAAGCGTTGTTGTTTCTTTGGAACGACTAAAAAACTCCAGTTAAACTTCAACTCAAACTCCACAGACTATGAGAATGACGCTGGAGAGCGTTTGGACACAACTACATCTTAAAGGAGTCGCAAGTGCAGCGAGCCCCCCCCACTCTCGGCGGACGCCCCCCCCCCCCCCCCTACCTGGCATGGCGTGGACCAGGTCCCCACACAGCACCATGAACCTCGGCCGGGGCCGGAGCTGGTTCACCGCCTCCACCGCCTGCTTCGTCAGCTCCACCTCCTCCGCCCATTCGTCGCCGCCGCCGTCGCAGTCGCCCTCGCGCCAGGCTTTCATCAGGCCCAGCTGAGGGTCCGCCGCTTGGATGAAGCAGAAAGGTCCAGTCCAGTCTCGCTCTGCATCTGGGAGAAGAATGGACGGGCTGGGACACACCCTCACGACTGAAACTGCATCTCACATACACACATAAACACATTTATTGGTGTCGATTTCCCCCGCAATTTGACAATTTCAGGTCCTCCAATGAGGAAGCTGCGAGACAAAATCAACAGAGGACGAGATGCTACCACGGCGTTACTCATTCAGTGGTACGAGGCCCGTTGCGAAAGAGTTCCTTGAGTTGCACAAACCCGCGATAACTCGTAGCCGTTGTGGTCAGTCCCTCTGACGCAAGCGCTGTTCATTGTTGGTGGAATCAGAGCTAAATAATTAAACAAAGAGCAACGTGACGGTGAATGAACGGCAAAGAATAAGCGTTTTACATAATCCCGATGTTACACAACGCAGCCCTGCAATTCAATCACCTTCAAATATTCATTAACCACACAAAAAAAAAACGGCGTCCGTCCTGTCGGCGTGAAGAGCCGTCCGGTGGCGGTGACAAGCGACGACATTGTGGAAACGGTTCCTTGCGGTCGCGATGAGAAGGGACAGATGCCAGGAGCAGGTGTAAACAACAGCTATCTGCTCCACTCACTGAGCTGGAGGGGGGAGAGGGGGCGGGCGGCGGCAGAAGCACCGTAGTCATGCTCCGCTGTCGCCGTGGAGAGTCCACATCTGCATTCCGCACAAATCCCTCCTCGCTCACACTCAGCAGGGGCGAGAGGCTGTTCAGCATCCTCCGTCTTTAACATGCTCTCCTTGTATCTCTCTCTCCCTCCCAAATGAGTTTATGTTAATTCTGTCCTCCAGAGAAACTTGAGCAAAGAAGATAGTAGGGGGGGGGTAAGAGAGCGACAAAGGGAGTGTTGCTCCTGGGAACGAGATGAGTAAAAGCTTAACAATGATCCTCTCGGTGTAATTGACATTTATGAAATCAGGAGGGGGAAAAACGCATTCGACTTTTACGATTATCGCCATCATCTCGTCGCCCAAATTGCTTCCGAGCGCCTTCAGTCCAAACTCGCCCGGCCTTGATCTTAACTCACGACGACTCGGCGGGAACCGCTCATCAATTTCGCCGCTAACTGTGACGGCTGTCGACGGATTCCGAACTCAGCCAGCCGGTGGGATCGCCGCCGCGTTCCTGATTTCCGTCCCAGCGGTGACTGACGCCCGCGCTGACTTGTCGAGGGGACGCGCTGGAGAGTTGATCTTCAGAAACCTTCAGTCGCACCTTTTTGTTTGTTTGCTGCTCGGGGGGGGGGGGGGCTTGGAAACTTTGCCCCGGCTTCCTTGCGCTCCTATACGGTACATCTCACCCGACAATGCTCACCTCAGTAAGCAGATAAGACCTGCTCTCTCTTGCAAATGAACGTATGCAAATCACCCCTGGCTCGCGACACGCATACGAGCGCCGTCGAAGCGTTCTCGCCTTTCGATTTGCCACTTCCCAAAAGAACACCGCCGCCGTCTCCACACAAACCTTGCACGTTCTTTGTTGCCGTGAGCACACTTTGCACGACAGTATGTCTCACTGGAGACTGATATACGACTGGTTCGCACACGAATGGCGGAGAGAAATAAAAAAAATCAGGCGAGGCTTTCTCAGGGAAAGACGATAAGAAGAGTCTTGTGGAGCTTCACACACGTTTGCTCAGATTTCTCCGGTGGCTGAAGGTGCGCTCGAGAAAAAAAAAAAAATCATCTTTGAGATTAAAGTGGGGAGGTGGCAGGGGAGGAAGGCTGTTTTAAGCAAATAACAATAAAAAAACGAAGAGAGTTTAATGTCTTCCGCTGCATTCCCTGACACTAACTGGTTCAGAGTGGGAGGTGCGCTCAAATAAACAGAAATAATGGGCTGAAAACACACAGCTGAGCACTGTGCTCATGTGGCGGCGCCACACTAAAACGCCGCAAATATTGCGATTTTGTTTGGCCCATTAACAAGGTTTGTCGTTCATGTCAATAAAGATGATTCTTTAATACTTTACTTTTCTTTGGCTGAGAATAAAAATTAAACCTATAAACCTCTTTTATGTAATACTCTCTCGCTCTCTGGCCATAAAAAAAGTGTTTTCTTCAGGCCGTTTTCCTCATGAACAGGAAGTCATACGTGATTTCTATTTTTGTCTCCTGCTGACAGTCTGAACTCAGTACAAAGTGGAGGCGCTGTAATGATAGAATAGCCTGAGGGAGCTGATCTGAGACTGATCAGTCAGCTCCATTGTTTAGTCCTGCAGGCCCAGATTAAAACTTCATTGTGTAACGCCTGTTTCACCTCCATTTCCCTTTTTAGCTTCCCATGCAACATATTGATGATATTGACGAGTTTTCTTTTGACTTTATCCTTTATTTGCTAACTTTTTCTATTTAGCTTTTGTCGATTTGAATGAACTCTGATTCCTATTGTCTCTGTCACGCTTTGTTTTATGTTCATATCGTATCATATTGAAGCGCTACAGCAGGGAGATCCTGATAACCAATGAATAATAAACATTGCAACATGTTGGCAGACATGCTCAGATTAGACAGAGTGAAGTCCCACGAGTTTTATTGTGACTCAAGAACAAGCAGTTGAGAAGGTAAAGGCCCTTCAATGAGTGAGAAAATCAAACAAAACAAGAAATCAACCCCTAAACACAAAGCAGCAGCTGCTGTCTTTATACCCAATACTGATCAGATGCATGAACTCAAACAAGTTACCAACGAAAAGAAGCTCCACGCCAGCTAGCGTGCTAGCTTTTCTCCTTGGTTCGGGTCTGACAGCGTCAAACCCGTTGATCCAAACAAAGCTGCGGAGCAGCTGTCAGGACGCACCGCTCAGTCACACCATGAGCCCGCAGGCGCACACGACAACTTGCGTCGCAGCAGAGTTGTTGGGAGTCCGCTGCTAACGCGTTAGCCTGCAAGTTTGCTAGCCGGCGGGGGCAAAAAAAAAACAGAGCGAAGGACGAGCGCGTTACCTTCAGTGAGTCCGCTGAATGTCCGCTGTCTGGCCCGAAGAAACAGGTCCTCGCTGCCGGCCATGGCATCGACTGGTGACACGGCTGGGGGGTCGTGAGGCTGTCGGTGCTGTCAGAACCGTGCGGCGGGGCTGCGTGTCGCTCCAGCTACGGTCCCTCTGCGGGGCGGTTGGAGTGGGCGACTATCGGCGATCGACTGCACAGCCTGTCCGGTCATGTTTGAGTATGTGTGTGTGCGCTGTGTTTGACTTTCACTGCAGCGGCCCCCAGCGTGGCTGCAGACACACACAGACACACTTCACCGAACAAATACACATTTGGGCAACGGGACGCGTTGCAAACCGTCGTGACATTAAACCAAATAGAACTAATAGTGGTAACTAGTTAATAACGAATTAAAAGCGATCAGGTGTAATTAGGAAGGGTGGAGTAAAGTGGCTGTTTTCCTTTAGGGCTTGTTTGTTTTTTTAGCTTGTAGTTTTTTCATAATTAAACAGGCAACAAACTATATAAGCCTGATTGGCAAAATTAAGATTCTTTTTTTTAATTTCAAGTGTCTCCTAAATGTGTTGATGATTCAACTTATTACCAATCCACACAAAACTCCCCACATTTCTTACACTTTTTTTACTTAGACGCTTAAATTAATGTTAAATTAAAGTTAGATTAATGACAATCCCGGTAATAGTGGGCAGCTTCCTAAAAAACATAAACTCCTATCTGTGGCTCATTTGAATACATGATACACGATGCATTATTTGGATGCATGACTAAATACAAGCCAAGGTTTGGTTGTTGCAAAGATATATTTAAATCACTTCAACTCTAATTCAAGCAGTAAACGAGTATTAAACCACATTACTGTCAATTACTGTACTTTACTTGTTCTACGTTTATCCTTATCTTAATTTCTCTCAGTGAAGAACGATCGCAGAAAGAGATGCCAACAATCATTGTCTTTACAGAGATCTGCTGGAAGTGTTCACGCCTTTCTCTTCAACTCTGTTCCCTCCAAACATGCACAACTTCCACTGATACACCTTCGCGACACAACACAAACGGTGGCGCCGTTCACATTTTGCCCGAGTCGCCCCCGTCGCCCACGGCTTGTCCTGCGGGGGAGGACCTTGGACAGAGGCTGCTGTCTTTCAGCACCATGGACAGAGGCCGTTCCCGCCGCGCACGCTCCCCACCTCACGCAGCTCAACCGAAGCTGTTTCTCCTCACAGGGGCCTCGTGTGAAGTTTCTGCTCCCTTTAGTTGCTCCCAGACCGTTTAGAGACGACAAAGAATAAAAGTTTAACAGCACAAGTCAATTACTGCGAGAGGAAGCAGCTCAAACGCCCATGAAGAATAAAAGAGGAGACAAAACTGCGCTGACTTTTACGTTCCTCCTCCTGGCACATTTGAACCTTCAGATCAGTTTTGTTATTTTAGACTTTATTTCTCTTTTTATTTTGGCTTTTGCATGAAATCAGCATGAACTCTAAACCTTCGCCAGCCCGATGTCTTGCATTTGGGCGCATCACGCATGACGTCATGTATCACTATCACTCTGGTTCAAATTGAATGACCGGCGGTCGATCCATTCAATTCAAAAGGCCCCTGGGAACTCAGGTATTATGTTATGGGGTCAAATCTTGAGTGGGGGGTCTCGCTTTCGTAACGCTGCTCCTGTTGTCAGAAGCTCCGACGGCCCCCTCTCAGCGTAACACTGGGAGATACTTGTGATATCAGGATCTCTCCAACAACGGCCACCCACGGCTGGAGAGGCACAAAGTGGCCCCTAAAATGGAAAAAGGGGGCTCCCACGTCTTTCCTCGCATGGCAGAGTGATGATGTGCGTATTCGGGGGGCTTTTATCGTGATATTTTACCACTACGCGTCTCTCTCTCTCTCTCTCTCTCTCTCTCTCTCTCTCTCTCTCTCTCTCTCTCTCTCTCTCTCGCTGCTCTCAGCCCTCGCAGTCTCACTCCCTCCCCCCGTTTTTCCTCCTCCTCCTCTCCTTTTTGCGCACCAGGCTCTCCCACCCTCGGCTCTCTCCATTCGCTCACTGCGCTCTCGTCTCCGGCGCGGCTCGTGTGTCTCTGCCTACTCCCGTGCGTAAGAGCGCACCGGTGGATATTTGAAGTGATGCACTCCACCGCACGCGAGACCCGCGTCGCACCGAAGCCTCCGCGGGAAGCCGTATGAATGCGCAACAGAGAGCGCGCGTTGGAGAGCGGTCGGTTCCCGTCGAGCCAAGTTCAGCGCACGTCGATTGTTCCCGGTGTGGAAGATGAGATGTTAGGAAAGATGAGCATCTGCGCGGAGGACGGTGCGTCGTCATTCGGATGTATGTTCCCGGACTCCCCAGCCTGTCATGAGCGCGCGCCTTTCCTCCTCTCGCCAATTCGTTTCGTTTCCGCGTGAAGTTGAACGGCGGAGGGGGCACGATGAGGGGGAAATACTTTCTCCTCGGCTTCTTGTTGCTCAAACTTATGGCCCTCGTGTGCAAGGCTGACGGGGAGCCGGGACTGCTGGGGGGCTTCGTGATGATCGCCACCTCCAACGGCTCCCGGGAGGAGGAGAGCGTGTCCGAGGAGACCCCGCACACGGAGGACAAATGCCGGGGCTACTACGACGTGATGGGCCAGTGGGACCCGCCGTTCATCTGCAAGACGGGCAATTATCTGTACTGCTGCGGCACCTGTGGCTTCCGCTTCTGCTGCTCCTACAAGGACTCGCGGCTGGACCAGAGCACCTGCAAAAACTACGACACGCCGGTGTGGATGAAGACCGGGCAGACGCCGTACAAAAAGAACAACAAGATGCACGACAGCACCAAAGACAAGACGAACTTAATTGTTTACATCATCTGTGGAGTAGTGGCCATCATGGCTCTGGTGGGGATTTTCACCAAACTGGGGCTGGAGAAGGCGCACCGGCCTCAGAGGGAGAACATGTCCAGGTATTCAAGTCTCTCTCTCTCTCTCCCCTCTCCCCACCGCTCTCTCTCCTCTCTGTGCGCTTGTTTACAAAGACACTTGCAGTAGTAGCCTACGCGCGCACGGTTCCGGAGCGCGCAACGTGTCGTCCTCGTCTCCTCACGCACATCAGAAGTGCATCACAAGCACCGATCGCGTCAAAAGAAAAAGAAAAAAAAAAAACCCGACCCGCGTCTCGTTTTCGACGCATCCTCGCGCTGGCCGCGCTTCCCTGGGAAACCATAGCAACTTCCCCATAAGCAAGAGTGAAGGCTGCACGCTCTTTTAGATCCACTACCACGTCTGTTGATCTTTTGTAAAATGGAAAAACAATATTACGCGAGACACTCGTTTCTACAGCGGGGGCGTTTTTCTTTCACTCGAGTGAGGCGGCATTGCGCTCCATTGTGTATCTATTTGACTGGAGCTCATGTGTTTTTTTCCCTCCCTGCACCTGTATTGTGCGATTCAAAGGGAAGAGTGTGTGTGTGACAGCTAACAGGGGGACAAATGAAAGCAATTTCTGTCTTTGTCTCACTCAGCTGCAATATCATAAAAAGATGAGAGTGCGCCAGTGCAGTCCGACTCAATGAATAAATGAACCATGATGTGCACCGTTTTTCGTGTCTGCAAGCCTGATCATCCATCCATCCACCTCTCTCTCTCTCTCTCTCTCTCTCTCTCTCTCTCTCTCTGTCTCTCTCTCTCTGTCTGACAGGGCCGTAGCCAGCGTGTTGCAGGGCGGGTGTCCAGGTGAGCAGTTCCGGGGTGAGGAGGCCCTCGGGATGCATTCGCAGCACTACGTTTCCAGACCCACAAACCTCCGTAAGTTTAGAGGTGTTTTTTTTTTTTGTTGTTGTCGTTGGAGTTTGTTTTTACTGCCTCTTGGTCCTTCTGGGACTTTTGGACAGCTCATTACTGACTGTTGTGAACTGTGTGTATAACTTAGAGCAGCATATGGAAGTGTGGGTGGAGTGTGTGTCAGCAAAAAAAGAAAAAAAAAGAGAGAGAGAGAGAGAGAGGAGAAGAAGCTGCTTATTTAAAGCGACACCAAGTGTGTGCAGGTTGGTGTCAGAGGCCCATGTGGAGTCATGGAGGGTGACGTAACCGCAGCAAGAGTTTGGGGATGAAGTGAGACGCCTCAGCTGGAGTTCAAACAGCAACTCGCGCCTTCCTTTATTTATTTATTTTCTTCCTCGACGCAGCTTAGTCCGAAAATCCTTAAAGATCGGGCTTAAGCATAGAGAGAGAACACACACCCCTGCAGGCAAGTTCCGGTTTTGTTTTGGAATAACAGCGCTTGGGTTTTTTTAGGTTGTTTTTCTTTTTTTTCTTTTTTTTCTCATCTCACACCGGTCAGATATCCATCCATTTCATAACACGCTCGAGAAGGAAGCTCTGCTGCTCTGCTGCTTTTTTAAATCCTGCCGTTTTTCCACCGTTTTTATTTTGGTGCGTGCCCACATGATATAATGAGAGCGCGAGAGAGAGAAAGAGGGAAGTGGGAGTGTGTGCGCGCGAGTGAGTCGGCGAGGAAGTGTGCGCAGGGCTCGTTGTTGCTGTTTTCTCTTGGAGGGGCGGTGGGCTATCACGCAAAGCGTACGAATGCCATCTATTTCTGTGGTGCCCCCGTGGGCTGCTACAACACCGAGATCAAAAACCGGCAGCGGCGGCGGCGGCACACGGACGCCCGCCGATGTACAGACGTACAGGAGGGCGCACGCGGCACGGCGGCAGCCAGGAGCCGTCGGCGTTGCATCAGCAGCCCTGCAGACTCCAAAGCAAATCTGTCCCGATCGTTGCCATAGACGACGCGTTTGAGACAGACTGACACAGAGGGCTGACAGTCCCCCCCCGCCCCCCCCCTGCGCTTCCCCTCCCCTCCTTGTGTTACTATCAAGCCCAACATGAATGGCATCTTGTACCATTACGACTGACGGCAGCTGAAATCCTCGCGCGCATCAAAAGGCAGCATCACGCCTTCTGAAGGCATTTCATCACTTTGGCGTGAGATAGATGAAAAAAGGAGAATCTCGCTCAAGTTTTCTAATCTGGTGTCGACTTTCAAAGTTCCCCTCTCATCAAAAGCGAGCGGCTTTTTACCACTTGGATGAGATTATTGCGCCGTCTCCCAAACGCGAGCGCGCCGCCAGGCCGAATTTGGACCACACGGAGCCAGAAGCACCCCTCACTTCCTGTTCAGCCCTTTCGGCTGACGAGTAGGTGTTTACGAAAAACAGGCTCGACTTGCAGGAGGGAGCGGACGCGTAATGAAGTGGTTGGAGGGTGGTGGTGGTGGAGGGCTGGGGGTTGGGGCGCCGGTGGGGGCGCAGAAGCACCCGTACAGTGTTTGCGCGATTGAGACTGATATGCCAGCACGCAGCAGCTCACAATAGGGTGACATAACCCCACTCAGCATGGAAACATTACACCCACAGACCCCATCGACGCCCCGATAAGAGCGCATTTCCTCGAAAAAAGGGGCGGGAAAGGTTGCATTCATCAAAGAGCAGTTTTTTTCTCCCCCCCCCCACCACAAAAAGAGATAAGTAACTCTTTCATTGAGTGGAAAAAAGGTCCCCTCAAGTCTCCCTTCCCCTCTTGCGGCGGGAGAGATGCGATAGCAGGGTGGCCTCTCACCTAAGTGGCCGCGGCTGTGAAATAGCGATTATTATTTGCAATGGGGAACCTGCTCCCTTGAACCCTGTAATCCCGGGGCTTGTGGGTAATCATGTGGAATGTTATTAACCCCCGTGATCTGGCGGGATCCTCGGCGACAGCCACCTGATTGGCTCGCCGGGGCCCCTCTGCCGGCGAGCGGGGCAATCTA
The DNA here is from genome assembly GCA_032164315.1 of Malacoctenus gilli. Lineage (NCBI taxonomy): Eukaryota > Metazoa > Chordata > Actinopteri > Blenniiformes > Labrisomidae > Malacoctenus > Malacoctenus gilli. The sequence goes on along the minus strand of JASSRZ010000086.1, from coordinate 4,807,463 downwards.
TCACGGTTTGCGGGCGAGGAAGGGGGAAACTCGATATGGATTTGCCGGATGCCGGACGCGTTATTCTTATTTTAAACGATTTGATGGGAGATAAATAGACTGGGAAAGGGCGAGGTGATTTTTCATTAGGCGCCTTGGCTGTGAATGCAAAGGACAGATGGCGGAAGGAGAGAAGAAGAGTGAAGAGAGCGGTAATTGCAATGTAAAGATAAGTGCTTGGGTTAAAAGGGCCGCTTGTGCGCGTCCACGTGCACACAACGGGGGACCATTCACAAACGGCACAGGGTTGTGCTGGGAAATGTATTTTTAGTGCAAACCGCGTATTGATTATAGCTTATGGCCGGATCTTTCCCCTCATTGTCTTCAGTGGATCGAGTCGGGCAGGTTGCGGCGGGAGGCGAGAAAAATTCCTCTGGCTCGCGAGTGACCAGTGACCGTCGTCTCGCTGGCTATCAGGCATTTTTCTTGTTACTTACGTTAATGCAAATCAGCCAAGAGTGTTTGTTTTTTTACCGCACGCCTGAGTAGAAAACCACCTGACTCTTCGCCTCACGTGGGAGGCGGGGCAGACAGCCCGAGGAGCGAGCGTCACTTTGGAACGACGACAGAGAGGAGTCGATAACGCGTTTTATGTTTACAACCAGTGTTTTTTAACCTTCTTTAATCTGGACTCCCCCCATAAACTCCCTGGTGGTAATGCCCACTTTGCACTGACAAACAAAAGGAGCCTTCAAAATAAAAGCGACGGCCAGACTCCAGTTCGGGATGCCGCCGCTTTTAAAGCGCCAAATTGTGATACATCATCTGCTAACATGACAGTTTCTGATCTCCTCACACCGACGCCTACACTGACGCTGACATCTACAACATTCAAATGCTGCATTGAAGCATTAAAGCGGAGGCTTTGCAGCCGCACGCCGTCCAATCACAGACTCGATTCACCCGCGTGTCGCTCAGCACAGAGAAAAAGCCCCACTTTGTCATTGAATAAGTGCCAGACATGAAGCGTTGAAGTTACCTTGGTGAAAGCAGCAGAAGCTGCTCTGACAAATCTGCAGCCAGAAAAAAAAAAAGAGTCCAAATAAGTGCAGCAGCCTGAATTTAATTATAGTCAGAGGAAGGTTAAGTGACAGCCCTGACTCTGCGTACGACTGTCAGGATGATACTCGTCTTTAAAAGACTCTTTGGTGACCACTGCTGCTTCATCACGTAAGAGGAGGTCAGGCTGTGGATGAAACAGCGGGTACGCCTCTCCTCCTAATTAACGCCGGGCTGCGTCATTTGCAAGAGTATTCTGGTGGACCAGCAAAAAAACCCACCATCCTATCAAGAAGAGATTACATTGGTCCGAGGTCCGTGTTTGTTACGTTGAGGGGGCCGCACGCGGCATCCGGCCAGGGGACTCTCACCGCCTAATCCGGTTTGCCCTGTGAACCGGATCCGAGGCGGCCGGGGCCAAGCGACTTTAAATGTCGGCCGGAGAAACCTCCGAGACTCAAAGGGGCTGAAATAAAATCCCACGTCTCCCGTCATCAAAGAGCGGACGGGACAAAGACGGGAAGAACGGGGGAAAGGGAACGAGTACAAAAGGAGGGGAGTCAGAGGATCTCCGCAACAGCCGGCGATGGTGGCGATCCCGGCCGAAGGGGAACGGTTTTTTTTTGGGGGGGGGGGGGGGGGGGGCCAGCAATGGTGTGGAACAGGCCTGTTTTTTAGCGCGGGTCAAACCGTGGCCAGGCCTAAAGGCAGCAGCCATTCGATCCCTCCCGAGGTGCCTCTGGTTTGGGACCCGTTTGAACCTCCACCTGCTGGGAGAACCTCACTTCGGCTACATTGTTCAGGCCTCCGTGAACACTGCGGACTGAAGGCGGGACATTGTGTTAAAGTCAACACCGCAGGATCAGTCCACTCTTTGTCCCGGGCTCTGAGGGTCACCTCCGTTTCTGGACCGTGTAGCGTAGAGGAGACGTTGCACACTTTCAGTGAGGAAAACGGGACACGGTTCCCTCCTTTCGACTGTGTTTCGACTTTACTGAAGAGTTAAGGTGACGGAAGAGTTTCAGCTACACGAGGTTATGATCTGGAAATGTTTCTAATCACTGGAGCTGCACTGGTTAACTAAGATCCAAAGACTCAGTTGTCAAAACCTAGTTTTACATGAACAATGTGTTCAAAGCAAAAAGTCCAGCTCGCAGCTCCACTCGTTTGGGGTCTGGTCTGATATCTGGTTGGCGGTAAAAACAACCGTTTGACCTCTTAATGTCAGAGGTTTGAGGAACACATCTGGTTACTTTCTCACCAGGTTTAAATCATTCACACTTAATCTGAAACCTCTGAATCAGATGTTCTGGATTTGAAGGAGCGATCGCGCTGCGTATGAGATAGTTAGGCGTT
>JASSRZ010000086.1:4794479-4804969 GCA_032164315.1 Malacoctenus gilli | reverse complement strand
CCCCCCCCCCCCCCCCCCCCCCCCCCCCACGTGTTCCAGATGAAAGGACGGCAGACGGGAGGGGACATCTCAGGCGTTCAGGCAAGGTGACTTTCACTGAAGTTTGAGGGCTTTATAAACTTGAAGGGGTCTTAAGTCTAATTGTCAAAGCTAATCTCATTGTCGCCGCATGCACTCCATCATGGAATAAATACATTAGCTGTGAAATTTAATTGGAATAAAGCAGTTATCCCCACCAATTACGACACGGGAAAAACTTCCACGCCACCAATAATGTGGAACTTCTCGCTCGCATAATTGTCATTTTAAGGAGCCCACTAAAGAGCTTTAGGTGGGCAGCGCAATTACTTTATATTAAGAGCTCAGACTCTCACAGACGCTTACACAACGTACACAGTCGCCTGTATTCACCAGTCAGTTCAACATTCGCAGGCTTAATTACCTCCCCAGCAGTTGTAATCTCTGCCTAAACATTGTGAGATGGGAAGGATGAAATTTTAATAGGTAATTGCTTCTTAGATTGCACAGGCGCGAGAAAAAGGCCGCGTCTGCAAAACGCTCCTGCTCTGCTCTGCCTGCGAGTGTGTGTGTGTGTGTGTGTGAATGAAGGTGTGTGCTCAGCATGCGCGCAGGAGCGTAAATGTGCCTCGATGCACATGCAGGACAGGCCTGTCAGAAGGAGTTCCGCGTCTCCTTCGTTAAAAGTAGGTGACTGTGTGACCTTGTCTTCCCGGCTGTCATCCGAGCCGTCGGCACGTCACATCTGATTGCAGAGTGTCAGGGCGGAAAGGGGGCGCGGATCTGCGCGGGGCCCGCCAGAAACAAGCGAAAGGGAGGCGGCGGGAGAGGAAATGACAGAGCTGGAAGGTAGTTATCTGCGAGGCGTCACTCCGGCTCCGGCTGCGTTTGAAGCTCAGCCTCTGTCCTTGTGTTCAAACAGGCGGGGAAAAGCGCAGCCGAGGCTCCGTACCCCGGGTTCGTCTTGCAGGCTCATCGCCGGCTGGAGTGACAGCCAGGCTCCCACGACATCTACCGCTGCTTTTTCTTTGATCCAAACCATTGAGGAGACGTCCGTTCCACTTTGTTGCCTCGTGTTTAATTTGGTTTACTCACAAAAGTCGCACAAACTAGTGGCAAAGTCTGTTTTGACGCTTAGAGGTGCAGTTCAGCGAAAAGCTGCCGCCGCCACTGAGCCGTCAGATTCTGACGAAACTTCGAATCTGTCTGAATATTAGGCACGCTTTTTCTTGTTGCCATGGTGATGAGGGTGAAGAAAGAGTAAACAAACTTGCATATTGGCGTGAATGTTCCCAGGATTAATCAGAAAGGTCCTGAAGCTTGAGGGATGAGTGAAGGATGACGCTATAAATGAGTGGCTGAATTCTGGAAGTGATCCAGTGGATCCAAAAGACATTTTGGTAACATGTTCAAAGATCGAGTAGAAGCAATGACTTGATTTAAAGTAAAAGCAACAAACACGATCACCTGATGATCCTTCAACTGGCAAGTGGCCTAAAGTCTCTGATCAGTCCATCTATTCACGGGGAGTCTGGTGAGATCATGAGCTGAATATCTCCTCAGTGAATACTAAGCAGAAGGACCTTCTGCTTTTGTGCTGATTAATTAAACAGGGAATCTATGAAAGCCTCCTTTGAGCTTGGTGGCAGGTGTATTTTTTTTTTGTTCATCTTTTGGACGCATCCTCCGATCGTCTCCAGGCGCGGCACAGAAACACAAAAGCACTGATATTGTCATAAATCTTTGGCCCCAGCAACTGTCGCCATCCCGACAATTGTCTCTGCCCCCGGAAATTGAAATTTGGAGGGGTGGAAGCTTCCACTGCGAGTACGAGACAAAGAAAACGACCAGAAACACGCCCAACCCAGTAGGATCCGCTGACATCCGAGACACCTGTCCATCAAGACAAACGAGGCTTTGGTTTTTTCCTTTTAATATCTTCCTAATGGCCTATAAATTGCCAAAATTGCCACCCAACACATTAGAAGAGATCAGATTAGCTGCTGAGATCCTAATGCTGTGTCAAATGGTCATTAGCGGAGCCATTAGGACCCAGCGTTCGGCTGCCGCGCTCGCCAGCTCGATTTATGCACGCAGAACTGATAGGACCCGTTCGAAACACTTGTAGGGACGCATTTATCCGTGACATTCAGTGCCATTTCTCTTTGGCCTTGTCTCCTCGGCCGGCGTTAGGAGGGATTTCAGTGGTAGGGAAACAACGAAGCCAACACCCCAGCAACAAGTCTCTGGAAGTGGGCTGCGGAGAGCGACAGTGCAACGAGACGGAGAGTCCAGGCTCCGGTTCTCAGAAAGAGCAAAAGTGTTTCCTCCCGCTCTCCAGGGCCTCCTTCCTGCACCCTCTCCCTGCCTAATTATCTTAATGTGAGGCCCCTGAGCAGCCCTGGGATGCCATTAGACTCCTGCTTATTGGGGCTCTGGGGCCAAGCAGACGGCAAGCATCGACCGACGGCAGACAGCCACTCAGTTTCAAGGCGCAGAGGGAGGCCGGGCAAGGAGGTGTCAACACGGTCCAGGGAGGGAGGGGGGAGGGGAGGGGGGGGGCCTAAAGTCTGCAAGGACAGAAACGGCTTGTAAAACACAGAAAGAAAGGAAACATTTATGCTGCTTCTTCAGCAGTTGTTGTCATTTTTCGTCGAGTTTTGGCATCGTGTCGCGATGCACGTGTGAACAGCACACTCTGTTGGTGTGGAAGCCACCGCGAGAAAAGTAAAGGAACCTGGTAACAAACAGCAATGGAAACGCCGCGTATCCGGGGCCGTTTTCCGGGTTCAGCCGGGTGAGAAAGGGGCCGTTCGTGTTCTGCACCTCCCCACTTCCTGTCTTTTGACGACGAATAAAAGAAGCATTCGGACGAAAGAATATCTCGACTCCCAATCAGCCGCGCGACGCTCCACCTGCCCGCCCGCCCGTCCGTCTCCACGAATATTAATCACTTCATTTACCGGCAGGAAGTCACATCCCGCGCTTGACAGGTAATTACGTCTGCTAGCGCGTGTGTTTGCGGGCGCGCACGGCCGCCCTACGCTCTCGCGCTCACCCATCACACACTCACACACACACGCCTGGCCCTTGCGCGCGCGTATGTCGCGACCCCCGTGGTTGCGCTCCAGTCAAGTCCCGGGTGAGACGGGGGAATATTACCCCCATCCATCTCCATCTATTTTCGTCGCGTTTACGTTTGACTGTGATGATAAAGAACTCACAGGCAGCCATGGGATCCGCAGACAGACTTCCCATCTGTACGTGTGAACAGGTGGTTATCACCGCTGGTTTCTAATTAACTGCTACACTGGCTCTTCCTAATCAAGTCGTGGAATTAATGAGTCAAACCCCTTTCGCAAATATTAGGATTATTTTCCCGTGTACGTCTGCGCGCGGGGAAAAAATGTAATTACAGGCGAAGACGAGTGTAAACACGGCTCTCCTCCAGTCGAGGGCTTCCTTCCTGCCGCCGCCGCCGCCGCCGCCTGAGTTGAGGTTTCCCGCGCAGCCGGGGATCCAGCGAGCACGCGTCCATGTTTGCGCGTAACAATGGCGAGCTTACCGTCTGTCAGCTATGCCGTCAAGCATTATAAGTCCGTTTAGGCGCGCTAACATGTAAGACGCCGGGAGAAATCCGCTGTAATCTGCAGCTATTTCCAGTTTTCCTCTTTCTGGGAGCAGAATACGGCTCTAATCTGTTGTATCGCAGACAATGTATCTTGCCTATTCCTCAAAATGCTCCCTGCGTCCTGTATCCAACATGGGATGTACATGCTGTATTTGTATATTTGTGCTCAGACGTGTGCTCAATTCAACGCCAACTTTTGAGCCACGTTCTGCTTCGGAATAAGATGTATTTGGAGGCGGAGTCAAGACTTAATCCCCTCCCCGCAGACCCCCCCTTAAACTGCATGAAGGTGGAGAGTACATTGCAAGAAAGAAAGAGGTGACAGGTACTGTCATGTGTTTGGAGACCTGCCCCAAAATGTGCGTTCGCAATGAAAACTAAAGACAGAATAAAAGATTTGGGGCTTAAAGTTGTTGCAGAAATGAAAGAAACTCCTTCTTGATTTGCATCACAGCTTTCGTTCAGTCTCATTTTCTTCTCTTCTGCAAGGACTCTTCCTCAAACGCATTCCCTCGTGCAGCGTCACAAAGATGGAGGTGGCGAGCGCTGTCACACCTGTTGGGTCCGCTCTCGTGGGCGCTGGGTTTGATTGACATGTGGCGCCAGCGAAGACAACAGCGCGTGCTTCACGTCAGATTCAGAGCCGTCAAACGATCCGGCGACCACCCCCCCCACCCCCGTGGATCCCCCTCGCAGTGGAGTGGGGGGGGGTGGGGGGGAATCAGGGACCAATCGGTTTCAGCTCAAACGGATGCCGACTTTGAAAAATCCAGAAGCGATGAGCGGCATCTGGGGGAAAAAAATAGCCCGCCTGGACCATTTTGACCGCTTTGTGAAGAGGCACTTCAGCGCATGCTGCCGTTCTCGCGGCGTCCACCTCGAACAATGGGGGCACCATTGGAGTTTATGTAAATTAAATGCAGCAAAGTGGGAGCTGGGCTGGCGGCTCGCTCCTCTCTGTGTTTGTATTGGAGAGTTTTGGCTTCCACGGAGAACAGTCTGTTTCAGATGAACCGGCCAAAGCGGCGGATCACTATACGTGTTCCCAAAACACTGTGGGCTCCTTTTCTTTCCTTCTTTCTCTGTCCTCTTTCTTACACACACACACACACACACACACACACGGGCAGTAAAAGACACCCACACGTGTGTGCGCTCCACACGCACTGGACGCTCCTGATGGAGCCCCTCCATGTTTCACTGGGCCCAGGGGCAGGCAGCAGATTCGCTTGGCTGGCTCACCGATGCCACCAGCGACACAAGCAGGCAAGGAGAGAACAGATTTGCGGACCCCCTGTGCGCTCCCATCCTCCAACTCCGTCCGCGCTCCCTCTCTCTCCATCTCCCTCCCTCGCTCGCTCCCTCTTTCGCCTCCAGGCATCAGTATGGCCTGGCTCTCTCGACACCCTGCCCCGAGGAGGTCAGAACACACTGGCAGGCTTCCCGTCACACACCCTCCCATCCACTGACACACATATGGACGTACGCAAACACGCAAAAACTCGAGGACAGTCCCCCCCTCCCTCCACCTCCTCCCCGTCCCGCTGGGCGCTGGCCCGCGGATCAGGGGGACATGTGGCCGGTGGAGATGCGTCACGACGGCGGGGCCTCTCGCTCCGACAGATCTCGCGCCTGCCCGCGAGTTTACCAGGCTGGAACGCCTCGCAGGAAAACAGAGAAAGGGGTTTCGGTTTCTCTGCCCTCCCGGGTTGCACCCGTTGCCTTTGCGCTCAGCTCTGCTCCATTTCCGGCCGCTCTCGCTCGGCGTTTCGCGTCTCGGTCCACTTCTCTAGATTCACGTTTTCCTCCAAGGAGAAGGAGGGATCCGCTTCGGTCCGCTGAAAGGAGGTCAGGCTTGTGTGAGGCAGTGACATTGACTATATCATCTGCGTTTGGCAACTTGAAATGACTCTCCGACTGATTAGCATTTCTTCCCCATTAAGTCGTTTGAAACGGCACATCGCTTTCTCGCGGAGATTTTCTTCCAGGACGGGTCAGAAGTCCTCTTCGTTTGTTCGAGAAAGGAACCTCACGGCGAGTCCCAAAGGGTCAAAGAAGAGAGTCAAGGAGAGAACATGGACTGAATACCTGAAATGAGTAGGGGGGGGTGGGGGGGGGGGACTCTCAACCATCCCCACCAACCTCCTGAGAAGGTTCTGAGCTTGAAAAACAACTTTTGCTGCTGCTTCTTTTCCCCGCCAGAAATAATACGCAGGCTGTTTCAGTGGATTGCGGAGCTGATCCAGTTTCACATCATTAAAGGGATGTTTAAAAATGTTACAAATGTGCTTTCTTGCCTACAGATAAATGACAGAATTGATAGCATGCGGATGTCTGATGTTAAAAATGAAAGCACAGCCAGGGGTCAGACAGCTAAGCTCTGCATAAAGACCGGATACGGTGAAAACAGGAGGGGGGGGGGGGGGCGGCTGGCTGCCTGGCAACCTCGCTGCGGTGGCAAAACGGAAGGAGGTCAGCCTATCAGTCGCGAGAGAGCCGCAAATTGACAATTTTGCACTTCAAAACAGACGGAAACCTGCTAATTAGCGAGGGCCAGACACGCTGACGGGCGGGTGTCATTCGCTGTGGACAGAAACAGGTGAGCGTCCTTTCGTTCGTGCTGTCCTGCGCCAAGAAACAACCAGGAAATAGCTGAACAGTCCGCAGAGGAAAGGACGCAACACTGAGTTCTCACATAACTACTCGGTGCTGATCGGAGGACAGTGCAGGGAAAGAAGCAGCTCTGGCCGACGGTGTCAAAGTCTGCTCTCGCGCCCCGTGACCTGGAGTTGTAAAAACTAGTCGAAAACACGGATGGAGGGACGCACATGATTAATGCTGCAAGGCTGACCCCATTTTTGTCGTCATGGCAACAAAAACTCTCGCAACCAAATCTGTTGTGCTCCGTTTTTGGCTCAGGTATCCAGTTAAGTGTGGAGAAATAAGGGTTTGAGATGTATTTTGGATGACACTCCTGCATTTTTCCTGTCTCGTATGTGTGCTGGATCGAATCCCGGCGGTGAACGCTTGCCACCCCCCCACCTTGTGACCTCCACCATGAGCCCTTGAGCAAAGCCCATCAACCCTGTGACTGCTCCCTGAGTGCTGCAGCTCACTGACTGGTCTCGTTAGCCAAGATTAGGCAGCCCTCAGATGGGTTGAACACAAAACAGACATTTCCCAGCGGAACAAAGAAAAAACATTTTTTTACTTCACTTTCTACAATGCTTCTGTCATTATCACAACCACCACTAGAAGTCAGCACAACTCTCACCGTATGGCTCCACAAGTTGCATTGAGACTTTCCTGCGGTCCGTCAGTCGGACTGATTAGAATGACACCAGACGTCCACTTGTGCCGAGTTGATTCCAATCTGCCGGAGCCTTCGGTAGCGTGCATCATTTTCTGCATAATTGATTCAGAAGATGCTCGTTTACATATCTCAGTATGGACATTTGGATTGTTTGGCTGCCCCTTCATCGGGCGCCGTGTTTTGCCCTGTATATGTGTATATCTATATGCAAACGAGCTATTTCAGTATCTTTCTCATCAGATCGCAGGCGGCGACGTGACACTGTGTCTGCAGACAAAGGCCACTTAATGAGCTTCATAATCCCGACAGGCGCTACCTTATTGGAAAATCAGCGAGCACATTAATTCCGCCGGCCGCCCGGTAACGCGCAATCTGCCGTCCTCTTGCCTGTGATGAAGTATTTAGCTTTTATTTAGCGCTATCATCGCGGGAGCCGCGTCCGGGTTTATTGCTCCCTCCGAGAGCCTCGCTGGAAAAGTACAATCACAGAGCTCCATGCGTTCCTTTTTTTTTTCTCCCCCCCCCGTACATGCGATAACCATCTCCAATCACACAAGAAAAGAAGCTTCCGCCAACATACAGGGATGGTAATTGCGCCGAGTGCTGCAGAGAGTGGAGGAGTAGGACTTCGACAGAAGTGTAAGAGACAGGCATCCAGAGGGAGAGGTACCTTTAGATGTCACTGTCAACCTCACCAGCAGGCAGCGATTGAATCAGTTCCCCTCAGGAATCTTGGGAAATGGAAGTCGAAGAGATCTGAAAGCACCCCCTCTCCCTCCCTCCCTCCCCCTCACCCTCCCATTCGGATGCAGGCAGACGGAGAGGTAGTCGAACGAGTCTGAGAGATAGAGAGCGGGACATAAAGTGCGGGAACACAAGATGAAAAAGGAAAGATTGCGAACGGAGGAGGGGGGGGGTGGAGAATGGAGACGGTGACGGGGGGAGGGGGGGCTGCTGAAACTCTTCGAAGGGTGAGGAAATCTATATCTGAGGCCATTGATCTTCCGGAGCCTCTCACGGCATGAGAGTGGCGAGACACGGCAGCAGATAGGAGTCGCACAAAGCTCCCTGCCGCGTTTCCCCTCCAAGAACACAATGGCGGCATTCTTCTGTTGTGGCAGCGTGGCTCCGGCGCTTCGACGTTCATTTAGGCCTGAATTGGTCCAAAGCCTCGCCTCCCCCCCACCTCCCCCGTCGCTCGGGTGATTCGGTCGCGGCAGTTACACGTGAGCAAACAGCATCGCCGCCGCTGTGGCAGCTGCATCATCCTGGCACGGTTGAAAGGTAGAAGATGCTGGGCAGTCTTTTTCTCCCTTTGAGTCTTTTATCTCGCTCATAAAAGGCAGAAAAATCAGAGCCGCTGATATCTGGTTTGTGGATCAGTGGGAACCTGGACTGTACCATCTGCTCGCGATTAATTAACGACTGAAAAACACATTTTTTGTCATGTTTCATTCCTACGATCAAACGCGGAACGCCTGAGAAAGTTAACTCGAGTTCTGATTGTACCACCGACAACAAACACACCCAGTTTAATTACCTACGAATGCGGGAGCCTTCAAAATAAAAGCATCGGGCTTTGGGTCTTAGAAAAGTCGCCAAAGCAGGCCTCCACTCGGGGTCCCTCCACCACTTCTCGGACCCCAGGTGCGGAAGCGCTCGCTGACGAGACAGATGCGCTCCACTTTTATCGCCCGGCGCATTCTGAGGAGATGCTGTCGACGTTCCAGGTTACCACATGTAATTACGTGTCCGCGCGCCGCTCATTAAGCGCCGTCCCATCTGTGCCGTTTCGCCGGCGAACTTTAATGGCGCTTCAGCCACGTGAGACGGAGCCCTCCCAGCGCACAGGCCTAATAATCAAATATTCAAGGCCTGTGGCTCTGCAAAAAAAAAAAAAACTTGCCTGACAATCTTTTATAAAAATTTCATCGCTGTTGGATTCGGAAAAGGTTACAACTCGACTCGACGCGAGTCTTCAGACACTTGGCTACGCGCTCGTTTCATAATTCATCGCAAAATAGCGGCCTAATTTGTCTCACAAAGACCCTCTTTGTAAAAGCGAGCACCTGTGTGAAGTGTGTCGCTGCGTCCTAACATGGGTTTTGTCCCCCTAGTTTTGGTAACTGTTGTAGTTTTACATTCCAACCCGGGAGCGCAAACGTTTGACGCCGCCGTCCGCCCCCGTTTCCACCTCGTGTTATTCCGGCATCATATCGAGTTTCATCTTGCCTCAGCTGACTCATTTTGCCGGCCTGTATGTTTGTATTGATTTTAATCTGCTCCCTGAACACATCCCCAACGCGGGCCACTTCCCCCCCCCCCCCCCTCTGTCACACTCCTTCCTCTCTCTCTCCTCCTCCCCCTCTTGGCTGATTGTGTACATTGTTCCGCCAGATGCCGCGATGCCCAAAGATCAACAGTTAAAACGCCATAAATGATGTATAAGTCGCTCCACAGTGCGACGCCTGCGTCGGCAGATTGGATTTATGTATGAGAGCCTCCGCTGGCACTCCGTCTCTGTCGGCTGCTACTTGAATCGTAATGCCGCTCGCTCCGTTTCAGGCTTGTTTGTGGACGTCAAAACAAAGAACTTTGTCTCTCTAAATTGAAGGGGAAAAGTTCAGCCAAACTGAAGTCTTGACTGATTTGTGTTTACTTGTAACCGTTGTTGCCGAATGAGCACTGATTTGTTATTTCAAAGCCTGAACAAATTGGAGATTTTTTAGCCGATGTCAGAGCTCATCAAACTATTGCGATCATCTCATCACCAACGAGCGATGGTCCCAAAGTTTGACAACTACCCCCCCTCAAAGTGGGACATTAAGTTGGTTAATCATTACTTTCATTAGCTGGTCGCAATCCGTTCAGTATTTATGGCTCGGCAAACAATCTCCACAAGCGGCCTCCTTATCGACACGCGCGCGGAGAAAGGAAACAAATCGCAGCGCGGAGCTGAACAGAGCTGCCAAGTGCTAATCTGTGTTTATGTCTTGTGTACGTTGCTGGAGCAATACAAGGCCTTTAAGCTCTCCGTCGCCAGCAGTTGTACAGTCTGCAGCTTTTGTACAAATCACTGTTTGGTAAGAAGATTATCAGGATCTTTCAGATGTGCGTTGAGCGCCGCACATCTGCAACCTGTCCCAACAGGCGCGTTAAAAAGTGACGCTTCGATCCAACTGCCACATCAGAGGCAGCATTAGAAAAGCCTTAATTATTCATTGGCCGTTGAGGGCTGGCCGATGTGTCGGGTTTCTCCGTCAACGCTCTCTGACTCCGACGCCGTCTGCCGGGTCAACGGGATTCCACGACGGCGTCGCTACACGAGCTCGGCCATCTTTTGTTTGTCACCACGGCACTTTTTCATTTCAGAGGTAAGGAGGAAGGGATGGACGAAAAGAAAGGACGAAGCCGGAGATGAGACAGAAAGGAGGAGGAGGAGGAGGAGACACGGTGATGCTCGCTAAACCGGGTTTTTATGGAGGGATCCTTTTCCTCCCCAGAAGGCAGTGATTGGCATTAATTACC
>JASSRZ010000086.1:4777739-4792685 GCA_032164315.1 Malacoctenus gilli | reverse complement strand
AATTATTCATTGGCCGTTGAGGGCTGGCCGATGTGTCGGGTTTCTCCGTCAACGCTCTCTGACTCCGACGCCGTCTGGCGGGTCAAACGGGATTCCACGACGGCGTCGCGACACGAGCTCGGCCATCTTTTGTTGGTCACCGCGACGCTTTTTCGTTTTGTTACCAGGGGGGAGAGCACCCATGTTGACGGAGGTAAGGAGGAAGGGACGGACAAAAGGAAAGGAGGAAGCTGGAGAAGAGACAGAAAGGAGGAGGAGGAGGAGGAGGAGGAGGAGACGCGGTGATGCTCGCTAAACCGGGTTTTTATGGAGGGATCCTTTTCCTCCCCAGAAGGCAGTGATTGGCATTAATTACCCAACAGGTGCTAACAGCCATGAATCTCATAATTAACCAGTTCAGATTTAGTTCATTCGGGAAGACACGAGTATGCAGCAGAGGGTGGAGACGACGCAAGTGTGCGCGTGTGTCACGGGAAAGATCATGTCAGACAAATAGATTGTACAGGTACTGCGAGTCGGTTGTGGTTTATTGATGCTTTGCAGGATTCGCGATGTTCCTCTTTGATCTCGTGCGGCCGTTTCAAAGCGTTTCGCTCCGGATGGCGAGTGATTTGAAAGCCCGCTCCTTTTTTTTTTTCCCTTTAAGATGCTGGAATTTGCGGGACCGAGCGACAATGAGCTGACCGCGCAGCTCGCGCCCATTAAAAAAAATTGCCAGACCTTCTCCGCCAACAAACGCGCAGGATATTCTGCTGCTGAAGAGGACCGCCGTCCTCGCGGTGACCAGCCGCGACCATATTGAAGCGACGCCGCTTTGCAGAACGAAGCGGACAGCAGTTTGTGAGCAGGCGGGTGAGCAGCATGAGGAGGAGACGGCAGGCTGTTCCGACTCTTTCTGCTTCTTCCACAGACTAATAATAGGGCCTTTGTTTGCTGAATGGATAGTTGAGTCGCATGCATGTCTCTTTCCTCCGACTTTTATCATTCAATCATCCAGCAAACAAGAGTGAACAGCTGAGGATGCTGTTTGTCAGTGGGAGACGAGACTTGGCTCCGCTCGCAGATCATGTGCTGCTGCTCATCCCACAAATGATTGATCCTTCCGACCGTTGGCACGTTTAGCAGTGACATCGACAGAGGAAATGCTGTTGGGTTGTTGTGCTATGTTCATCAAAAAACACATTTCTTGCATCCAGTTCTGTTGAGGGTCTCAACCTGGGGTCTAGGACCCTTTTTTGGGGCTGCCAGAGTTCACAGTGGAGGGGCCAGGCTTTTTCTTCACACTGTTGATTTCGTACAACCCACAAAAACAGCCGTTTCTTTTATTTTGAAGGTTCCTGCTACTGGAGTCAGTGGTCGAAACAGGTTTGGCTTCGCTGCAAGGTTTTTACCGAATCAGAGGGTCCTCATCATTTGCAGAAGCAAATTTGGGGGCTCCTGGGAAAAAAAAGGACAGGGACTTGTTGACATGTATGATCCATCTTCATGTCAAGCGCTCGCTGCACAGGCAGCCAAGTGTTTCTGCCCTCCCAGAATGGCGCTCTGAGTGGTGCGCTACATTCGAAGGGGCTGTTGGCAGCGAAAGCAGGGCGCAGCAGGTTGGGTAAAAGGGGGGGGGGGCTGATTGGGGAGGGTGGCGAGTGGCCCATATGGGATTTCCTTATGACCCACTTCGAAACCCCCCCTTCCCCCCCAGACTCAAACACATTGTTGCACAGAAGCCAGAGATGCCTTCACCCGCTTCGCCGTCGCCGCTCTGCAGCACTCACCAGGCAGACGGAGGAGCCTTTGTCTGCTCGCGCTGGGTTTTTTTTTTTTCCCTCTCTTTCCCTGCCGTGTTGCCAAGACACGGACTGGCGCAGAGGAGCCGACGGCTCCGCCGGCGCTCGGCGGGGCCGTCGCCTCGTCGCCTGAGGGCGGACACCTCCCCCCGCCCCCCCCCCTTTTTCTCTCACATGGAAGCTATCGCATAACAGCCATTGGAGATTCATGCATGAAACAGAGGCACGTGGGAGGCGCCGGGCGTATCCACGTGGAAAAAAAGAAAAAGAAAAAAGAATCTGCTCGGGAACTGTTGCGCGAAGGGATCGCGGCGAGCGCAAACACCCATGTCAAAAATGTGCGCCCATCCAGCACGTGCGCCGGCGCAAACGCATGCACGCCAATATGCCGGCGCTCCCGTCGTTCAGCCGTGCGATCCCTGCCGCCCCCCCCGCCCCTCGTCTTCTCCGGCAAACACAGCGAGACACACTGTACGCGTCGCGCCCTGCCGCCGCTTGTCTTCTTTTGCTTACAAATGGAGCGAGGCAGCCGGTCTTTCTTCGGTAACCTACTTTTTTCTCGCCACCCCCCCCACCCTCCCTCACCCCGCTCTTTCTCCTTTTTCACTTGCCTCCCCCAACTCTCTGGGGGGGGGGGGGGGCGCAAGTATTGGATGTCTTGCAGGAGTCGATCCCCCAGCAGCGCACGGGGGCCCATCAATAAGCGCTGTGCTTAGTTTGTATTGCTAAGAATAGAACGTCAGCCGGGCGTCTTTTGTGGATGAGCAGACAGGTCCCGCGGTGGAGCGCCGGATTCACTGGCGGGCTAATCTGTCCCTCTTAGCGCGCGGATCCTCTCGGGAGCACTTCCAGGTTCCTGAAATAATATTTCCTCTTTGCCCAAATCTTTCAGCAAGCTCGCGGAAAAGCGGGAGGGAAGGTATCAGATGGCCCCTTGGATATGTGCATTCTGAGCCTTTAATGATGCAGTGGAAGTGTGCTGACCTGTTCTCTCGCTGCCTCTCTCCCTCTCTCCCTCTCTCTCTCTCTCTATCTCTTCCTTTATGAGCTGCAGCTAAATAAAAAAAGCAGAGAGAAAGAGAGAGAGAGAGAGAGAGAGAGGCGGATAAAGACTCTGGATGCTTTTGACAACAGATGGGCCGAGGGAGCAGGGGATTGAGAGGGAAGATGAGCCACCCAGAGAAAAGAGAAGGCAGATAAACAGGTACACAAATAAACAGGCACATGGATAAGCGTGTGTTGCCTAGCATGTGCTGATACCAGACAGGCATATGGCGGGCGACGGAGACAGAGGGAGAGGGGACGGATCCCTCGGAGCACCGGGCCTCCCGATCTGGCCCCTCCGCGATCCTCGGAGGAGCCGGTGGACCCTCTGCGACGGCGCGCCCGTTCGAGTTCGGCCGATCGGGCTCTGACTGACCAGTGCGGAGCGTTGGAGTGGCTCCAGCGAGCCCACAGAGGGCTGACGTTCGTGTCGGTCTTTGCCCAGAGAACCCGACTAAGCACAGCCTGAATAGTCAACAGTGAGCCTCCTTCATGTTGGTCCAACAGGCTTTGTGAAGACATCACAGGAAGAAACAAGAGGAATGAAAAACAGCATCGCTGGAGGAACAACTTTCTCTCGCAAACTCGCGAGTCTTCGAGCAAAACGAGCTGCATCCGGGAATATCGAGCTGCTGTGCTTCGAGGCACATCGAGGAAGTATGTAAAGCGGGGTTGTTTGTGCCGAACCTCCCTGGAAGTACACCTAGGAAGCCTCTCTTTGTTCGCCAGACAAAAAAAGCCCGCTAATTGCAGCCTGGGATTGATTAGATTGTTCCGATGTCGTGTAAACTGCGCGCGGCCCCCAGCTCGCGTTCGAGCTCTGCTCCTCGCTCGACTTCGGCAATTATTCTCGCGCATTTTTTCTCACCCTGCTGTTGCTGGCTGACTGGCTGTGAGGGGATGAGTGAAGGAAGAGAGAGGGGGGTGTGGGGGTGGGGGTGGGGGGGCTTTCACTGCCATGCCTCATCTTCACAGGCCAAGAAAAGCCCCTCACAGCTGTGCCCCGACGCTTAAACCTGCCAGGGATTCAGCCCAAGGGGCCCAGGTGCAGCAGACTAAAGCTTTTAGACATAAAGCCTCTCTTCAGCCGAGCCAGACCAGCAGACTGTAGGTCAGACTCTGAGAGGGGGGGTGTGGGGGGCGGGCGGGGGATTCGGAGTTACATTTATTTAAACGCTATCGGCGGTCAGGATCGCGTGTCCAGTCGTGCCGTGGGGATAATGGCTGGGGTGAGGATTGTGTCCCAGTTTGGCCCCTGTTAGCAAGTGTTTGCTTTTGTACCCAACGATCCAATAAAAACAAGTGCATTTGTTTTTTTTTGGGGGGGGGGAATTAAACTAATTGAAGCTCAAAGGTCCACTTGTGCTTTTATAGTTTTAAAATGCACCTCGTGGGCTCCAGGCAACATGTTTTAAAGGTCTCTCTCTCTTTTTTTTTAACAGCCAAAAATGAACTTCAGTCATGTTTTAATTTCACTTTTCTGCTTTGGAGAGCAGGTCGGGGGAATAATCAACTCCATGTCAAAACGCGAGTGTCACAAGGTGTCGAAATGTGAACCAACACAACAGTCGCACCACAAAAATGGGCCACACTAAGGAAGACAAAGCAGGCGGGGTCAGACACTCACACACACAACCTTCCCTGAACAAATCCAAAGCAACACGTTGCATCCTCAAATTATTCTCACTGAACAGTATTCTCGGCTGAGACCCTCTGCTCCATGCAGTGGTCGAAGATACGAGACCCTCGATGTCACGGTGAAGCCAAACTCATCATGCGATCGCATCAACTTCACTGGAATCACGTCCGTTCAGGCCTGGAAGTTTGCCTTTCTACTTGCCACGCACACCTGACAGGCTCTCACAAGGAAAAGTTCAGCAGCGTCCTGCCCGTCTTCCTCTGGTGGTATCTGGGTCGGCACCGCTGACATGTTGTCAGAGGTGTCAGCCCCCCCCCCCCACCCCCCACCCCCCCAATCGAGACACACATCATTATCATCACCATCTCCCACTGCCTCCCTCCCGATCTGTCCGACTCTGTCTGTCTCGCTTTGTCTCTAACAGCATGTTGCCCTCCGCTGATGGAGCGGCGGTCCCCCTCTGCTGACTCATAACGGCCCGGAAAGTCAAGGTGGCTCTACGGGTGTAGCGCCGTGCCAATCAGGGGTGGGGGGGTGGGGGGGTCAAACAGTGAGGACGCGAGAACTTTAAAAGACGCTGGACTCTTTTCCGACCAGGAAAAAAACAAAAACACGCAGAGTTTTCAGGCTGCACTTAAGAATGAAACATTGTTTTCTGTTTCGAGAGACAGAAGATCATTGAGAAAAACAACAGGCCCAGATGTGATCGTGGATGTTGCGTTTCGACGAGTGGTGCTCCATCATCGTGATGAATAGGGGCTCCTCTTTGTCAATCATGTGCTTTAGTGGAGCAGGTATTTATTTCTCTGTTTTCGCAGCGGGCCCCTCTCTCTCTCTCTCTCTCTCTCTCTCTCTCTCTCTCTCTATCTCTCTCTCTCTCTCTCTCTCTGTCTCTCTCTCTCTCTGAGGCCTGGTGACTGATGAGTCCTGTCACAGGGAGGAACACCCAGGCTGTAGCCACCGGAGACGAGCGCCTGAGGCGCCTATCAGATTCCAATGTGACAGAAACCGCCGCGCCGATATTTTTTCGAAACACTCTCGAAATGAAGTTTCTCTGAAACAATTTTCGACGCGGAGGGAACGAAACTGTTTCTGACCAAAAAAGAAAAAAAAAAAGCAGAGATCATGAAACAACCTTGTCTTCGGCACGTGTCGCCAAAGCGGTCTTGTGTTTGGCTGCTCAGTTGCCGGAGTCACAAAAACACGTTTCAACTCGGATACACTCCTGCAGGGCAGGATGACGTACTGTTACGGGAGGCATCTATCGAGCAATATATTGATAACCACACATGAGCTGGTTAATGTGTGCGATTTCTCGTTGCCGTGACACGTCCCAGATTAGGCGGCGTTTTGCAGCGATTTCTTTCCGAAACGACTTTCCTCGCGCGTTCCAACAGGCGTTCTCCCACACATCTGTCAGCGCTCAGCGGCGCGGGGCGACTCGGTGTTTTTTAAGCATCTGATAAACAGGTCTTCATATCTGGAGGTGTTATTTGGAATTTAATTTGCTCCGATGCCCTTCACGTGTGAGCCGCTGCCATCCACCCGTGCGGCGCAGATGCCACGGGGTGGATGCATCCGACGACGGCAGCAATGACACACTGTAATGCCGTTACGAATGACTACACCCATCTGCTGTATGGCTTAAAAAAGTTGGAAGGAGATAAAAAAATTTAAAAAAACTTTTAGGTAAGCTGCTTCTGTAACACACCAATCAGCCACAACAATAAAACCACCTGCTTTGGTTGTATCAAGCTGCCGGTACGAGACAGTACCACACAAGCTGCTTCATTGGACATGTCAGCCTGACTCTGAGACCTTCCCAGTCAGAGGTACTGATGTGGTTCCTGATTCCACCAGATCGCCTTCAAGAACCAACTCCTGGCGTCATAACAGAGTCGTATGTCTCTTGCTTTAATCGCTCGATAATAGCAAGTGTCAGACGCAAAAAGACGTGGAAAAGTGAGGACTATGTGAGAGCTGCAGGTGTGACTGGACACTGATGGCCATGATCACCAAGTTGTGTTACTCGGTGAGAGACTTGATGCATGCAGAGAACCTTTAAGCCCCGGATCCCTTCAGAGATCCCTCCAAATCAGCTATCAAAGCCATCCCTCGCTATAGATTCAGCGTCAGCCTCTAACAATGCCCCGCGGGACTCGCGTCAAAAGCATTGTCTTCTGACAGGACAACGCGGGAGCCGGTGAATCCCCGCCGCAAACGTTCCGCCAACGGAACGCGGCAACAACTGAGGGAGGGAACAATAGAAATCGATAGCGCTTCAAGACGAGGAAAGGTATGAAGGAAAGCGCTAATCATAACCGGGCTACAGCCAAAGTCATTGTGCTTCCAAAGGCTCTGCGAGGAACAATTAAGGGGGAGATAAGCCGCTGTCTCTGCCATCGTTTCCCGCCGCCATTTCCCAGGACAGACTTTTCAATAACGCCGGTTTTCCCCCGCACCGCGCCGCTATCTGCTTAATGGTCAGGCCTCGCGGGAGACCCTCCGAGAAATGCGATCGGGTTTGGAACGGAGACGAGCGTGCGCGCGTCACCCACACTCTCCCGAGCGCTCGCCGGCGCCCGCTCCGGCCGGCGAAGCCCCTCCCTCCCTCCCTCCCTCTCCGCCGCGTTCTAAATGGGGGGGAGCGCTGATGCGCTAATGAGTGAAGACAAAGCGAGCAGCATATGGTGATGATAATGAGATGAAGAATGTTTGGAAAACAAGGCCGTCGTACGAGGCTGTGGGTGCGACGCGGCGCTTTCCGGAGCAGCCGCGCGGCGTTGTGCGGGCGGGTCTCGTACGGGGAGGACTCCAGGCTAAGCTCCGCGACATATATTATTCATGACCCCGCGCGCCCAAGTCCTCGAGGCGCCGTCTCCGGGGCGAATAAACGGCAGGATGGTGCCAGTGACACGGCTCTAACGCGGCGTGATCCCATTACGGCTTTGCGCATGGGTGGCGGCGGCGACTGTTGATGCTAATTTTAAACAGTGTTGCTCAACAGCGGCGTTCAAACGGGAGTCGTTAAGTAACCTCTCATTAAGGCAGCCGCGCGTGTTTGCCGCGTGTGAAGTCGAACAGATGATGTTGGGCGCCGCGGCTCAGGCGGCGCGTCTGGATACTGAGCGGTTTGCCAGGGGTTGATGTTTGAAGCGTCGTGGAGTGTCCATCCCTCAATCGCCAAGGCGACGGAACATCAAACGATAACTTTTCTCTCCTACGACTTTGCAGACCGAGATCCCGCGTTCGCGCGAACTCCACCTGTACGGCCGGCTTCAGTCGCCGTTGCCCTTTGGCCCCTTCAGGAAGTCGGGGACTCGCTCTTTTGAAGTGGCTTCTCCGTGACTTTCGAAGCACCTCTAAAGCCGGTCGCGCGTCTCCCACAAAGCCGGCGGCCTTTCAAAGTCTTGGCGTCGCCGTCAGATCGTTTCTCCCCGAGACTTTCTGGCCCTCACGCTTTCGAACCCGCCGCCCGCCACGTTTAGTGCCAGCAGGTAGCAGGACCCGCCGAGCCTCGGACATCTGTTGTACGCCGCGCCGCAAACTTTCCTCTTTGTGCGTCGCCGGACATCTGATGCCCCCCCGCCCCCCCCCGCCCATCGCAGAGGGGCGTGACCCTCTCCCCACCGGGCGTTCAAACGCCCCCCCTTCGCTCGCATGCACTCCCTCACCTTTACCGCCCGCCAAACAAAGGGGATTTCTTGTTTTTTTTTTTCTTTCGGCGCCGAAATTCCCCCGAGCTCAGCGGGCGTGTGGCGAGCCCCCCCCCCCCCCCGCTCAGTCTGTGATCCTCGCTGTACTCCGTGCTGCAAGGCAGAGATACGGGCCGGAGGGATGAGGTCAAAACAGATGCAGCTTCTTATGTGCTGTAAACAGACAGGGGAGGGGGTGGGGGTGGGGGGGTTCGGGGGGGGGGGGGGGGGATAAAGAGGGAGCGCTCGACTCCCGCCTCACACAGCCTCACACATAACCTGCTTATCGTCTCAGTGTGACTAAATATGCATATGCATGGAAACAGAGTGGAACCCACACACTTCCACTCAAGCAGGACTCTGTGTGTGTGTTAATGTATGTGTGTGTGTGTGTGTGTGTGTGGTGTCAGGACACAGTCGGTGAATGGCTTCTGACGAGTCATATACCGATACCAGCCTCAGGATCAGGGTCCGGTTAGATCTCGTTTTAGCTCGGCACTGAAATGAGTCATGCATCATTTAACCGATAAATGCCTTCTATAAAGAACCAATTTTCAGACTTCTCTCAGATTTAATGCATCCTGAAAAAAAAACAAACAAACTGAAGGGAGAAAGAGGAGGCGGGGGGTGGGGGTCCCGTGTCAATCCTATCGGGGCAGCGGCGGCCCTCCAGAGAGCTAAGCGAGAGAAAATCACGAAAGAGAAGCCGTCGATATCCCTCCATCTGCAAAACACCTTTTTTATATGCGAAGGGGAAAAGCCTTTAAACATATTGGTGCAGTTTTGAGTCCGAACGGCAGCTTTACTGTTGAAGAAACGCAGGCGAGCCTCGAGTCTCTCTTGAGTCTTCTAGAGTCTCTCCAGAGGTCAGTTTGGAGCCTTTCCCAGGCCTGCGGGGCCACACGTCAGAAACGCCGGCGCCCGCTTTTACTCGCAGCGATCGCACCGCTCCGTTTCCCCGCAACTCCTCCGAGCTCCTCACGCGAGACGGCGAGCGTCGCTCCCGATCGCGCGGAACAATACGGCCTCGCTTTGGACAACTGCACGCGTCTCAGCTTTCACTGTGCGCCTCTGTTTACACAGGTTCCCATTGTCGGTGCAGACTTTTGTGTCAACATCAATTCGACTCAAAGTGTTTGTTTTTTTTTTGTGCGTGTGTCTTTTTTCTTTTTTTTTTTTTTTTTACCCTGCGATGACTCACGGAAAACTGCCTGCTTAGCCAAAGCGGAGCGAGTCGTTCAATAAAACATGCGCGACTCTCCGGCGAAGCCGCAGAGGATGTGACCCGGAACGGGCCGACGAGGAGGCCCGGTGCCGACACGTGAGCAATCGGCGGGCGAGAGCGTGGAAACGGAGAGGCCGCCGGAGCAGCGGGCTGCATAACATAGGTTGCGTAACAATGACTTCTTCAGCACTGTACAGCAGGCCTGCCTGTTGATATGTGGGCGCGGGTGACTGCGGGACAATGCGAACTCGCCGTGCGCTGCAAAGCAAATACTACACGAGAGAATACTGTTGCCATGACAAGAGAGAGAGAGGGAGAGGGAGAGAGAGAGAGAGAGAGAGAGAGAGAGAGGGAGGGAGGGAGGGAAGGGGGGAGAGATGACAGGGAAGAAGCGCTGCAGCCAAAGAAAAGAAGAGGGTTTATCCACTCGCCGAGTGAGGAGAAAGGGGGCACAATGGATGACTCAGCTGCTTACAATTTTCAGCGCCGAATCGAACACGCGGTGAAATTACACTGTACAGCCAGTAGCAATGGAGCCGGGCCAAGCATGAGGCCCTCCTACATACATGTGCTCTGGCTCCTCTCTCCGTTGCGCCGTCTGTCTTCATGGGTTTTTCTTTTCGGTTTTTTTTTCCCCGTCACATATTTATGGAGCTAAATCCAGGCCAAAAGCGGTGGGAAAAAAAAGAAACCCCTTGAAATTTCAATAAAGATCTTGATTTTTTTTTTTTTCTAAAAGAATTAAATCACTGAATTGGGGAAAATCAAGTGTTCACTTGTAGCAATTAAAGAGCTCATTCAACCTGAAAAATCCGTCATTTATCTTTAATTTAATTCCATGTTTTAATTCTTGAAACATTGAACTTTCATTTTTTTGGCCTGGATTCAGCCCAATGCATATTCCCTTTACACACACACACACACACACACACACACACACACAGACACACACACAGACACACACACACACACACACACACACACACACACACACACACACACACACACACGCACACATCAAGGGGGGCAGAGATGAAAGAATTGTCTACTCTATTTTCAACCGCTTCTGTGTGCAGCGGATCACAACATATTCTTGTCTGGGACATGAGAAAAGCACAGATACCACTTCTGCCCCAGGAGGATTGCCTCACGGCTCCATGCTGGATGTCTGGCTTCCCACGAGGGATGGAGAGATGGAGAGAGAGAGAGAGAGGGAGGGAGAGAGAGAGTGGGAGGCCGAGGTGGAGGAGGGCGTGTTTTGAAACCGCTTTGCTTCTTTCTTTCTTTTTTTTTGGTGGTGCCCGTCTGTGCTGCGCTCCGTGGCGCGCGCTCCCGCTGCGCCTCGCTGACTGTGCTGTCTGTTACCTGGCGGTCATAAGCTCATCATCCACACGCTGTCTCATCAGCGCAGTCACACTTACTGTAATCCTGACACCCCGGCGCCTTTGCCCCGCAGTGTAAACTCGTGTAAATGTCTTCTTCTTCTTCTTCTTCTTCTCCTTTAATGCTAAAATTACGGCTCGTGCTGCGGCGCACGTTTCTAACGCAGCCACTTCGCCCTCTAATTCCTCCAGCAGACGAAAGTGGCCCCCCACGTGACGCCTTCGCACGGATAAATCAGCCAATTTTTGGCTCGGTTTCCGCTGGCGGTGATCGATGCAACGAGGTGATGCTTCAGCCTCGAGCCGAGCCGTGCCTGTTTTTCCGTGAGACAGAACAGGAAGTAAAGATCTCACACTGGCCGGCGGCGATGCTGCACGGCCAGGCGTCCGTCTTGACAATCTCGCAAAGGTCTGAGGAGAATCATGATCGCTGACCTTTCGGGGGGACTAGGGGTGAGATGGAGCGGCCATCAGTGAGAAGCTTTCACTGAGGCGGCACGACCGGATCGCTTCTCCGGCGCCGAGGTGGCTGGGTACGGCGGGGGGACGTCGGAGCGTGCCAAAAACAAAAGACATAGCCCACATCATCCCGATGGGTGGAGGCTCCGGAACGACTCTTGCCACCGCTCGGAGTTCTCTATACATTTCGCGAGCTGGCGCTGAGCTCTCGGCGGGGTAAAAATAACACCACAATAGGCACAGCAGGGCACAAAGCGCTGCTGTGGGAGTTATGAAAACCGCGTCGCAGAAGATGCGCAGCAGAAGTGATAATTCATCAGCGTAATGCATCCATCCATCCAGCCATCCAACCATCCATCCATCCACCCCCAACGCTGCCTGCATCGAACTCAGAACTCTGCGTCCTCTCCAAGCTGAGCCCGGGTGAGAGACGGCGCGCGCTGACCTCCAGTCTTCGGCTCACTTTGAGAGACAAACCGACAGCCGCGCAGCTGCTTAAAGGCTCCCTCAGCCCGACGCCAGGACGAGGCAGGTGTGAGGATTCGGGAGAGTCTGGCGCAGCTTCGTGTTTATACATGTTGCGGCTTTATTTTTTCTCCTTCGTTAACAAGGCCAAATGATTAAATTTTGATTCGCACGAGTCTGGAGAAATAACACCAGGAAGCAAAACAAACAAACAAAACGGAGAAGTAATATCCTATGACTGTTGTCGAGGACGGAGGGGGGGAGACAGAGGAGTGGGCGAGGGTTACAGAGGTCCAACTGGGAGGGCTCAGGCCTCACCCTGTTCCCACCACTGCGGGCCCTTGAGCAGGGGCCCCCAAGTTTACTGCAGGGACCCTAAAACAAGAACAGACATCTGTTTCCCAGCCTTCATTTATCCTTGCCACTTGTTAGAGACAGATGGGAGACAAATCCTGGATCCAGCATCGTTGTGTCAATTGTAACGATGCGTCTTAGATTTCACACAAGGACGCTGTGACCTCCTAAAGTCCAAAACGAAGCATCTGAAGGCAACAGGTGACTCTGAATGGTCCACTGGTGTGAATGCGTGTGTGTGACAGAGCTGTGGGATCATTTCCAGCTGGGTTGTGTGAAAACCCCCACCTGTCGATGCGCTCCGTGGGCGAAGCCTTGAAGCCCCCATTTTGTGTTGGATTACAATCTAGCGATACATCCCGGCCGGATTAAGGGTTTTATCTCCGCTCGCCACGTTTGTTTCGACCCGGCGCCCGAAACAAAAGAACCCGGCCGTCCGCTGCCAATATTGTCCCCAGCTGTGGCTCAGGCTGCCGTCTGCGTTTGCATGCGCGCCCTGGTCTCCGGGAAAGGTTTCGGCCGCGGGAGGAAAGGTCAGCTGTCGCCGCGGGCTGGAGGGCTGCCGCCACCTCCGAGAAATCCGTTTTGTTACGGTTCAGGCTGTGACCACACCAGCGGGGGGGGGGGGGGGTCCCGCTGCTTCCCCCTCCCCTCCATCAAGGGTGACGGACACACGGCTGACAGCTGCCAGTCATCCTGGTGGATCGGGGGGCTTCGGGATGGGGAGGGAGGGGGTGTCACCTGGACGCCTCGTTTGTTCTCACTCCTCTCAACTGAGATCACTGCTTAGCGGGGTGAGACGGAGGGGCTTCCTGGGGCAGATCCTGGATCAGAAGCAGTAGATGTGGATCTCTGAAGTTGGAGAATAACTGTTTCCTGATTAGCTTTGACAGACCATCTTTGGTCAAGGCTCTCAGAAAAGCCTTTTCTCTCCATAGAGCCAACCGCCTGTCAAAGAACACACTGGTCCTGACCTTTTGGGTCAGTTTGGTCGAAGAATGTGTCACTTTTTTACCACTTGCAGGAAGAACAACACAAAAACCCTTCAGAAACGTTCTATCACCTGGTAGAAATCTTCACTGACAGGGTAAAAACCTTGTACAAACACACTCCTTATGGTTTCCTGAAGCTCTGATATTCTGTCTCTGGAAAGAGGAAGCTCATGATGAGCCAGTGGGTGAAGGAAACATCTGAACTCCTTTGCAAAGCATCTTCATTTAGAGCTGGATGAAGAAAAATTCATGATCAAAACCAGCGGGCAAAGTGACGACCGCCCGGAGTCCAAAAATGTAGGACGGCGGCTCGTAGTTTCTCCTTCGTTTATCGACTGTTTGTCTTTACGTAATGGCGGTGAAAGCCGTTCCACGCCGCCGCGATCGTGGTGGCTCACGCGTCCGCCACGAATCAGCCCGTGGCTGAGTGCCTGAAAAAGGAGGCGGCGCACCTGTGCTCTGATAGGATACTGAATTCCACAAATGTGCCCCTCAAAGCGGACCGAATCCATTATGAAACGAGGAAAATAGGTGACCTCACGCCAGCCATTCAGGCCCGTTGCAAAGATAAATAAAGCGGTGGAACGGCGTTTCATCCAGACCGGAGTGAATGCCGTTTTTCTCTCTCCCCCCCCCGCCCCCCCCTCCACCTCCCGCCACCGAATTTCTTTTAAATTCATGAGCGGGAGAAAAGTGCCCCGGCATCCTGATATCTCAGAGCCTTCAGCGCTGCCTCTTTTTTTTTTTCTTCTTTATTCATTCGCCCCATGACACCCGCCCCCCCCCCCCCTTCTCAACCCCATCCCCTTGAACCGACTCCCGCCCCCCCCCTCGCGTGTCAGTACGACCGAAACCGCCGCGGTGGTTCGCGGTGGCTCCGACCATCTGCCGCGTGGTGGAGGTGCCGTGCAGGTGGGCGCTGGAGTTTTTGGTCCACTGCAGCGCTTTAAAAAAAAGAAAAAGAAAAGAAACACACTCCATGTGTGTTTTTTTTTTTTTTCATTTCCTCCCAAAAAAACGCCACGGGACATTTCAGCACATCGGGGAGTCTCCAGCCTTTTCCTCGCCATCACGCCGTCTCTCACTCTGATGTTCTTTTTAATTGCCTCCACACTCCCTCGTCAGTCCGACGTAGATTGTGTGCATGCACGTGTGTGTGGTATAAGTCAGGTGACAGACCTAAGTGTTTAATTGGTACCAACACAACTTGCCCGGCCTCAGCTGGAGGATGCGGGTTCGGGGGGGGGGGGGCTTCGTCTGCGACCCGACGGCCCCGACAAAACGCCGCCGAGATGAAACGCCTCGGAAACGGCGCGGCGGATCAATACCGCCGGCGTGCAGCGGACCGACGTCTCCGTCTGTTTGTAGCGGAGCAACCAAAAGGTCACCTGAATGGGGCGAGTTGGAGAACGGCGGGATGGGGCGTGAAGGAGGAGCCCGTCTTTTTTTCCCCCTCCGCCGTCTTGAATTTTTCCACCCTAATGATTTTTTTCCCCCCTCCTCCTCCTCCTCCTCCTTCCCTTGTGCTTCCTTTATGTTCCTACCAACCATCTTTAAAACTTTCCTCTCTCTTTACTCTCTGCGTGCGTCCCCGCCGCTCTCCATTTCCCACTTTCTCACCCCCCCCCCCTCCGCTCGTTCCTCTGCATTTTTTCGAACTTTATTCATCTTTCTCATATCACCAAGTGGCAGCACAGAGGCTTTTAGCGGGATGCGTTCACTTAGCGAGGATACCTCCGCCGTCCGTAACAGGAATTCACAATTATCTGCGAGGCGCAGCGCGGCCAGGGGAACAATTCCCACGTTATGTTCTTAACATTCGGCTGCACTTTAAAGCTGGACCGAGCCGCCACTGCTGCCGGGGGGGGGGGGGGGGGGGGGGGGGGGGGGGGGGGGGGGGGGGGGGGGGG
>JASSRZ010000086.1:4764654-4777729 GCA_032164315.1 Malacoctenus gilli | reverse complement strand
GGACCGAGCCGCCACTGCTGCCGCCGCCCCCCCCCCCCCCCCCCACCTTCACATCTTTCGAAATGTAATTATCATTTATTTAATTAGAGGAAGACATTACACTCAGACAGTCTTGCAGCCATGATACTGTAATTAATCTTAGACGTGCAGAAGAAAGGAGAGCCAAGAATGTCCCCTTAATGGGAGGATCTGATGGGACTGCGCAAGTGTCCTGAAGGTTTGAAAGGCACAAAGTCAGGCGAGTTACAAAGGAAATGTGGTTTGGCGGTGGAACAGCTGCCTTTAACGAGATCGATAACACTTGGGGACCACGGGCTCTGTCGTAATCTTTGTGTTTTCTAATGATTTTCAGTGTTTTCAGTGATAGATTTGTCATTTTTTTGTTGCCTTATTTCGGTCGTTGCTAAACGGAGTTAATATCCAGTTCCTGCTCTATCATCTTGAACTCTGGTGTCCTGTGGCTCCACCCTAAAAATGGCTGAGCTTGACTGCCTCCACCTGTGTCTCATAAGTCCCCCTTGCCTCATGAGTAGACATAAATTCTTTGCTGTTATCTGGCTTCTTTTTATTGGTTTTAAGCAGTTACTTTTGACCTGAGATTTACCTGGGAGCGAGTTTGTGCCTGGGTTTTGCTGCTTCAACTTGAGTCTTTTGCTTTCTGCATCTTTCTGTTAATTAATGATGGAAATAATGGAAGTGATCGAAAGGATCCTAAAAAGGGGGAAATCAACTGAGCCGCGAATATGATGCCGTCTGTGATTGTGTCCTTACGTTACTGTGCTTAGGTGCTGGTACAGCTATAGCACTTGAATGTTGTCGTCCTGATTTGGATGTTGCGATTGTGTTCTCATCCATCAGCATTTCGCCACCACCGCCACCACCACCAGCAGCGGCAGCAGCAGCAAGGAATCCCGGCCAGTTTTATTATTTCGCCCGGTGACCGATGTGAAATGTAGTCGAGTTCCCGTGTTGAAATTACATCACAGCAGAGACAAACACATCCCTCAGATTTATTTCGAGCAGCAGCCCGGCCCTCTTACACTATATGTGGCGAACAATAAATGTGATAAAGTGTCCAGCATTTCACACTCGGCTTTTTAACCGTCACACACCATTTGGGTACAGCGCGTGCTGGCGCATGGAATAGCAGGTTCTTTTGCTTGGGAGTCGGTGATACAGAATGAGGATCGGAGCTGTGGATGCACAAACACAAACCAGTGGTCTGAATATGTTCGAATTACAGACAACGAGAGGACACGAAAGCTGCTTGCTTCACTTCGGACTGTTCAAACAGTGAGGAACTCATTAACTGCTCACTCATCATGCGCTGAACCATTTTTTTGCTCAAGTGCCTCAAACTTGCCTTCGACAAAGAGAGTCAAAGGTATAACCGCCGAGCCGAACGTGCATTAAACTTGATGGCTCAGTAATCGAGTAAATGTATTCGCAGCACTCCGGCTTGAGTGCCGACATAAACGTGATCAAAATGACTCGTAAAATTCCGTGTAATAGAGCCCAGGTGCAGCTTTTCGCTGTCTATCTACACACGCTGGACCGTGTCCAACTGTGTAACAGGCAGCAAGTCATACAATTGGCAGCAGCTGGCGAGGACGGCACGGATCCGTCAGCTGATGCTCGCGAGTGCCGAGAACCGCGGACGGAAGCACTCCCTCCTGTCCTCCGAGTCCGACCGTAACCCTGTCCTGGTCTCCTGTCCGCAGAGGGAGGCCAGATCAACAACAACGTGGGACCGGCCTCCAACCTGGCCCAGCAGCACCCGTACCCCGCCATCAGCCAGCTGGCGCACGTCTACGAGCAGCAGCAGCAGCAGCAGCAGCAGCAACAGCAGCAGCAGAACAAGGATCTCAACAAATACGCCTCCTTGAAGGCTGTAGGTGAGTGTTGGTCCCAGCACGGCATCCTGAAAGCCCCCCCCTCTCCGCATTAAATGAACTGAAAGGTAATTATATGCTTTGATCGTTGAGCAACAAGTGCAGACCCCCTTCAACTACAGCCCGGATCCTGAAGCTCGTTTGTTTGCCGATCTGTTCAGTGTCCAGTGATTCCCTGTCTGTTTCTGGGTTGTCATGGTAACGACGCAGGCGTCAGCACGCATGCCTGGTGACGTGGGCTGTGCCTCGAAAGCCTGAACGCCAAAAAAACTCGACGCAGTGAAACGTGGATGTGAAACATCTCGTCGTTGCTTCGCTCCACTCCAGTGACACCAGTCGAAACCGCAGCGACAGACAAAAAAGAGAGTCCCACCCCCCCAGCAGGGATCGAACCCAAGACCTTGCTGCACTCTGAGGGGCAGAGCGCAGGGACAAACGTGTGCTCACGTTTACATAACCAGAGAAGCAACCAAACTGCGTCTACGGCCGTTCATCAGGCGGATGTGGCAGCCGAAAGTGCCGACAGACGCGGCTTACCTCGCATGCGGCCCTATGTTTTTTGGGCGGCGCCGCCACTACATCACAACCCCGAACTCGTCTGAAAATGACACATCCATTTCTCAGCGCGCGCTCGTCAGCTTGTTTACGCTCCACAGGTACACCGCTGAGACTTGGAGCCCCCTCACTCCCGATATCATCTCCAAACACATTCAGATATCTGTATAAACAGCCACACGGCGCCATTTGTCCGCGCTCCCACTGAAAAACGATCCCACAAGCGTTGTCCTTGAAAGGCCTTTTTGTCCTGCATGTCCGGGGTTTGGAAAAAATGAAACGAGAGGAGGTAAAATACGGCGATAGAGGAAGTCTGAGACGTCCCGTGCGCGCGATGTTTCAGCGCTCCGGAGAGCCCTGACTCATCCCGAGACACGTTACAGTAATAGATGATCACGGTTGTTTATTCTAAGCGCTGTTCTCTGCCCCAGAAGCAAGAAGACGTTGTGTAATTACAGTAGAGGTTTATATAACTGCCTGTAAAAGTGAAATCAGAGAAACGGTTGAAGGATGGGGGGAAAAAAAAAAGAACGAAAGAGACAAGTGGACTGATCATTTTGGAGTTCAAAGAAAGAACATCAGTAGAGACGATGATTAGCTCTGTCATCCTGAGACCTGGAGCCTGACAGATGTACCCTCTGATGGCGTATTTTTATCGTTCTTATGGGGAGAGGGGGGGGGGAAATAAAGCCAAATATAGACTTCAGACATTGTCTAAATATTTCCAGTACAGCTGCAGCTCCGTTTGATCGCGAGGAAATCGCTCGGTTTTCCAGAATGCCAACCGAAGACATCTTGGTTTCCAGTCCCTGCGGATCAAACAACAAACAGATCCCTCCCTCCACTCAACGAGGAGAAAAATAAAATCCATCATTCCAAGCGGCAGACGTGCCAATTTCTGCGCCGACAGGGGGGGCCTGGATGGATCAGAGTGTGGTGGAAAAACCACAGGATGCGCCATGCGCAATTTTGAGGGAGGAGAAGCAGGGGCGGATCCCGACCCTCGCTGCTCCGCGACCGGGGGGGGACCGTATTCCTGAGGCCGGTGCGCGCACTCTTTTCATCTCGCCGCGCGGGAACACAACAGATGGATGCAGCACAGGCTCTGGGGATTGCGGTCGGCGTTTTGGGGGAGGGAAACCAGTGAAATCGGTATCCAAGGGGGGAGAGCGGAGGAGGCGGGATGAGGGAGAATGGGAACACGGGCGCTGTCGCATTCAGACTCCTGAAATTTGTTCGGAATCGGAAACGTGCTGCAGACAGGAGAAGTGACAGCAGAGTGCATGTGATAGTGGTCCGCGCTCTTGTCTCGCAGTACAAAGTTCCTTCACTCGCTGAACTGGTTCCTTTTCAAAAATGTTACCTCTTTCCTGGCGAGACGCGATCGGTTGACGAGAATTTCTTGGCCGAACGAAAAATCGCTGACGTTATTCGTGGGGTGGGGGGTGTGGGGGGGGGGGTGTGGTTGTCTGCCTCCAAAAAAGACTGAAGCCAGTGTTGGGGAGCGTTTTTCGGTTTTTACAGCTGAATAATTCAGCAACGGCAGAAAATTTGAAGGATGAAATGTTCTCGCCATGGGACCGGTGTTCGAGAAAGTAGCGATGGAGAAAAAAACAAAAAAAAACAGACAAAACCACCAACGCTCACTGCAGCACTTTCAGAAAAAGGTCCAGTCGTCAAGTCTGCTCAGGCAGAAAGACGCACGCGGGGTTTTTTTTTGTAACAGACAGAAGATTAGACAACGATGGAGGTCAAAACTATTCTCTGCTTTTTGAATTAAAAGCGTTGCCAGGTCTGAAGTAAAATACACCGAACTTAGTCAAACCGGTAGATCCAGACATCCGAACAAACAAATGAACAATGTAGCATCACTTCGCGATTCTTTTCCGAATGGGCCACCAGTTCCGAGCATGACTGGAAGGATCCAACTCCGAAGTGGGGTGGACTTCAGCCGTCGCTGTGATTTATTGTTGGTCGGAGGCAGCGTCAGGTCTGCGTGTGCTGATTTCGGTGATATACCGACATGGTCTGGGAGCGGCGATTGCCCGCAGGCCATAAAAAAGTCCGTCTGAAAAGCTGTGGTGTGTTCTGAGTCAGGTCGGAGGAAAGTGTTCCTTATTCCAGCTTCATGGGATGAAATGTTCAAATCCTCCAATGTGGTTGATTTACAATGAAAGAAATGGGTTGGGTTTTTTTGGGGGGGGGGTTTGTTTTACAAAACGCGTTTCTCAGAGGGTGAAAATAGTCTGAGCGAGGACGACGGAAGCAGCGTTGAAACAGTCCTACCCGTCGCGACTCCTCCCCTTCTTCCTCCCCCCGTTCAGTCACTCTCCATCTCCCCGCCCCTTTTTTTTTAATCTAAAGTGGTCCCGCTCGTCCTTTCATCACTCTCCCCAGACTGCCGTCCCACCTCCTCTCCGCTCTTGTAACCTTAAACGTCTGCGCTCGTACCCCCCCCCCCCGGTTCCTCCCTGTCGTCCTCCCTGTCCCCTTCGTTTCCACTTCTCCTCCTCCTCCTCCCTCTCAGTCTCCCATCTTTCTTTTTCCCCTTAAACCGCCGCCTTTATCGTCCACCTCTCTTTCTCTCTTCACCTTTCCCTCCCCTCCTCCCACCACAATCCATCACGCTCCGTATTGCCTGTTAAAGAATCATTGGGCCTCTAATCTCACCCCCCCCCCAAAAAAAGCCGCTCATATCTGATTCCATTACTGTAATTGAAGGGAGGTCTCCTTCCTCGGGCTCCCTCTTGATTGACAGATTTTCCATTCCACAAGTGGTATTCAAAGAGGCACCTGTGAAATGATTGGAAAGCCGTCCGCAGAAGCACAGCGGAGGAGCTCTGGATGGCGGACGGCAAACTGCAGATTACCGCCGGGCAAAAAAAAACATGAAAACGTCACACTCGAGCCATGAAAAATGAACGAATAAACCGACAGTTTCTTTTTCTTCCCTGCTTCACTCGAGTGTTCTCGCCGCTTGTTGACCAAAGACGGACGCCGCTTCCCCCGTTCTTTCCCCCCTGCTTCCATAATTGCCGCCGCCGCTTTCCCAGTGGTCCACCGAACCCACGGATGGGCCGCGCCTTCTGTCAATCAATACCCATCTCCATCCGTCCCTCCTGTGTATCCCTATAAGGTCACCATCGAACCCTGACGACATTCCTGGCTAAAAAAAAAAGAGTCCCGCTAATAAAGGTCCCTGGACGCCGGCCGGCGCGTCCAGTTCAGCTCGGACCCTCTGTGAGTACAAATGGCCAATTATGGCTCACGTCTCATGCGCGAGCGCTCGGCTAAATCCGACAACTGGCACACACCCCAAGGAGACAGCCTCCCTTCCTACACGCCTGCATGTGGGCCCGCTTACAACAGACGGTCGGCGGAGTAAATCTATAGTGACTGGACTCGTCGGGCTTGATTTAATTATTCCGATTCAGCCTCGCTCACAGTCACTGAAGTACAGTGATTATAGCACAGGAAGCTGTCCAGAACAAGCAGTGCGGTGCTGAGGTGCAGGGTGGTGGTGGTGGTGGGGCACTCCCCACTCAGGTTTGGCAATATGTTGCCAGTCCCCCCCATATCTTAGATTGATTTGTCAGATGAGGAAGATGCACTAAAGTTGTCCAACGTCAGCCATCATGGGACGATGTGGCGTAAGGAAACACGGCTGGTTTGAGTCCCAAACGGCCTCGTTTAAGTGCCGCACTGACCCGTCGCTCAGCCTCCGGGCCCGATATTGATGGACCTCCGCTTTTGAAGATTTAGCCGACCTGCCACGGAGAGCTGATTTGGATCCTGAGCCGGCATCCATTTCCTCGGCATAAAACTGCTTCTGTAAAGAGTTTGGTACAAAAATACAGAAGAAGGAAAAAAAAAAAAAGAAAGCCAGACGGTATTTACGTCACATAAAGGCTTCTAGAGAAACGCAGACTGATAGATGTTTCAGCTGGTGAAAAAAACCCTCCAAACAAGCGAAAACTGCCGCATGCATCAGAGTTTGGAAAGGCATTGTGAAACGCAAGATGCTTCGAAGAATAATGCTTATAAAAGCCCCTCAACTACCCGGCGAGCGGATTACCCGTCTGTCTGAAAGGCAGATTGAGGAGGCTCTTCAGCAGAGCGACGGAAGGCCCTCCTGCAGCCGAGTCCAGTGTTCAGGCTCACGTTCGCTCTCTCTCTGTGGTTGCGATTCGCGTCCATCCGCCCCGACGCAGGCTGATGAAGTTCAGAGGAGGTAATCGTGGAAGCAAACCAGGTGTCGCCCTAATGAGGGTCTCGCGTTATCTGCACCGTGGGACTTCGGGGAGGCGGGCTCCTCCTCCTCCTCCTCCTCCTCCTCCTTCTTCTTCTTCCTTCGCGAATGCATAATGCGCGCGAGAGAGTCTCAGTGGGACGCTGGATTTCTCGGGCAGAGGCATGTCGAGCCCACACGGCGCAACAGCGGTGTTTTCCGTTTCCACTCACGTACGCCGCTGGATGTGCGCGCCGTCGAGCTGACTACCCCCGGATTGATTCACCTGTCGCCTGAGCAAGTTTGATCCCCAGGGGCGGTCTGGTGGCGACTCGGCGGGTGAGAAGCGCCCGCTCCCCCCCTCCCCGCCTCCCCACCGACACCCATCCTCTCTCACACACACACACACACACTCTCTACCCCCTGGCTTCCTTGCTGCTATCCTTTTCACGGGGACGCTTGCTCATTTCTCTCCTCCGTTTGCGGAGCGATAAACAACATTTATAGTTACAGTGGCAAAGCAAAACTCGCCGAGTGTTAACTTTATCTTCAAGGACGCGGCGGCAACAAGGAGGCGAAGGAGTAATGACTCGGCCGCGAGCGGGAAGCTGACGGGAGAAATAAGAAGGGGGAAAAAAAAAAAAAAAAAAAAACGGCCGCGTTTCGCCGTGATAAGAGAAACGGCAGTCTGGTGACACTGGCCGACAAAAGGGGGGAATATATGTGTGGGGCGTTGAAGCAGGATGCTAAAGGGACACACGAGATAAGGAATTTGCTCCTCGCACCACCGACGGCAGAGCCAGCCAGCATGTAAGTGGAAAAGGTAGCCACTGGTCGCCTGTTGGCTCGGCTGAGATTATGTGTGTATATTTATCTGCTGGCCGTCTTCATCCCCTCTAAGCAATTTGTCACAAAGACTATCGGTTTCACTGAACGCACCGCATCACGGCGGAGGACCGACGCCACGCCACGAATGCATTAAAACCAGCTGTTGCGCCTATTGGCGCCACTTATGTTGTAAGGCTCGCCTAAATAAGGCCCGGTGATAAAAAAGAACGAAATCCCTTCACGCGGAACATAAAGCGTGCGCGTATATCTTAAGCTCACCTCTCCAAAGCTGGTGCAATTACACAGCTACTTGCAGCAGTTATCTGGCGCCTCAGCAGCCCTTGTTTCCACCTTTTTCCCCCCCAGATATCCATCCTTTTGCGTCGACACTGAACGCCCCACACACACCCCTCAAATGAAACACTCGTTGGCTTTTTTTTTTTTCTCCCAGGGAGCGAGAGGCGAGGTGGAGGAGACATTTTGGGCTTTCCTTTTGATTTCCCTCCCCCGGTGGCATCGCGGGCCTCCACACTGCAGGCGGTTGCAGGTGCCCCGAGACCGAGCGCGGTCAGTTCTGCCCGGCTGACTAACAAAGTGAAAGTATGAGGGATTTCTTTGGCGACCTTTCCTTCGGATGGTGGGAGTGAAAATGGGACGGGATGCCTTCCGTCCAAATTCCATCCCCGCTGGTGTGTGCGCTCCAAAGCGCGTGTCTCAGTTTGCAGCTGATCTGCAAACTGCCGAAAGTCTTATTTTGACTCACTGCATCACAGTTTTTCTCTCTCAATTTTGCAGCCAATTTGCAGGAAGCAAATTCATACAACACCCAGACTGAGACACCAGCGCTGTGCACGGGCATCTTTTTTTCATTGGTTCTTTCTGTCTTCCTGCAGCTGCCAAGTACAACGGTGAACTCTACAACAAGCATCGACTGATGGTGGAGCTGCCAACCAAAGGTGGCCTCCCTCTCCAGCCAATGGGCAACTCCAGACCCTCCATGGGAAACATGTCGTCCATGACTCCCCCGATGACCACCAACCCGATGGCTACCAACCCTCGGACCTCCAACTCCATGAATCCCTCCATCACCCAGATGATGACCCCGATGACGTCCATGACGCCCATGACCTCCTTGACGCCCATGACCTCCATGACGCCCATGACCTCCATGACGCCCATGACCTCCATGACGCCCATGACCTCGCATGCTCCCATGACCTCCCTGACTCCCATGACCTCGCATGCCCCGATGACCTCCCTGACTCCCATGACCTCCTTGGGTCCACTGACTCCAGAGCCGGTGGCCACCTACGTGACCGAGATGCCCACCATCTCCTCGGTGTCCACGCTCCCGACGGAACGGCACCTAACTGGTGGGGGAGGAGGGGGACTCAAGCCAAACGGCCAGAAACCCAAAGGCAGCCACAGCCATGCTGTCCACAGCTCTCACAGCTCACACAGTCACATTCACAGCCACAGTAGCAAGCCGCCAGGACTAGGGGCTACTTCCCTGGCACACATGGCGGGGACCATGCCAGGCGGCACATCCCTGGGCATCTCCAGGGCCGCTGGGACCGCGATTGGCCCGGGCTCGGCCACGATGGGGCGCCCGCTGGCGTACAGCTCCAACACGATCGCGGCCGGGCACGGGATGGGGCTGGGTCTGAAGGGCTGGGACGGGACTGAGACGGTGGGTCGGAGGAAGACCTACGGCCACAAGAGGCCTCAGTGTACCATACTGGAGCCCAACCAGCTCCACGGCACCCGAGGCCACAGCCACAGCCAACACTTCCTGCCCACACAGCCCTACTTTGTGACCAACAGCAAGACAGAGGTGACTGTGTGAGAGAGAGGACAGCTCGGGGAAAGGAGGCGTGTGGAGTGGTGGCAACGGGAGACGCCAGCTCCTGGTGTGTTCGAAGGTGCGACGTTACATGTGTGTATGTGTGGGGAAGCAGAGGATCATTGGTATACTGTGTCGCAGTGGTCCTCGTTTTCACAGAGCTCACCAATCAAATCACTCACAGACCTTTGCTATCAAGAGGATCGCGCCTAAGTCGGTGGCACCATACTCACTCAGAGTCTGCGCAGCGGGAGCGTTTGGACACCTGGGAGCAAGTTTCGGATGTCGTGTGGCGGTTCGCACCAACTGTGCGACGGCAACGACCTCGGTGCGACGACACACAGGTGTTAAAGCAGGAAACCGCTAATAAGGGGATAATTTAGCTTTGCGAACCAGATCCGAGAAGCAATACTCAAGAATGGAGTGTAAATCGTCGACAGGGAAAGGAGACAGACGGCAAGTTTATCCTCCAAACAAGAGGAGGTGCAACTTGGAATGGTTCGGAAGAAACACCATCTCCTTCTGATTCCTGTCCCACATCTCCCGAGGGCTTTGAAGCAGACATGCATGGATGAGGCCGCCGGGCTTTGAACTTCAGACACGTAAGGGGGGGGGGGGGGGTGTACCGTGGCTATTCACAAGCGCCTTCATCAGCTCCGCTGCTGAAGGTCGCCCTTTACCACAAGGCCCCGGCACAGAAAAGGAGGCTGACACGCCGGCATTGTTCCGTTCTGATCTCGTCTGCGTGGTGACAGCTGGCCCAGAGGAGGGAGAAGGTGGCAGGGAGGCGGCATTTGTTTGGTGCTGCGGCTGGCAGAAGGCTACCCGCCCCCCCCCTCACCCATCCACCCACCCACCCACCCCAGGCTCACCACGCCCGTGACACGCAAATACAAATATGTACTCATGCAGGCACATTTTTTTATGCACACCTCGAAACTGTAGAAATACACCACACCAAGGTCTGAATGTTCAGAGGGCTTTTTTAAAAAGAAGGATCCATAGACTGTATATAAAGATGTGTGAAAAGTATGTTGCTGCCCGTTTAGACTGGAACCAGTAGTTGCAGAAGAACTGTCCTACTCATACATCCAACCATTAGAACTATAGGTGACCGCTTCCCTTCTAATCCTCCATTTTTTGGGGGGCGTTTCAAGCGCCGCTATGTTGCAAAAAACTCAATTTAACTTCACTTGTCAAAATATTTTGCTACGCTCAACATCAGACAGTTGCCGAACAGACGAGATTACAGTGGTAAATGTTTACTTCTTTTTCAACTGCCCCAGTGCTTTCATTCTGAAGCCTCCCAACGGCCCGCGGTGGTAAAAGTGGGTGTGTCCACCTGCAATTGGCTTCGCTGTGACACTCTGGCTAATCAGGAGTCAGGGAGGGGGTTCAAAGGAAAGCACTGTCTCACGGACCCCTGGTTAACCCTCATTTTACGGGCCGGGAGAGAAACAAGGGGTCAAAGCAGCCAACAGGGGGCAGTGAACACGTCCTCACTTTGGAGGGTGTGGCACGACTTCTGTCTTTATATACAGTCTACAGCCAATAACTTGGAGATTTATTCACACTTCTGAAGAAAGAAACGGAGAATGCTTTCTGTGACCATGTAAAATGTAACTCAAAGAGACGGCAGCTACGTCAGATCCATGGACCAAACGAGGGACAGTTTGAAATGCGAGAGCTCCTTCGAAAACAAAAGAATCAAAAACTAAAAGCAGCTATGGTGTTTATACAGGCGACGTTCAAGAACAAACACTTGGAGAAAACAAGTGGGTGGGGGCCAGGGGGGAGGGTACAGTTGTCATGGATTTGTGCAACAGTAATGTAATAAATCTGCCCTCGAGCAGCTCACAACAACACTAATTAATATATTACATCAAGTTTGTTTGATCTGAACAAAAAAAAACTAAGTGTGAAAAAGGACATCCTGTGGTTTTAAGGGGGGTTAGATGTGCCAGACTTACTGTGAAATAACTTCACAGTTTGTTGCCAGGCAACAAACTGTTGAACTGTTCCTCTGAAAGAATAAATAAAATGTGCAACAAAAAAAAAGGAAAAGAAGAATTGGAGCTGCGTAGCGTTGGTCGGGGGAAGGCCTTGATCACACTGGAAGCAGACAGAGTGACTTAATTAACGCGTGCGACTGGACGCTGGCAGCTGTTAACCAAGTGGACCAAACGTGCGCCGATTCTCGACACGCTCTGTTTCTACGTGTTGTACTTCTTTGATTCGCGCACAGTGAGGAGTCGTCGGCGTAGAAGAGCATACCTGGAGTTCAACAGAAGGCGTTTTTTTTTTTGCTTCCCTTTCCCTGCTGGTTGAGACGCTACAACGAGGAACTCGGCGTGATTAGATCACTCTCACTGCACTCCAGCTTGAGCTGTTGAAAAAGAGAGAGAGAGAGAGAGAGAGAGAGAGAGAGAGAGGGAGGGAGGGAGGGAAAAACACAAACCAGCTGTGAGAAACTATCTGGGTTACATGACTCAAATACAAAAATAAATTCTCATGTTTGACAAATAGGACAAATGTTGGGAGGGTTTTTCTTCTCCCGGCGTATCCGCTCGGCGTTTTTTTTCCCCTCAGTAT
The DNA here is from genome assembly GCA_032164315.1 of Malacoctenus gilli. Classification (NCBI taxonomy): domain Eukaryota; kingdom Metazoa; phylum Chordata; class Actinopteri; order Blenniiformes; family Labrisomidae; genus Malacoctenus; species Malacoctenus gilli. Next base: position 4,765,791 of record JASSRZ010000086.1, on the reverse strand, counting down.
TGTGCGATTGCAGCAGCTGCAGCCACTCGTCCCATCCAGTCCACATCTCTCGGTGTCATTATTAGGACGCGTCTAAAGAAATAGGACGTGCGAGGAAGGCGGCGTTCAGACACACAGACGGCCGGCAAGCAGCTCGGACGGAAAAGACAGATTGCGAGGACATTTGTGGGAAGTGAACGAGCAAAAAGAGAAAAAAAAAGGTGTTAATTGTCCATTTCAACGCATGACAATATACGAGGGAAGAGGTGCACATGACAATCTGGTGAGAGAGAGAGACGACAGACACTGAATCACGGCGGCTGCGTCCAGAAGCACGTCTCTTGCAGCTGCGGTGCTGACTGCGAAAAAGCAGTGCGGTTAGATCCAGACGACGGAAAAAAAAAGAGAGAGAGAGAGAGAGAAAAAGGGAATGTAGGTGCAACAGGGTCGCCTGACGCTGCAGCTCCCCAATCAAAAAGGCAGATGAGACAGCCGAGCCAGATGAGCGGAACACGAGTGGGTCTGCAAGGGGGGAATCGGTTGTTGCCTCATGCTGTGGAGCCCCCTGCTGCCAATGAGGGGGGGGGGGATGTGTGTGGGGGGGGGGGCGCTCCACGTGACGAGAAAACCTGAGAGCAGATTGAAGGCATGGAACAGGATTTGAGAAGTCAACAGAGCATTAAAATGTGTCACCTACACACCCACACTTTGGCACATTCACACGCACACACACACACGCACACAGTCAAATGCACAGAATATATTACAGGGTGGACTTTGCTTCTTTTCTTTTTTTTTCTTGAGCTCCCACAGTGCCGAGCGGCAGGTGTCATCACAGCAGAGAGACAAAAAAAAGGGAGTCGGTACTGTTCCTGCGCCTGTTGTACATGAAAGACTGTGAAACTCCAGACCATGGCCCTTTGTAGCGACTACTGATATTATGCTTTTTTTATATATATATATATATAAATATACATAGCCTTTCTCTCTCTTTATCTTTCCTTTCCATTCTTCTTCTCCATCGCTCCCTCCGTGTCTCCACTGGAAGACCACCAGAGCAGAAACGTCCGAGAAAACAAACGAAGGGAGAAAGAAAGAAAGAAAGAAAGAAAGAAAGAAAGAAAGAAAGAAAGAAAGAAAGAAAGAAAGAAAGAAAGA